>CAMRHE010000661.1:667500-693102 GCA_947044405.1 Leptodactylus fallax
ACACATATATATATATCAGTATATTACACACAACAATACAATAATAATAATACAATACATTTTACTTATATAGCGCTAACATAATCTGCAGCACGTACAATTTCCTCCTCAAAGGACCTGCCAGAGGAGACGCAACACCTGCAGAAGCACTACTGAGAGACGCAACACCTGCAGACCTACTGCCGAGACACGCAACACCTGCAGAAGCACCACTGAGAGACGCAACACCTGCAGACCTACTGCCGAGACACGCAACACCTGCAGAAGCACCACTGAGAGATGCAACACCTGCAGACCTACTGCCGAGACACGCAACACCTGCAGACCTAGTGCCGAGACACGCAACACCTGCAGACCTACTGCCGAGACACGCACCACCTGCAGACCTACTGCCGAGACATGTAACACCTACAGACCTACTGCTGAAACACGCAACACCTGCAGACCTACTGCCGAGACAAGCAACACCTGCAGAAGCACCACTGAGAGACACGCAACACCTGCAGACCTACTGCCGAGAGATACAACCCCTCAGACGCACCGCCGAGAGACGCAACACCTGCAGACCTACTGCCGAGACACGCAACACCTACAGACCTACTGCCGAGACATGCAACACCTGCAGAAGCACCACTGAGAGACGCAACTCCTGCAGACCTCCTTCCGAGACACGCAACACCTGCAGACCTCCTGCCGAGACACGCAACACCTACAGACCTACTGCCGAGACACGCAACACCTGCAGACCTAGTGCCGAGACACGCAACACCTGCAGACCTACTGCCGAGACACGCAACACCTGCAGACCTACTGCCGAGACACGCAACACCTGCAGACCTACTGCCGAGACACGCAACACCTGCAGACCTACTGCCGAGACACGCAACACCTACAGACCTACTGCCGAGACACGCAACACCTGCAGAAGCACCGCCGAGACACGCAACACCTACAGACCTACTGCCGAGACACGCAACACCTGCAGACCTACTGCCGAGACACGTAACACCTGCAGACCTCCTGCCGAGACACGCAACACCTGCAGAAGCACCACTGAGAGACGCAACACCTTCAGACCTACTGCCGAGACACGCAACACCTGCAGACCTACTGCCGAGACACGCAACACCTGCAGAAGCACCACTGAGAGACGCAACACCTGCAGACCTACTGCCGAGACATGAAACACCTGCAGAAGCACCACTGAGAGACACAACACCTGCAGACCAACTGCCGAGACACGCAACACCTGCAGACCTTCTGCCGAGACACGCAACACCTGCAGACCTACTGCCGAAACACGCAACACCTACAGACCTACTGCCGAGACACGCAACACCTGCAGACCTCCTGCCGAGACATGTAACACCTACAGACCTACTGCCGAAACACGCAACACCTGCAGACCTACTGCCGAGACACGCAACACCTGCAGAAGCACCGCCGAGAGACGCAAAACCTGCAGACCTACTGCCGAGACATGCAACACCTGCAGACCTACTGCCGAGACAAGCAACACCTGCAGACCTACTGCCGAGACAAGCAACACCTGCAGAAGCACCACTGAGAGACACGCAACACCTGCAGACCTACTGCCGAGAGATACAACCCCTCAGACGCACTGCCGAGAGACGCAACACCTGCAGACCTACTGCCGAGACACGCAACACCTACAGACCTACTGCCGAGACATGCAACACCTGCAGAAGCACCACTGAGAGACGCAACTCCTGCAGACCTCCTGCCGAGACACGCAACACCTGCAGACCTCCTGCCGAGACACGCAACACCTGCAGACCTCCTGCCGAGACACGCAACACCTGCAGACCTCCTGCCGAGACACGCAACACCTGCAGACCTACTGCCGAGAGATACAACCCCTCAGACGCACCGCCGAGAGACGCAACACCTGCAGACCTACTGCCGAGACACGCAACACCTGCAGACCTACTGCCGAGACACGCAACACCTGCAGACCTACTGCCGAGACACGCAACACCTGCAGACCTACTGCCGAGACACGCAACACCTGCAGACCTACTGCCGAGACACGCACCACCTGCAGACCTACTGCCGAGACACGCAACACCTGCAGAAGCACCGCCAAGAGACGCAACACCTGCAGACCAACTGCCGAGACACGCAACACCTGCAGACCTTCTGCCGAGACATGCAACACCTGCAGACCTACTGCCGAAACACGCAACACCTACAGACCTCCTGCCGAGACACGCAACACCTGCAGACCTCCTGCCGAAACACGCAACACCTGCAGACCTACTGCCGAGACACGCACCACCTGCAGACCTACTGCCGAGACACGCAACACCTGCAGAAGCACCGCCGAGAGACGCAACACCTGCAGACCAACTGCCGAGACACGCAACACCTGCAGACCTTCTGCCGAGACATGCAACACCTGCAGAAGCACCACTGAGAGACACAACACCTGCAGACCAACTGCCGAGACACGCAACACCTGCAGACCTTCTGCCGAGACACGCAACACCTGCAGACCTACTGCCGAAACACGCAACACCTACAGACCTCCTGCCGAGACACGCAACACCTGCAGACCTCCTGCCGAAACACGCAACACCTGCAGACCTACTGCCGAGACACGCAACACCTGCAGAAGCACCGCCGAGAGACGCAACACCTGCATACCTACTGCCGAGACACGCACCACCTGCAGACCTACTGCCGAGACAAGCAACACCTGCAGAAGCACCACTGAGAGACACGCAACACCTGCAGACCTACTGCCGACAGATACAACCCCTCAGACGCACCGCCGAGAGACGCAACACCTGCAGACCTACTGCCGAGACACGCAACACCTGCAGAAGCACCACTGAGAGACGCAACTCCTGCAGACCTCCTGCCGAGACACGCAACACCTGCAGACCTCCTGCCGAGACACGCAACACCTGCACACCTACTGCCGAGACACGCAACACCTGCAGACCTACTGCCGAGACATGCAACACCTGCAGAAGCACCACTGAGAGACGCAACTCCTGCAGACCTCCTGCCGAGACACGCAACACCTGCAGACCTCCTGCCGAGACACGCAACACCTGCAGACCTACTGCCGAGACACGCAACACCTACAGACCTACTGCCGAGACACGCAACACCTACAGACCTACTGCCGAGACACGCAACACCTGCAGACCTACTGCCGAGACACGCAACACCTGCAGACCTACTGCCGAGACACGCAACACCTGCAGACCTACTGCCGAGACACGCAACACCTGCAGACCTACTGCCGAGACACGCACCACCTGCAGACCTACTGCCGAGACACGCAACACCTGCAGAAGCACCGCCGAGAGACGCAACACCTGCAGACCAACTGCCGAGACACGCAACACCTGCAGACCTCCTGCCGAGACACGCAACACCTGCAGACCTACTGCCGAGACACGCAACACCTGCAGACCTACTGCCGAGACACGCAACACCTGCAGAAGCACCACTGAGAGACGCAACACCTGCAGACCTACTGCCGAGACACGCAACACCTGCAGACCTCCTGCCGAGACACGCAACACCTACAGACCTACTGCCGAGACACGCAACACCTGCAGACCTACTGCCGAGACACGCAACACCTGCAGAAGCACCACTGAGAGACGCAACACCTGCAGACCTACTGCCGAGACACGCACCACCTGCAGACCTACTGCCGAGACACGCAACACCTGCAGACCTACTGCCGAGACACGCAACACCTGCAGACCTACTGCCGAGACATGCAACACCTGAGGAAGAACCACTGAGAGACGCAACTCCTGCAGACCTCCTGCCGAGACACGCAACACCTGCAGACCTCCTGCCGAGACACGCAACACCTGCAGACCTACTGACGAGACACGCAACACCTGCAGACCTACTGCCGAGACACGCACCACCTGCAGACCTACTGCCGAGACACGCAACACCTGCAGAAGCACCGCCAAGAGACGCAACACCTGCAGACCAACTGCCGAGACACGCAACACCTGCAGACCTTCTGCCGAGACATGCAACACCTGCAGACCTACTGCCGAAACACGCAACACCTACAGACCTCCTGCCGAGACACGCAACACCTGCAGACCTCCTGCCGAAACACGCAACACCTGCAGACCTACTGCCGAGACACGCACCACCTGCAGACCTACTGCCGAGACACGCAACACCTGCAGAAGCACCGCCGAGAGACGCAACACCTGCAGACCAACTGCCGAGACACGCAACACCTGCAGACCTTCTGCCGAGACATGCAACACCTGCAGAAGCACCACTGAGAGACACAACACCTGCAGACCAACTGCCGAGACACGCAACACCTGCAGACCTTCTGCCGAGACACGCAACACCTGCAGACCTACTGCCGAAACACGCAACACCTACAGACCTCCTGCCGAGACACGCAACACCTGCAGACCTCCTGCCGAAACACGCAACACCTGCAGACCTACTGCCGAGACACGCAACACCTGCAGAAGCACCGCCGAGAGACGCAACACCTGCATACCTACTGCCGAGACACGCACCACCTGCAGACCTACTGCCGAGACAAGCAACACCTGCAGAAGCACTACTGAGAGACACGCAACACCTGCAGACCTACTGCCGAGAGATACAACCCCTCAGACGCACCGCCGAGAGACGCAACACCTGCAGACCTACTGCCGAGACACGCAACACCTGCAGAAGCACCACTGAGAGACGCAACTCCTGCAGACCTCCTGCCGAGACACGCAACACCTGCAGACCTCCTGCCGAGACACGCAACACCTGCACACCTACTGCCGAGACACGCAACACCTGCAGACCTACTGCCGAGACATGCAACACCTGCAGAAGCACCACTGAGAGACGCAACTCCTGCAGACCTCCTGCCGAGACACGCAACACCTGCAGACCTCCTGCCGAGACACGCAACACCTGCAGACCTACTGCCGAGACACGCAACACCTACAGACCTACTGCCGAGACACGCAACACCTACAGACCTACTGCCGAGACACGCAACACCTGCAGACCTACTGCCGAGACACGCAACACCTGCAGACCTACTGCCGAGACACGCAACACCTGCAGACCTACTGCCGAGACACGCAACACCTGCAGACCTACTGCCGAGACACGCACCACCTGCAGACCTACTGCCGAGACACGCAACACCTGCAGAAGCACCGCCGAGAGACGCAACACCTGCAGACCAACTGCCGAGACACGCAACACCTGCAGACCTCCTGCCGAGACACGCAACACCTGCAGACCTACTGCCGAGACACGCAACACCTGCAGACCTACTGCCGAGACACGCAACACCTGCAGAAGCACCACTGAGAGACGCAACACCTGCAGACCTACTGCCGAGACACGCAACACCTGCAGACCTCCTGCCGAGACACGCAACACCTACAGACCTACTGCCGAGACACGCAACACCTGCAGACCTACTGCCGAGACACGCAACACCTGCAGAAGCACCACTGAGAGACGCAACACCTGCAGACCTACTGCCGAGACATGCAACACCTGCAGAAGCACCACTGAGAGACGCAACACCTGCAGACCTACTGCCGAGACACGCAACACCTGCAGACCTCCTGCCGAGACACGCAACACCTACAGACCTACTGCCGAGACACGCAACACCTGCAGACTTAGTGCCGAGACACGCAACACCTGCAGACCTCCTGCCGAGACACGCAACACCTGCAGACCTGCTGCCGAGACACGCAACACCTGCAGAAGCACCGCCGAGAGACGCAACACCTGCAGACCTACTGCCGAGACACGCAACACCTGCAGAAGCACCGCCGAGAGACGCAACACCTGCAGACCAACTGCCGAGACACGCAACACCTGCAGACCTCCTGCCGAGACACGCAACACCTGCAGACCTACTGCCGAAACACGCAACACCTGCAGACCTCCTGCCGAGACACGCAACACCTGCAGAAGCACCACTGAGAGACGCAACACCTGCAGACCAACTGCCGAGACACGCAACACCTGCAGACCTCCTGCCGAGACACGCAACACCTGTAGACCTACTGCCGAGACACGCAACACCTGCAGACCTACTGCCGAGACACGCAACACCTGCAGAAGCACCACTGAGAGACGCAACACCTGCAGACCTACTGCCGAGACACGCAACACCTGCAGACCTCCTGCCGAGACACGCAACACCTACAGACCTACTGCCGAGACACGCAACACCTGCAGACCTACTGCCGAGACACGCAACACCTGCAGAAGCACCACTGAGAGACGCAACACCTGCAGACCTACTGCCGAGACATGCAACACCTGCAGAAGCACCACTGAGAGACGCAACACCTGCAGACCTACTGCCGAGACACGCAACACCTGCAGACCTCCTGCCGAGACACGCAACACCTGCAGACCTACTGCCGAAACACGCAACACCTGCAGACCTACTGCCGAGACACGCAACACCTGCAGAAGCACCACTGAGAGACGCAACACCTGCAGACCTACTGCCGAGACACGCAACACCTGCAGACCTCCTGCCGAGACACGCAACACCTACAGACCTACTGCCGAGACACGCAACACCTGCAGACCTACTGCCGAGACACGCAACACCTGCAGAAGCACCACTGAGAGACGCAACACCTGCAGACCTACTGCCGAGACATGCAACACCTGCAGAAGCACCACTGAGAGACGCAACACCTGCAGACCTACTGCCGAGACACGCAACACCTGCAGACCTCCTGCCGAGACACGCAACACCTACAGACCTACTGCCGAGACACGCAACACCTGCAGACCTAGTGCCGAGACACGCAACACCTGCAGACCTCCTGCCGAGACACGCAACACCTGCAGAAGCACCGCCGAGAGACGCAACACCTGCAGACCAACTGCCGAGACACGCAACACCTGCAGAAGCACCACTGAGAGACGCAACACCTGCAGACCTACTGCCGAGACACGCAACACCTGCAGACTTAGTGCCGAGACACGCAACACCTGCAGACCTACTGCCGAGACACGCAACACCTGCAGACGGGCCACCAAGAAATGTAACACCCGAAGATGCGCCGACGACAGACGTAACAGCCACAGATGCGCTGACCCAGGAGAGCAGTCACACACATGAGAAGGTGATAAGGTAAAACCGCTGCGGTTCTTGCTGCAGACCGTTCTGTGCGGTACTTCCTCCACTCCGCTCACCCGTTATTCTGGGTGTGTGCGGTACCGCATCAGCCGCTGGTGACATTCTCTGACGCCACTTATCACGTGATACTGACAGCCCGTCGCAGGTGAGACTCCTTCGGCCACACCCACTCCAGTGCATGACACGCCCATCTGTCATGCTCCGCCCAGTGGGTAACGTGCAGCCAATCAAGCAGCGCTCCGCGGTGACGTCATGACGTATGATGCGTCTCTTGACAGGAGCCTGGGCTGTTTATAACGGGAGTGACGGAAGTGACGTCATTATAGAGGAATTATCACGGAAATACAAGAGAGAACGGAGGTAAAAGTGTCGTCATTGTGGCTGTATGTTCTATGCGGGAGAGTCGTTATATAGTGAGGAACGGACTGGCAGAGCCGGGGATGTGTTACCGGGTATAGATATATATATGGCGGAGTGGAGGCGGGAATACCGAGTATGTGTGTGTATATATATATATATATATATATATATATATATATATATATGTGTGTCCTCTCCATACATGACCTAATCTCCTGATACCTCCTCACATGTAATCTCCACAACCTGTCCTCCCCATACATGACCTAATCTCCTGATACCCCCTCACATGTAATGTCCAGTCCACAACCTGTCCTCTCCATACATGACCTAATCTCCTGATACCTCCTCACATGTAATCTCCACAACCTGTCCTCTCCATACATGACCTAATCTCCTGATACCTCCTCACATGTAATCTCCACAACCTGTCCTCTCCATACATGGCCTAATCTCCTGATACCCCCTCACATGTAATCTCCAGTCCACAACCTGTCCTCTCCATACATGGCCTAATCTCCTGATACCCCCTCACATGTAATCTCCACAACCTGTCCTCTCCATACATGGCCTAATCTCCTGATATTTATATGTACTTGTTAGGCTTTGTGTAGTTCTCGGAGCAGTGTTACCCAGCAGCACAGAGTATTTCGGGATCAGACAGGGTTTGTCGTCTTCTGCAGACTTCTAGAATGTCCTCTGGATTATTGCTGTTTCTCCAGGTTTCGGCCTTTGTCCCCCTGCTCTGGCTCGGCACAGATCGGTGCAGTGATGTCGTGGCTGAGGGGGTCGATATTTTGTGCTCCGAGTGTTTGTCCAGCGTTGTCTAACAGAAGACTGATCTTATTCCGGAGATACTGAAGGGGCGGAGGAGGAGGAGAGCAGGATCCAAGTGTCGTACTGAAAACAACCCAGAGATTCCTGACATACAAGTAAGATGGAGTGAGAGGTCACAGACTTGTTGGAAGGAGAGGAGCTGGTTCCCCCAGCAGCACAGAGTATTTCAGGAGAGGAGTGTATCCAGTTGGTGATATTCTATCCTTATTGGCGTCCTTCGGCTGTGTCTCTACAAACCAGCCAATAGTACAGGGCTTACCCCAGCACTGACGTCCCTGGTGGGCAGAGGGCTGACCCCGCCACCAGGGCTGTACGGCCTCCACCATCTTCAGCTGGGGTCTTGTATCCTGCCCTTCCATCTTTTTGGTGGGGGCAGAAGAGTCATATACCAGGAGGTGTCACAGGAGGGCTCCCACAGATTTATCTCCTGCTAGATGTAATTATCTTCTTACTTGTGAGTGATCCGCTCCCTTCTTGTCCTCAGCTGTGTCATGTGACCACCTGGTCCTTTACTACAGGGTCACATGACACAGCTAGTCAGTGTGCAGCTTCCCTTGTATCCCCCTCCATATGTCAGAGGTCATCTCTATACACACGTGGACAAAATTGTTGGTACCTCTCATTTAATGAAAGAAAACCCCACAATGGTCACAGAAATAACTGGAATCTGACAAAACTGGAATTTCCCAAACTCCATGTTGACAAGCCACAAAGCTTCTGGGAGAATGTCCTATGGACAGATGAGACAAAAAATCAAAATTTTTGGCAAGGCACATCAGCTCTATGTTCACAGACGGAAACATGAAGCCTATCTTGAAAAGAACACTGTCCCTACTGTGACACATGGAGGAGGCTCTGTTATGTTCTGGGGCTGCTTTGCTGCATCTGGCACAGGGGGTCTTGAATCTGTGCAGGGTACAATGAAATCTCAAGACTATCAAGGGATTCTAGAGAGAAATGTGCTGCCCAGTGTCAGAAAGCTTGGTCTCAGTCGCAGGTCATGGGTCTTGTAACAGGATAATGACCCAAAACACAGCTAAAAACCCCCAAGAATGGCTAAGAGGGAAACATTGGACTATTCTGAAGTGGCCTTCTATGAGCCCTGACCTAAATCCTATTGGAAGGAGCTGAAACATGCCGTCTGGAAAAGGCACCCTTCACACCCGAGACAACTGGAGCAGTTTGCTCATGAGGAGCGGCCAAAATCCCTGCTGAGAGGTGCAGAAGTCTCATTGCCAGTTACAGGAATCGTCTGATTGCAGGGATTGCCTCAAAAGGTTGTGCAACTAAATATTAAGGGAACCCTCATTTCTGTCCAGGCCTGTTTCATGCTGCAGCCTGGTTGGAAAGCAATGTCTGACTTTCATTTGTTCATTGTCATAGAATTTTTATATATTATTACTTTTGTCAGATTCCAGTTATTTCTGTGACCATTGTGGGGTTTTCTTTCATTAAACGAGGGAGGGACCAACAATTTTGTCTACGTGTGTGTTATTCGCATCCCCCCCCCCCCCCCGTATATCTTTTCTATATGATATTGCTCCCCGTCCGTCTCCACCGCTGTCTCTGCTCTTGTTTGCAGGTCTCGTGGTCTGATCTTGCAGAGATGAAACTTCTGGAGAATTCTCGCTTTGAAGCTGTGAACTCCCGGCTGTGTGTGGAGACGGGGGACTCGCACATCATTGGCAGGTGAGCAGGACGGGCCCCCGCCTCATGGGCTCAGTCACATCCATCTGTGTGGAAATGCAGGACTGTCCCGCTCTGACTGGCGGAGGGGGACCCCCCACTCCTATAGGGCCTGGTGTGGGAGGCCCGGGGGTCACCTGTCTGTGTGGGTCGGTGCTGTTCACATGGCACTGCTGATATCGGGCCCCTGGGTGCCTGCTGTGCAGAGATAAGACGCCCTCTTCAGAGACGGCTCTTGGGTGATTAACACTTTAGTGTTTGTTAAATCCACCATGTTCTCTGCTCTGGGTCAGTGTCTTGTGGCTCCTCCTGTCTCTGATAAGGGGCAGGAAAGATCAGAAAGTACTTACTCCCCTCATCCTTCTCTACTTGACCGTCAGGTGACGTTCAGAGCTGCCTCTCCACATGGTATAGCGCCCCCACTGGTGGAGATGTCTGTGTATTACAGGCGGTCACACTACTCCTGTGCAGGGGTGATTACCCATCTGCACTACTGTAATGTGTCAGTGCTGGCGGGGCAGCGGTCAGGAGATCATGTCTGGGTTTGGGCCCCGCTCTGCTCTGTTGAGGACTCCTGGTCTAGAGCGTTGACCGCCCACTGCAGGTCTGGTACTCCATGATGTATGGGCAGATGAGGATGATGAGGGTTCTCCTCCAGCAGCTCTCTAATAGACTATGTGAGACAGAGCAGAGGATGATGGTATCTTGGACGCCGCCATACATGTTATACTGCACAGTCACAGCGCGGGAAGGCTGAACCTGTCATGTACGGTGACTGCTCAGGGTAGGAGGCTGTGTGAGGGGAGCAGCACTATATATATATAAATATATATATATATATATATATATATATATATATATATATATATACACACACAGACAGACAGAGACACACACACACACAGTGGGGGGGGAAACAATTGTGCAAGTTCTCCCACTTATAAAGATGAGGCCGGCCTGTAATTGTCCTCATAGGTAGACCTCAACTATGAGAGACAAAATGAGAAAACTAATCCAGAAAATCACATTGTCTGATTTTTTAAAGAATTTATTTGCAAATTATGGTGGAAAATAAGTATTTGGTCACCTACAAACAAGCAAGATTTCTGTCTCTCCCAGCCCTGTAACTTCTCCTTTAAGAGGCTCCTCTGTCCTCCACTCATTACCTGTAGTAATGGCTCCTGTGTGACATTATCAGTATAAAAGACTCCTGTCCACAACCTCAGTCACACTCCAAACTCCACTATGGTGAAGACCAAAGAGCTGTGGAAGGACCAGAAACAAAATGGTAGCCCTGCACCAGGCTGGGAAGACTGAATCTGCAATAGGCAAGCAGCTTGGTGTGAAGAAATCACCTGTGGGAGCAATAATTAGAAAATGGAAGACATACAAGACCACTGATAATCTCCCTCCATCAGGGGCTCCACACAAGATCTCACCCCGTGGGGTCAAAATGATCACAAGAACGGTGAGCAAAAATCCCAGAACCCCACGGGGGGACCTAGTGAATGACCTGCAGAAAGCTGGGACTAACGTAACAAAGGCTACCGTCAGTAACACACTACGCCGCCAGGGACTCAGATCCTGCAGTGCCAGACGTGTCCCCCTGCTTAAGCCACTACATATCCGGGCCCGGCTGAAGTTTGCTAGAGAGCATTTGGATGTTCCAGAAGAGTATTGGGAGAATGTCATATGGTCAGATGAAACCAAAGTAGAACTGTTTGGTAGAAACACAACTCGTGGTGTTTGGAGGAGAGTGAATGCTGAGTTGTATCCAGAGAACACCATACCTACTGTGAGGCATGGGGGGGGCAACATCATGTATGGGGCTGTTTCTCTGCAAAGGGACCAGGACGACTGATCCGTGTACATGAAAGAATGAATGGGGCCATGTATGGTGAGATTGTGAGTGCAAACCTCCTTCCATCAGCAAGGGCATTGAAGATGAAACGTGGCTGGGTCTTTCAGCATGACAATGATCCCAAGCACACCGCCAGGACAACGAAGGAGCGGCTTCGTAAGAAGCATTTCAAGGTCCTGGAGTGGCCTAGCCAGTCTCCAGGTCTCAGCCCCATAGAAAACCTTTGGAGGGAGATGAAAGTCCGTGTTGCCCAGCGACAGCCCCAAAACATCCCTGCTCTAGAGGAGATCTGCATGGAGGAATGGGCCGACATACCAGCAACAGTGTGTGCCAACCTTGTGAAGACTTACAGGAAACGTTTCACCTCTGTCATTGCCAACAAAGGAGATAGAACAAAGGATTGAGATGAACTTTTGTTATTGACCAAATACTTATTTTCCACCATAATTTGCAAATAAATTCTTTAAAAAATCAGACAATGTGATTTTCTGGATTAGTTTTCTCATTTTGTCTCTCATAGTTGAGGTCTACCTATGATGTCAATTACAGGCCGGCCTCATCTTTATAAGTGGGAGAACTTGCACAATTGGTCGCTTACTAAATACTTTTTTTTTTCCCACTGTATCTGCGGGCTGTATCTGGTCACTACATGATCGAAACCCATGTACGCAATGTCTGGTGGGGGGATAATCAGGATTATTTGTGTTTGGCAGGATTGAGAGCTACTCATGTAAGATGGCCGGGGATGACAAGCACATGTTCAAGCAGTTTTGCCAGGAGGGGCAGCCGCATGTGCTGGAGGCGCTGTCTCCTCCTCAGACGGGCGGCGTCAGTCCCAGCAGGTACTTGGGCTACACTGTGACACCCATCTGTCTTCACGCTGCCCGTTTTAACCCTTCACTCCTGAGTGTGTGTTCTGAGCTGTAAGTGGCGGAGGCTACAGAGTGTGTGCCCCTTCCCATGTCTCCCGCACCAGCTCTTGGTTTACATCTCATTCTTAGTCTCAGATTTGTGTCTTTCAGGCTGGGGAAGAGCCTTGGAGGAGAAGAGGAGGGTCCGCTGAGTGACAAGTGCAGCAGAAAGACCCTCTTCTATCTCATCGCCACTCTGAATGAGTCTTTTCGGCCGGACTATGACTTCAGCGCAGCTCGGAGCCACGAGTTTAGCCGGGAGCCTAGTCTGAACTGGGTAAGGGGTCTGGACACTTACAGGTAAATGGGGGCATTGTCTCGGGGGGCTGGTGTCTCACATTGGGCAGGAGGCAGGCTTTAGTCTGTCCCTACCTCATATGGTTGGGGTGGGGGTATCTTCATGATATAATGTCAGAGCTGCTGGTCATCCCCCCTCCTCACCTCCTTGTCTGCAGGGGGTGGGGAGAGTGCGGATCCTATGAGGAGGGGATTCTCTGCTGACCTCGCCATCCTATGGCTCATACATGTGACTTGTTCATGAAATGATACCTCACTGGTTTCTGTCGCCCTCAGGTGGTAAATGCTGTGAATAGCAGCCTGGTGTCTGCTCTCGGTGAAGATTTTTCCTCCCTGAAGCCTGATCTGTGGGACGCTGTTGATGAAGAGATCTGCCTGTCTGAGTGTGACATCTACAGGTATGTAGCGCCCTGTAGATGTACAGGTGTCGCAAATTGTGGCCACCCAGGGACTGACATGGAGAGAAATCGTCCACTATCCACTGATAACTTTTTCTTGAGGGAGCTGTCTGGTGGTGGTGGTGTCTTGTGGGTGTCAGTGGTGTCCTGCGGTTGGTGGCGGTCGTGTCCTGCGGTGGCGGGTGGCGGTCGTGTCCTGCGGTGGCGGGTGGCGGTCGTGTCCTGCGGTGGCGGGTGGCGGTCGTGTCCTGCGGTGGCGGGTGGCGGTCGTGTCCTGCGGTGGCGGGTGGCGGTCGTGTCCTGCGGTGGCGGGTGGCGGTCGTGTCCTGCGGTGGCGGTCGTGTCCTGCGGTGGCGGGTGGCGGTCGTGTCCTGCGGTGGCGGGTGGCGGTCGTGTCCTGCGGTGGCGGTCGTGTCCTGCGGTGGCGGTCGTGTCCTGCGGTGGCGGTCGTGTCCTGCGGTGGCGGTCGTGTCCTGCGGTGGCGGTCGTGTCCTGCGGTGGGTGGCGGTCGTGTCCTGCGGTGGGTGGCGGTCGTGTCCTGCGGTGGGTGGCGGTCGTGTCCTGTAGTGGCGGTCGTGTCCTGCGGTGGGTGGCGGTCGTGTCCTGTAGTGGCGGTCGTGTCCTGTAGTGGCGGTCGTGTCCTGCGGTGGGTGGCGGTCGTGTCCTGCGGTGGGTGGCGGTCGTGTCCTGCGGTGGGTGGCGGTCGTGTCCTGTAGTGGCGGTCGTGTCCTGCGGTGGGTGGCGGTCGTGTCCTGTAGTGGCGGTCGTGTCCTGTGGGTGGTGGTGGTGTTGTCATGTGGCTGCCTGGTTGTCTTGGTTTCTTGTCACCGTTGTGTCCTTCTCTCCTGACAGCTACAACCCTGATCTGGACTCCGATCCCTTTGGAGAGGACGGGAACCTGTGGTCCTTCAACTATTTCTTCTACAATAAGAAGCTGAAAAGAATCGTTTTCTTCACCTGTCGCTCTTTCAGGTAAGGGAGGAGACTCCCCAGAACTCTGCCTGAGGGGCCGCTCTCTGCCCTCTTCTGGGCCTGCATGTGTATCTGACATTTGTTGGCTGGTCTGTGTTTCAGCGGCTATACCTATAAACGGGCCGATGTGGGCGCAGAACTAGATATGGACCTTGAAGAGGAAATGGAAGATGATGAAGCTGGCCACATTGGAGGGGATCGGTAAGAAGCCTTCCTTTCATCGAGACTTGCCACCCAGTACCACCTCTTTAGACTTGGTTGACATTTTAGCCTCTTCCTGTTTGATGCCCATATGTAGAGAAAACTGACAAACATGGTGAGATCATCAGACATAAGTCAGGAGGACGTGGCCCGTCTATGGACTGTGGGGAGGGGATCAGACAGATGTCAGGAGATCAGACAGAAGTCAGGAGGACGGGGCCGACCTATGGAGTGCGGTGAGGAGATCAGACAGAAGTCAGGAGGACGGGCCGACCTATGGAGTGCGGTGAGGAGATCAGACAGAAGTCAGGAGGACGGGGCCGACCTATGGAGTGCGGTGAGGAGATCAGACAGAAGTCAGGAGGACGGGGCCGACCTATGGAGTGCGGGGGAGGAGATCAGACAGAAGTCAGGGAGGACGGGGCCGACCTATGGAGTGCGGTGAGGAGATCAGACAGAAGTCAGGAGGACGGGCCGACCTATGGAGTGCGGTGAGGAGATCAGACAGAAGTCAGGAGGACGGGGCCGACCTATGGAGTGCGGTGAGGAGATCAGACAGAAGTCAGGAGGACGGGGCCGACCTATGGAGTGCGGGGAGGGGATCAGACAGAAGTCAGGAGGACCTTTGCACAAAAATGTCACCTGGCCGGATGGTTAGTTTTTTGGGCTAGTGAATGGTGTTTCAGGCTCCCCAAATTTGTGTGTAAAAAGCTGAGGCCCCCACTTGAGCACCTATCCTCCAGCAGCTGTGCTCCGTTCACTGGCCTCCTTTTCCGCTTGGGCTTTGGGGTGACATTGTGGGGTCTTCTCTTACTCTCCATCTGTCTCTTCCTTTCAGGCCTTCCATGACGTGCACCTAGAGTGACCCTGCAGGTTTTCCGTCCTGCACAACCCTGGGGTGTGACTTATCTGGCGCAGTCTCTCCATATCCCCCTCCCGTATGTGCTGTGCTCCCGGTGAGCTCCACTCCGTCTTGTGCTGATGATCTGATAGACTTGGATGGGACGGGCAGGCTGTACATAGAGGACCTGTGTGTGGCCCCGGAGCAGGGCTGGCTGCTTTATATTTGTGTATCCAGCTTTATGCCTTTCAGTTCTTGGGCTGTGAACATATCTGATGTTGGCTTGTGCACTGATGTACAATACGTGTGTTCTGTATATATTCAGATTGGCCCCAGTAACAAGGGGCCCATAACTGTGCAGCCGAGGCTGGGAACGTAGAGCCTGCCCCTCTTGCCGGACTCTGCTGCGGTGGGCTCCGTCCACGTTCTTCTTGGCTCGGCCTCGGACTACTTCTCGTCCTCGCCCTCCTCTGCAGACTGTGTTGGTTGCAGAATGTTTGTGTTTTTAGAAGTTTTTTATATATAAATATATCTAGGAGTATATAAATATGTCTAGGAGTATATAAATATATATCTAGGAGTATATATATGAATCTAGGAGTAGTATAAATATGTCTAGGAGTATATAAATATATCTAGGAGTATATAAATATATCTAGGAGTATATAAATATATCTGGGAATATATAAATATATCTAGGAGTATATAAATGTGTCTAGGAGTATATAAATATATCTAGGAGTATATAAATATATCTAGTTAAGTATATAAATATATCTAGGAGTATATATATATAAATATATATATATGTGTATAGTATATAAATATATCTAGGAGTAGATATATTTATATACCTAGGAATATTTATATATATCTAGGAGTATATATATAGTATATAGGAGTATATAAATATACTCTAGGAGTATATAAATATATCTAGGAGTATATAAATATATCTAGGGTATATATATATATCTAGGAGTATATACGTCTAGAGTATATATATATACTCTAGATGTATATAAATATGTCTAGGAGTATATATATATACTCCTAGAGTATATATATATACTCCTAGATATATTTATATACTCTAGATATATTTATATACTCCTAGACAATATATAAATATATCTAGGAGTATATTTATATACTCTAGTATATATATATATATCTAGGAGTATATAAATATATCTAGGAGTATATAATATATCTAGTAGTATATAAATATATACTCCTAGATATATTTATATACTCCTAGATATATAGTATATAAATATATCTAGGATGTATATAAATATATCTATATACATTTATATCTCCTAGATATATTTATATATATATCTAGATATATATATATATATATGTATATATAGATATATTTATATATATATATATATCTAGGAGTATATATATATACTCCTAGATATATTTATATACTCCTAGATATATTTATATACTCCTAGACACATTTATATACTCCTAGATATATTTATATACTCCTAGATATATTTATATACTCCTAGCCATATATATACTCCTAGATATATTTATATACTCCTAGATATATTTATATACTCCTAGATATATTTATATACTCCTAGATATATTTATATACTCCTAGATATATTTATATACTCCTATATATATATATACACATTTATATACTCCTAGATATATTTATATACTCCTAGATATATTTATATACTCCTAGATATATTTATATACTCCTAGATATATTTATATACTCCTAGATATATTTATATATATTTATATACTCCTAGATATATTTATATACTCCTAGATATATTTATATACTCCTGATATTTATATACTCCTAGATATATTTATATATCACATTTATATACTCCTAGATATATTTATATACTCCTAGATATATTTATATACTCCTAGATATATTTATATACTCCTAGATATATTTATAATATATTTATATACTCCTAGATATATTTATATACTCCTAGATATATTTATATACTCCTAGATATATTTATATACTCCTAGACACATTTATATACTCCTAGATATATTTATATACTCCTAGATATATTTATATACTCCTAGATATATTTATATACTCCTAGATATATTTATATACTCCTAGATATATTTATATACTCCTAGATATATTTATATACTCCTAGATATATTTATATACTCCTAGATATATTTATATACTCCTAGATATATTTATATACTCCTAGATATATTTATATACTCCTAGATATATTTATATACTCCTAGATATATTTATATACTCCTAGATATATTTATATACTCCTAGATATATTTATATACTCCTAGATACATTTATATACTCCTAGATATATTTATATACTCCTAGATACATTTATATACTCCTAGATATATTTATATACTCCTAGATATATTTATATACTCCTAGATACATTTATATACTCCTAGATATATTTATATATTTCTAGATATATTTATATACTCCTAGATATATTTATATACTCCTAGATATATTTATATACTCCTAGATATATTTATATACTCCTAGATATATTTATATACTATATTTATATATATCTAGATATATTTATATACTCCTAGATATATTTATATACTCCTAGATATATTTATATACTCCTAGACACATTTATATACTCCTAGATATATTTATATACTCCTAGACACATTTATATACTCCTAGATATATTTATATACTCCTAGATATATTTATATACTCCTAGACACATTTATATACTCCTAGATATATTTATATACTCCTAGATATATTTATATACTCCTAGATATATTTATATACTCCTAGACATATTTATATACTCCTAGATATATTTATATACTCCTAGATATATTTATATACTCCTAGATATATTTATATACTCCTAGCACATTTATATACTCCTAGATATATTTATATACTCCTAGATATATTTATATACTCCTAGATATATTTATATACTCCTAGATATATTTATATACTCCTAGATATATTTATATACTCCTAGATATATTTATATCACTCCTAGACACATTTATATACTCCTAGATATATTTATATACTCCTAGATATATTTATATACTCCTAGATATATTTATATACTCCTAGATATATTTATTTATATATTTATATACTCCTAGACACATTTATATACTCCTAGATATATTTATATACTCCTAGACACATTTATATACTCCTAGATATATTTATATACTCCTAGATATATTTATATACTCCTAGATATATTTATATACTCCTAGATATATTTATATACTCCTAGATATATTTATATACTCCTAGACACATTTATATACCCTAGATATATTTATATACTCCTAGTATATATATTTATATACTCCTAGATATTTTATCACTCTTAGCACATTTATATACTCCTAGATATATTTATATACTCCTAGATATATTTATATACTCCTAGATATATTTATATACTCCTAGATATATTTATATACTCCTAGATATATTTATATACTCCTAGATATATTTATATACTCCTAGATATATTTATATACTCCTAGATATATTTATATACTCCTAGATATATTTATATACTCCTAGATATATTTATACACTACTTATACATTTATATACTCCTAGATATATTTATATACTCCTAGATATATTTATACACTAGTTATATATTTATATACTCCTAGATATATTTATATACCCTAGACACATATATATATATATACTCCTAGATATATTTATATACTCCTAGATATATTTATATACTCCTAGATATATTTATATACTCCTAGACACATTTATATACTCCTAGATTATATTTATATACTCCTAGATAATTTCTAGATACATTTATATACTCCTAGATATATTTATATACTCCTAGATATATTTATATACTCCTAGATATATTTATATACTCCTAGATACATTTATATACTCCTAGATATATTTATATCACTCCTAGATATATTTATATATACTCCTAGACAATTTATATACTCCTAGATATATTTATATACTCCTAGATATATTTATATACTCCTAGATATATTTATATACTCCTAGATATATTTATATACTCCTAGATATATTTATATACTCCTAGATATATTTATATACTCCTAGATATATTTATATACTCCTAGATATATTTATACACTTAGTCCTGACACATTTATATACTCCTAGATATATTTATATACTCCTAGATATATTTATATACTCCTAGATATATTTATATACTCCTAGATATATTTATATACTCCTAGATATATTTATATACTCCTAGATATATTTATATACTCCTAGTATATATTTATATACTCCTAGATATATTTATATACTCCTAGATATATTTATACATAGTCACGATTTATATACTCCTAGATATATTTATATACTCCTAGATATATTTATATATATTTATATACTCCTAGATATATTTATATCACTCCTAGATACATTTATATACTCCTAGATATATTTATATACTCCTAGATTTATTGATTTATATACTCCTAGATATATTTATATACTCCTAGATATATTTATAACTATTAACATTTATATACTCCTAGATATATTTATATACTCCTAGATATATTTATATACTCCTAGACACATTTATATACTCCTAGATATATTTATATACTCCTAGATATATTTATATACTCCTAGTATATATATTTATATACTCCTAGATATATTTATATACTCCTAGATATATTTATATACTCCTAGATATATTTATATACTCACTAGATATATTTATATACTCCTAGATATATTTATATACTCCTAGATATATTTATATACTCCTAGATATATTTATATACTCCTAGATATATTTATACACTCTTAGACACATTTATATACTCCTAGATATATTTATATACTCCTAGATATATTTATATACTCCTAGATATATTTATATACTCCTAGACACATTTATATACTCCTAGATATATTTATATACTCCTAGATATATTTATATACTCCTAGATATATTTATATACTCCTAGATATATTTATATACTCCTAGATATATTTATATACTCCTAGATATATTTATATACTCCTAGATATATTTATATACTCCTAGATATATTTATATACTCCTAGATATATTTATATACTCCTAGATATATTTATATAGTCATGATTTATATACTCCTAGATATATTTATATACTCCTAGACACATTTATATACTCCTAGATATATTTATATACTCCTAGATATATTTATATACTCCTAGATATATTTATATACTCCTAGATTATATATTATATATATTTATACTTAGATATATTTATATACTCCTAGATATATTTATATACTCCTAGATATATTTATATACTCCTAGATATATTTATATACTCCTAGATATATTTATATACTCCTAGATATATTTATATACTCCTAGATATATTTATATACTCCTAGATATATTTATATACTATAGTTATCTGCATTTATATACTCCTAGATATATTTATATACTCCTAGATATATTTATATACTCCTAGATATATTTATATACTCCTAGATATATTTATATACTCCTAGATATATTTATACACTCTTAGACACATTTATATACTCCTAGATATATTTATATACTCCTAGATATATTTATATACTCCTAGACACATTTATATACTCCTAGATATATTTATATACTCCTAGATATATTTATATACTCCTAGATATATTTATATACTCCTAGATATATTTATATACTCCTAGATATATTTATATCTCATATTTATATACTCCTAGATATATTTATATACTCCTAGACACATTTATATACTCCTAGATATATTTATATACTCCTAGATATATTTATATACTCCTAGATATATTTATATACTCCTAGATATATTTATACACTCCTAGATATATTTATATACTCCTAGATATATTTATATACTCCTAGATATATTTATATACTCCTAGATATATTTATATACTCCTAGATATATTTATATACTCCTAGATATATTTATATACTCCTAGATATATTTATATACTCCTAGATATATTTATATACTCCTAGATATATTTATATACTCCTAGATATATTTATATACTCCTAGATATATTTATATACTCCTAGATATATTTATATACTCCTAGATATATTTATATACTCCTAGATATATTTATATACTCCTAGATATATTTATATACTCCTAGATATATTTATATACTCCTAGATATATTTATATACTCCTAGATATATTTATATACTCCTAGATATATTTATATACTCCTAGATATATTTATATACTCCTAGATATATTTATATACTCCTAGATATATTTATATACTCCTAGATATATTTATATACTCCTAGATATATTTATATACTCCTAGACACATTTATATACTCCTAGATATATTTATATACTCCTAGATATATTTATACACTACTACTGCACATTTATATACTCCTAGATATATTTATAATAGTCATGATTTATATACTCCTAGATATATTTATATACTCCTAGATATATTTATATACTCCTAGATATATTTATATACTCCTAGATATATTTATATACTCCTAGATATATTTATATACTCCTAGATATATTTATATACTCCTAGACACATTTATATACTCCTAGATATATTTATATACTCCTAGATATATTTATATACTCCTAGATATATTTATATACTCCTAGATATATTTATATACTCCTAGATATATTTATATACTCCTAGATATATTTATATACTCCTAGATATATTTATATACTCCTAGATATATTTATATACTCCTAGATATATTTATATACTCCTAGACACATTTATATACTCCTAGATATATTTATATACTCCTAGATATATTTATATACTCCTAGATATATTTATATACTCCTAGATATATTTATATACTCCTAGATATATTTATATACTCCTAGATATATTTATATACTCCTGCTTAGATATATTTATACTACTCCTAGATACATTTATATACTCCTAGATATATTTATATACTCCTAGATATATTTATATACTCCTAGACACATTTATATACTCCTAGATATATTTATATACTCCTAGATATATTTATATCACTCCTAGATATATTTATATACTCCTAGACTATATTTATATACTCCTAGACACATTTATATACTCCTAGATATATTTATATACTCCTAGACACATTTATATACTCCTAGATATATTTATATACTCCTAGATATATTTATATACTCCTAGATATATTTATATACTCCTAGATATATTTATATACTCCTAGATATATTTATATACTCCTAGATATATTTATATACTCCTAGATATATTTATATACTCCTAGATATATTTATTAATATCATTTATATACTCCTAGATATATTTATATACTCCTAGATATATTTATATACTCCTAGACACATTTATATACTCCTAGATATATTTATATACTCCTAGATATATTTATATACTCCTAGATATATTTATATACTCCTAGATATATTTATACACTACTATACATTTATATACTCCTAGATATATTTATATACTCCTAGATATATTTATATACTCCTAGATATATTTATATACTCCTAGATATATTTATATACTCCTAGATATATTTATATACTCCTAGATATATTTATATACTCCTAGATATATTTATATACTCCTAGATATATTTATATACTCCTAGATATATTTATATACTCCTAGATATATTTATATACTCCTAGACACTTATATACTCCTGACACATTTATATACTCCTAGATATATTTATATACTCCTAGATATATTTATTACACTATCCATTTATATACTCCTAGATATATTTATATACTCCTAGATATATTTATATACTCCTAGATATATTTATATACTCCTAGATATATTTATATACTCCTAGATATATTTATATACTCCTAGATATATTTATATACTCCTAGATATATTTATATACTCCTAGATATATTTATATACTCCTAGATATATTTATATACTCCTAGATATATTTATATACTCCTAGATATATTTATATACTCCTAGATATATTTATATACTCCTAGATATATTTATATACTCCTAGATATATTTATATACTCCTAGATATATTTATATACTCCTAGATATATTTATATACTCCTAGATATATTTATATACTCCTAGATATATTTATATACTCCTAGATATATTTATATACTCCTAGATATATTTATATACTCCTAGATATATTTATATACTCCTAGATATATTTATATACTCCTAGATATATTTATATACTCCTAGATATATTTATATACTCCTAGATATATTTATATACTCCTAGATATATTTATAATACTCACAGCACATTTATATACTCCTAGATATATTTATATACTCCTAGATATATTTATAACTATGAATTTATATACTCCTAGATATATTTATATACTCCTAGATATATTTATATACTCCTAGATACATTAGATATATTTATATACTCCTAGATATATTTATATACTCCTAGATATATTTATATACTCCTAGATATATTTATATACTCCTAGATATATTTATACTCTGATATATTTATTACTCCTAGATATATTTATATACTCCTAGATATATTTATATACTCCTAGATATATTTATATACTCCTAGATATATTTATATACTCCTAGACACATTTATATACTCCTAGATATATTTATATACTCCTAGATATATTTATATACTCCTAGATATATTTATATACTCCTAGATATATTTATATACTCCTAGATATATTTATATACTCCTAGATATATTTATATACTCCTAGATATATTTATATACTCCTAGATACATTTATATACTCCTAGATATATTTATATACTCCTAGATATATTTATAACTATAAATTTATATACTCCTAGATTTATATTTATATACTCCTAGATTATATTTATATACTCCTAGATATATTTATATACTCCTAGATATATTTATACACTCTTAGACACATTTATATACTCCTAGATATATTTATATACTCCTAGATATATTTATATACTCCTAGATATATTTATATACTCCTAGATACATTTATATACTCCTAGATATATTTATATACTCCTAGATATATTTATATACTCCTAGATATATTTATATACTCCTAGATACATTTATATACTCCTAGATATATTTATATACTCCTAGATATATTTATATACTCCTAGATATATTTATATACTCCTAGATATATTTATATACTCCTAGATATATTTATATACTCCTAGATACATTTATATACTCCTAGATATATTATATACTCCTAGACATATTTATATACTCCTAGACACATTTATATACTCCTAGATATATTTATATACTCCTAGATATATTTATATACTCCTAGATATATTTATATACTCCTAGATATATTTATATACTCCTAGATATATTTATATACTCCTAGACACATTTATATATTCCTAGATATATTTATATACTCCTAGATATATTTATATACTCCTAGCACATTTATATACTCCTAGATATATTTATATAATCCTAGATATATTTATATACTCCTAGATATATTTATACACTTAGACACATTTATATACTCCTAGATATATTTATATACTCCTAGATATATTTATATACTCCTAGATATATTTATACCTACTCCTATATATATCTAGATTTATATACTCCTAGATATATTTATATACTCCTAGATATATTTATATCACTCCTAGATATATTTATATACTCCTAGACACATTTATATACTCCTAGATATATTTATATACTCCTAGCACATTTATATACTCCTAGATATATTTATATACTCCTAGACACATTTATATACTCCTAGATATATTTATATACTCCTAGATATATTTATATACTCCTAGATATATTTATACTACTATACATTTATATACTCCTAGATATATTTATATACTCCTAGATATATTTATATACTCCTAGATATATTTATATACTCCTAGATATATTTATATACTCCTAGACACATTTATATACTCCTAGATATATTTATATAATCCTAGACACATTTATATACTCCTAGATATATTTATATACT
>CAMRHE010000662.1:0-397500 GCA_947044405.1 Leptodactylus fallax
GGGCAAAAGGACCTGGTCCTTTTGTTGAAAATTAGCTATCTCTAGTGGGCAAAGGGACCTGGTCCTTTAGCCCACTAGGATTTAGCATTCTCATACAGAGCAGGCTAAATTCTAGTGGGCAAAGGGACCTGGTCCTTCTGCTGAAAACTAGCTATCTCTAGTGGGCAAAGGGACCTGGTCCTTTAGCCCACTAGGATTTAGCATTCTCATACAGAGCAGGCTAAATTCTAGTGGGCAAAGGGACCTGGTCCTTCTGCTGAAAACTAGCTATCTCTAGTGGGCAAAGGGACCTGGTCCTTTAGCCCACTAGGATTTAGCATTCTCATACAGAGCAGGCTGAATTCTAGTGGGCAAAGGGACCTGGTCCTTCTGCTGAAAACTAGCTATCTGTAGTGGGCAAAGGGACCTGGTCCTTTAGCCCACTAGGATTTAGCATTCTCATACAGAGCAGGCTAAATTCTAGTGGGCAAAGGGACCTGGTCCTTCTGCTGAAAACTAGCTATCTGTAGTGGGCAAAGGGACCTGGTCCTTTAGCCCACTAGGATTTAGCATTCTCATACAGAGCAGGCTAAATTCTAGTGGGCAAAGGGACCTGGTCCTTCTGCTGAAAACTAGCTATCTGTAGTGGGCAAAGGGACCTGGTCCTTTAGCCCACTAGGATTTAGCATTCTCATACAGAGCAGGCTAAATTCTAGTGGGCAAAGGGACCTGGTCCTTCTGCTGAAAACTAGCTATCTGTAGTGTGCAAAGGGACCTAGTCCTTTAGCCCACTAGGATTTAGCATTCTCATATAAAGCAGGCTAAATTATAGTGGGCAAAGGGACCTGGTCCTTCTGCTGAAAACTAGCTATCTCTAGTGGGCAAAGGGACCTGGTCCTTTAGCCCACTAGGATTTAGCATTCTCATGCAGAGCAGGCTGAATTCTAGTGGGCAAAAGGACCTGGTCCTTCTGGTGAAAACTAGCTATCTCTAGTGGGCAAAGGGACCTGGTCCTTTAGCCCAGTAGGATTTAGCATTCTCATATAAAGCAGGCTAAATTCTAGTGGGCAAAGGGACCTGGTCCTTCTGCTGAAAACTAGCTATCTGTAGTGGGCAAAGGGACCTGGTCCTTTAGCCCACTAGGATTTAGCATTCTCATACAGAGCAGGCTAAATTCTAGTGGGCAAAGGGACCTGGTCGTTCTGCTGAAAACTAGCTATTTCTAGTGGGCAAAGGGACCTGGTCCTTCTGCTGAAAACTAGCTATCTGTAGTGGGCAAAGGGACCTGGTCCTTTAGCCCACTAGGATTTAGCATTCTCATACAGAACAGGCTGAATTCTAGTGGGCAAAAGGACCTGGTCCTTTTGCTGAAAATTAGCTATCTCTAGTGGGCAAAGGGACCTGGTCCTTTAGCCCACTAGGATTTAGCATGCTCATACAGAGCAGGCTAAATTCTATTGGTAAAGGGACCTGGTCCTTCTGCTGAAAACTAGATATCTCTAGTGGGCAAAGGGACCTGGTCCGTTAGCCCACTAGGATTTAGCATTCTCATACAGAGCAGGCTAAATTCTACTGGGCAAAAGGACCTGGTCCTTTTGTTGAAAATTAGCTATCTCTAGTGGGCAAAGGGACCTGGTCCTTTAGCCCACTAGGATTTAGCATTCTCATACAGAGCAGGCTAAATTCTAGTGGGCAAAGGGACCTGGTCCTTCTGCTGAAAACTAGCTATCTCTAGTGGGCAAAGGGACCTGGTCCTTTAGCCCACTAGGATTTAGCATTCTCATACAGAGCAGGCTAAATTCTAGTGGGCAAAGGGACCTGGTCCTTCTGCTGAAAACTAGCTATCTCTAGTGGGCAAAGGGACCTGGTCCTTTAGCCCACTAGGATTTAGCATTCTCATACAGAGCAGGCTGAATTCTAGTGGGCAAAGGGACCTGGTCCTTCTGCTGAAAACTAGCTATCTGTAGTGGGCAAAGGGACCTGGTCCTTTAGCCCACTAGGATTTAGCATTCTCATACAGAGCAGGCTAAATTCTAGTGGGCAAAGGGACCTGGTCCTTCTGCTGAAAACTAGCTATCTGTAGTGGGCAAAGGGACCTGGTCCTTTAGCCCACTAGGATTTAGCATTCTCATACAGAGCAGGCTAAATTCTAGTGGGCAAAGGGACCTGGTCCTTCTGCTGAAAACTAGCTATCTGTAGTGGGCAAAGGGACCTGGTCCTTTAGCCCACTAGGATTTAGCATTCTCATACAGAGCAGGCTAAATTCTAGTGGGCAAAGGGACCTGGTCCTTCTGCTGAAAACTAGCTATCTGTAGTGGGCAAAGGGACCTGGTCCTTTAGCCCACTAGGATTTAGCATTGTCATACAGAGCAGGCTAAATTCTAGTGGACAAAGGGACCTGGTCCTTCTGCTGAAAACTAGCTATCTGTAGTGTGCAAAGGGACCTAGTCCTTTAGCCCACTAGGATTTACCATTCTCATATAAAGCAGGCTAAATTATAGTGGGCAAAGGGACCTGGTCCTTCTGCTGAAAACTAGCTATCTCTAGTGGGCAAAGGGACCTGGTCCTTTAGCCCACTAGGATTTAGCATTCTCATGCAGAGCAGGCTGAATTCTAGTGGGCAAAAGGACCAGGTCCTTCTGGTGAAAACTAGCTATCTCTAGTGGGCAAAGGGACCTGGTCCTTTAGCCCAGTAGGATTTAGCATTCTCATATAAAGCAGGCTAAATTCTAGTGGGCAAAGGGACCTGGTCCTTCTGCTGAAAACTAGCTATCTGTAGTGGGCAAAGGGACCTGGTCCTTTAGCCCACTAGGATTTAGCATTCTCATACAGAGCAGGCTAAATTCTAGTGGGCAAAGGGACCTGGTCGTTCTGCTGAAAACTAGCTATTTCTAGTGGGCAAAGGGACCTGGTCCTTCTGCTGAAAACTAGCTATCTGTAGTGGGCAAAGGGACCTGGTCCTTTAGCCCAGTAGGATTTAGCATTCTCATACAGAACAGGCTGAATTCTAGTGGGCAAAAGGACCTGGTCCTTTTGCTGAAAATTAGCTATCTCTAGTGGGCAAAGGGACCTGGTCCTTTAGCCCACTAGGATTTAGCATGCTCATACAGAGCAGGCTAAATTCTATTGGTAAAGGGACCTGGTCCTTCTGCTGAAAACTAGATATCTCTAGTGGGCAAAGGGACCTGGTCCGTTAGCCCACTAGGATTTAGCATTCTCATACAGAGCAGGCTAAATTCTACTGGGCAAAAGGACCTGGTCCTTTTGTTGAAAATTAGCTATCTCTAGTGGGCAAAGGGACCTGGTCCTTTAGCCCACTAGGATTTAGCATTCTCATACAGAGCAGGCTAAATTCTAGTGGGCAAAGGGACCTGGTCCTTCTGCTGAAAACTAGCTATCTCTAGTGGGCAAAGGGACCTGGTCCTTTAGCCCACTAGGATTTAGCATTCTCATACAGAGCAGGCTAAATTCTAGTGGGCAAAGGGACCTGGTCCTTCTGCTGAAAACTAGCTATCTCTAGTGGGCAAAGGGACCTGGTCCTTTAGCCCACTAGGATTTAGCATTCTCATACAGAGCAGGCTGAATTCTAGTGGGCAAAGGGACCTGGTCCTTCTGCTGAAAACTAGCTATCTGTAGTGGGCAAAGGGACCTGGTCCTTTAGCCCACTAGGATTTAGCATTCTCATACAGAGCAGGCTAAATTCTAGTGGGCAAAGGGACCTGGTCCTTCTGCTGAAAACTAGCTATCTGTAGTGTGCAAAGGGACCTAGTCCTTTAGCCCACTAGGATTTAGCATTCTCATACAGAGCAGGCTAAATTCTAGTGGGCAAAAGGACCTGGTCATTTTGCTGAAAACTAGCTATCTGTAGTGTGCAAAGGGACCTGGTCCTTTAGCCCACTAGGATTTAACATTCTCATATAAAGCAGGCTAAATTCTAGTGGGCAAAGGGACCTGGTCCTTCTGCTGAAAACTAGCTATCTCTAGTGGGCAAAGGGACCTGGTCCTTTAGCCCACTAGGATTTAGCATTCTCATGCAGAGCAGGCTGAATTCTAGTGGGCAAAAGGACCTGGTCCTTCTGGTGAAAACTAGCTATCTCTAGTGGGCAAAGGGACCTGGTCCTTTAGCCCACTAGGATTTAGCATTCTCATATAAAGCAGGCTAAATTCTAGTGGGCAAAGGGACCTGGTCCTTCTGCTGAAAACTAGCTATCTCTAGTGGGCAAAGGGACCTGGTCCTTTAGCCCACTAGGATTTAGCATTCTCATACAGAGCAGGCTAAATTTTAGTGGGCAAAGGGACCTGGACCTTCTGCTGAAAACTAGCTATCTGTAGTGGGCAAAGGGACCTGGTCCTTTAGCCCACTAGGATTTAGCATTCTCATATAAAGCAGGCTAAATTCTAGTGGGCAAAGGGACCTGGTCCTTCTGCTGAAAACTAGCTATCTGTAGTGGGCAAAGGGACCTGGTCCTTTAGCCCACTAGGATTTAGCATTCTCATACAGAGCAGGCTAAATTCTAGTGGGCAAAGGGACCTGGTCCTTCTGCTGAAAACTAGCTATCTGTAGTGGGCAAAGGGACCTGGTCCTTTAGCCCACTAGGATTTAGCATTCTCATACACAGCAGGCTAAATTCTACTGGGCAAAAGGACCTGGTCCTTCTGCTGAAAATTAGCTATCTCTAGTGGGCAAAGGGACCTGGTCCTTTAGCCCACTAGGATTTAGCATTCTCATACAGAGCAGGCTAAATTCTAGTGGGCAAAGGGACCTGGTCCTTTTGCTGAAAACTAGCTATCTCTAGTGGGCAAAGGGACCTGGTCCTTTAGCCCACTAGGATTTAGCATTCTCATACAGAGCAGGCTAAATTCTAGTGGGCAAAGGGACCTGGTCCTTCTGCTGAAAACTAGCTATCTCTAGTGGGCAAAGGGACCTGGTCCTTTAGCCCACTAGGATTTAGCATTCTCATACAGAGCAGGCTAAATTCTACTGGGAAAAAGAACCTGGTCCTTTTGTTGAAAATTAGCTATCTCTAGTGGGCAAAGGGACCTGGTCCTTTAGCCCACTAGGATTTAGCATTCTCATACAGAGCAGGCTAAATTCTAGTGGACAAAGGGACCTGGTCCTTCTGCTGAAAACTAGCTATCTCTAGTGGGCAAAGGGACCTGGTCCTTTAGCCCACTAGGATTTAGCATTCTCATACAGAGCAGGCTAAATTCTAGTGGGCAAAAGGACCTGGTCCTTCTGCTGAAAACTAGCTATCTCTAGTGGGCAAAGGGACCTGGTCCTTTAGCCCACTAGGATTTAGCATTCTCATACAGAGCAGGCTAAATTCTAGTGGGCAAAGGGACCTGGTCCTTCTGCTGAAAACTAGCTATCTCTAGTGGGCAAAGGGACCTGGTCCTTTAGCCCACTAGGATTTAGCATTCTCATACAGAGCAGGCTAAATTCTAGTGGGCAAAAGGACCTGGTCCTTTTGTTGAAAATTAGCTATCTCTAGTGGGCAAAGGGACCTGGTCCTTTAGCCCACTAGGATTTAGCATTCTCATAAAGAGCAGGCTAAATTCTAGTGGGCAAAGGGACCTGGTCCTTCTGCTGAAAACTAGCTATCTCTAGTGGGCAAAGGGACCTGGTCCTTTAGCCCACTAGGATTTAGTATTCTCATACAGAGCAGGCTAAATTCTAGTGGGCAAAAGGACCTGGTCATCTTGCTGAAAACTAGCTATCTGTAGTGTGCAAAGGGACCTGGTCCTTTAGCCCACTAGGATTTAACATTCTCATATAAAGCAGGCTAAATTCTAGTGGGCAAAGGGACCTGGTCCTTCTGCTGAAAACTAGCTATCTCTAGTGGGCAAAGGGACCTGGTCCTTTAGCCCACTAGGATTTAGCATTCTCATACAGAGCAGGCTAAATTCTAGTGGGCAAAGGGACCTGGTCCTTCTGCTGAAAACTAGCTATCTGTAGTGTGTAAAGGGACCTGGTCCTTTAGCCCACTAGGATTTAGCATTCTCATACAGAGCAGGCTAAATTCTAGAGGGTAAAGGCACCTGGTCCTTCTGCTGAAAACTAGCTATCTCTAGTGGGCAAAGGGACCTGGTCCTTTAGCCCACTAGGATATAGCATTCTCATACAGAGCAGGCTAAATTCTAGTGGGCAAAGGGACCTGGTCCTTTTGCTGAAAAGTAGCTATCTCTAGTGGGCAAAGGGACCTGGTCCTTTAGCCCACTGGATTTAGCATTCTCATATAAAGCAGGCTAAATTCTAGTGGGCAAAGGGACCTGGTCCTTCTGCTATAAACTAGCTATCTGTAGTGGGCAAAGGGACCTGGTCCTTTAGCCCACTAGGATTTAGCATTCTCATACAGAGCAGGCTAAATTCTAGTGGGCAAAGGGACCTGGTCCTTCTGCTGAAAACTAGCTATCTCTAGTGGGCAAAGGGACCTGGTCCTTTAGCCCACTAGCATTTAGCATTCTCATACAGAGCAGGCTAAATTCTAGTGGGCAAAGGGACCTGGTCCTTCTGCTGAAAACTAGCTATCTCTAGTGGGCAAAGGGACCTGGTCCTTTAGCCCACTAGGATTTAGAATTCTCATATAAAGCAGGCTAAATTCTAGTGGGCAAAGGGACCTGGTCCTTCTGCTGAAAACTAGCTATCTGTAGTGGGCAAAGGGACCTGGTCCTTTAGCCCACTAGGATTTAGCATTCTCATACAGAGCAGGCTAAATTCTAGTGGGCAAAGGGACCTGGTCCTTCTGCTGAAAACTAGCTATCTCTAGTGGGCAAAGGGACCTGGTCCTTTAGCCCACTAGGATTTAGCATTCTCATACAGAGCAGGCTAAATTCTAGTGGGCAAAGGGACCTGGTCCTTTTGCTGAAAACTAGCTATCTCTAGTGGGCAAAGGGACCTGGTCCTTTAGCCCACTAGGATTTAGCATTCTCATACAGAGCAGGCTAAATTCTAGTGGGCAAAAGGACCTGGTCATTTTGCTGAAAACTAGCTATCTCTAGTGGGCAAAGGGACCTGGTCCTTTAGCCCACTAGGATTTAGCATTCTCATACAGAGCAGGCTAAATTATAGTGGGAAAAGGGACCTGGTCCTTTTGCTGAAAACTAGCTATCTCTAGTGGGCAAAGGGACCTGGTCCTTTAGCCCACTAGGATTTAGCATTCTCATACAGAGCAGGCTAAATTCTAGTGGGCAAAAGGACCTGGTCTTTTTGCTGAAAACTAGCTATCTCTAGTGGGCAAAGGGACCTGGTCCTTTAGCCCACTAGGATTTAGCATTCTCATACAGAGCAGGCTAAATTCTACTGGGAAAAAGGACCTGGTCCTTTTGTTCAAAATTAGCTATCTCTAGTGGGCAAAGGGACCTGGTCCTTTAGCCCACTAGGATTTAGCATTCTCATACAGAGCAGGCTAAATTCTAGTGGGCAAAGGGACCTGGTCCTTCTGCTGAAAACTAGCTATCTGTAGTGTGCAAAGGGACCTGGTCCTTTAGCCCACTAGGATTTAGCATTCTCATATAAAGCAGGCTAAATTCTAGTGGGCAAAGGGACCTGGTCCTTCTGCTGAAAACTAGCTATCTCTAGTGGGCAAAGGGACCTGGTCCTTTAGCCCACTAGGATTTAGCATTCTCATACAGAGCAGGCTAAATTCTAGTGGGCAAAAGGACCTGGTCCTTCTGCTGAAAACTAGCTATCTCTAGTGGGCAAAGGGACCTGGTCCTTTAGCCCACTAGGATTTAGCATTCTCATACAGAGCAGGCTAAATTCTAGTGGACAAAGGGGGGGGGTCGTTGGGCCCCAGGATTTAGCATTCTCATACAGAGCAGGCTAAATTCTAGTGGGCAAATGGACCTGGTCCTTTTGCTGAAAATTAGCTATCTCAAGTGGGCAAAGGGACCTGGTCCTTTAGCCCACTAGGATTTAGCATTCTCATATAGAGCAGGCTAAATTCTAGTGGGCAAAGGGACCTGCTCCTTCTGCTGAAAACTAGCTATCTCTAGTGGGCAAAGGGACCTTGTCCTTTAGCCCACTAGGATTCAGCATTCTCATACAGAGCAGGCTAAATTCTAGTGGGCAAAAGTACCTGGTCCATTTGCTGAAAATTAGCTATCTCTAGTGGGCAAAGGGACCTGGTCCTTAAGCCCACTAGGATTTAGCATTCTCATACAGAGCAGGATAAATTCTAGTGGGCAAAAGGACCTGGTCATTTTGCTGAAAACTAGCTATCTGTAGTGTGCAAAGGGACCTGGTCCTTTAGCCCACTAGGATTTAACATTCTCATATAAAGGAGGCTAAATTCTAGTGGGCAAAGGGACCTGGTTCTTCTGCTGAAAACTAGCTATCTCTAGTGGGGAAAGGGACCTGGTCCTTTAGCCCACTAGGATTTAGCATTCTCATACAGAGCAGGCTAAATTCTAGTGGGCAAAGGGACCTGGTCCTTCTGCTGAAAACTAGCTATCTGTAGTGGGTAAAGGGACCTGGTCCTTTAGCCCACTAGGATTTAGCATTCTCATACAGAGCAGGCTAAATTCTAGTGGGCAAAAGGACCTGGTCCTTTTGCTGAAAACTAGCTATCTCTAGTGGGCAAAGGGACCTGGTCCTTTAGCCCACTAGGATTTAGCATTCTCATACAGAGCAGGCTAAATTTTAGTGGGCAAAGGGACCTGGTCCTTCTGCTGAAAACTAGCTATCTCTAGTGGGCAAAGGGACCTGGTCCTTTAGCCCACTAGGATTTAGCATTCTCATACAGAGCAGGCTAAATTCTAGTGGGCAAAGGGACCTGGTCCTTTTGCTGAAAACTAGCTATCTCTAGTGGGCAAAGGGACCTGGTCCTTTAGCCCACTAGGATTTAGCATTCTCATACAGAGCAGGCTAAATTCTAGTGGGCAAAAGGACCTGGTCATCTTGCTGAAAACTAGCTATCTGTAGTGTGTGCAAAGGGACCTGGTCCTTTAGCCCACTAGGATTTAACATTCTCATATAAAGCAGGCTAAATTCTAGTGGGCAAAGGGACCTGGTCCTTCTGCTGAAAACTAGCTATCTCTAGTGGGCAAAGGGACCTGGTCCTTTAGCCCACTAGGATTTAGCATTCTCATACAGAGCAGGCTAAATTCTAGTGGGCAAAGAGACCTGGTCCTTCTGCTGAAAACTAGCTATCTGTAGTGTGTAAAGGAACCTGGTCCTTTAGCCCACTAGGATTTAGCATTCTCATACAGAGCAGGCTAAATTCTAGAGGGTAAAGGCACCTGGTCCTTCTGCTGAAAACTAGCTAACTCTAGTGGGCAAAGGGACCTGGTCCTTTAGCCCACTAGGATTTAGCTTTCTCATACAGAGCAGGCTAAATTCTAGTGGGCAAAGGGACCTGGTCCTTCTGCTGAAAACTAGCTATCTCTAGTGGGCAAAGGGACCTGGTCCTTTAGCCCACTAGGATTTAGCATTCTCATACAGAGCAGGCTAAATTCTAGTGGGCAAAGGGACCTGGTTCTTCTGCTGAAAACTAGCTATCTCTAGTGGGCAAAGGGACCTGGTCCTTTAGCCCACTAGGATTTAGCATTCTCATACAGAGCAGGCTAAATTTTAGTGGGCAAAGGGACCTGGTCCTTCTGCTGAAAACTAGCTATCTGTAGTGGGCAAAGGGACCTGGTCGTTTAGCCCACTAGGATTTAGCATTCTCATAGAAAGCAGGCTAAATTCTAGTGGGCAAAGGGACCTGGTCCTTCTGCTGAAAACTAGCTATCTGTAGTGGGCAAAGGGACCTGGTCCTTTAGCCCACTAGGATTTAGCATTCTCATACAGAGCAGGCTAAATTCTAGTGGGCAAAGGGACCTGGTCCTTCTGCTGAAAACTAGCTATCTCTAGTGGGCAAAGGGACCTGGTCCTTTAGCCCACTAGGATTTAGCATTCTCATACAGAGCAGGCTAAATTCTAGTGGGCAAAGGGACCTGGTCCTTTTGCTGAAAACTAGCTATCTCTAGTGAGCAAAGGGACCTGGTCCTTTAGCCCACTAGGATTTAGCATTCTCATACAGAGCAGGCTTAATTCTAGTGGGCAAAAGGACCTGGTCATTTTGCTGAAAACTAGCTATCTCTAGTGGGCAAAGGGACCTGGTCCTTTAGCCCACTAGGATTTAGCATTCTCATACAGAGCAGGCTAAATTATAGTGGGCAAAGGGACCTGGTCCTTTTGCTGAAAACTAGCTATCTCTAGTGGGCAAAGGGACCTGGTCCTTTAGCCCACTAGGATTTAGCATTCTCATACAGAGCAGGCTAAATTCTAGTGGGCAAAAGGACCTGGTCTTTTGCTGAAAACTAGCTATGTCTAGTGGGCAAAGGGACCTGGTCCTTTAGCCCACTAGGATTTAGCATTCTCATACAGAGCAGGCTAAATTCTACTGGGAAAAAGGACCTGGTCCTTTTGTTGAAAATTAGCTATCTCTAGTGGGCAAAGGGACCTGGTCCTTTAGCCCACTAGGATTTAGCATTCTCATACAGAGCAGGCTAAATTCTAGTGGGCAAAAGGACCTGGTCCTTTTGCTGAAAATTAGCTATCTCTAGTGGGCAAAGGGACCTGGTCCTTTAGCCCACTAGGATTTAGCATTCTCATAAAGAGCAGGCTAAATTTTAGTGGGCAAAGGGACCTGGTCCTTCTGCTGAAAACTACCTATCTGTAGTGGGCAAAGGGACCTGGTCCTTTAGCCCACTAGGATTTAGCATTCTCATATAAAGCAGGCTAAATTCTAGTGGGCAAAGGGACCTGGTCCTTCTGCTGAAAACTAGCTATCTGTAGTGGGCAAAGGGACCTGGTCCTTTAACCCACTAGGATTTAGCATTCTCATACAGAGCAGGCTAAATTTTAGTGGGCAAAGGGACCTGGTCCTTCTGCTGAAAACTAGCTATCTCTAGTGGGCAAAGGGACCTGGTCCTTTAGCCCAGTAGGATTTAGCATTCTCATATAAAGCAGGCTAAATTCTAGTGGGCAAAGGGACCTGGTCCTTCTGCTGAAAACTAGCTATCTGTAGTGGGCAAAGGGACCTGGTCCTTTAGCCCACTAGGATTTAGCATTCTCATACAGAGCAGTCTAAATTCTAGTGGGCAAAGGGACCTGGTCGTTTAGCTGAAAATTAGCTATCTCTAGTGGGCAAAGGGACCTGGTCCTTTAGCCCACTAGGATTTAGCATTCTTATACAGAGCAGGCTAAATTCTAGTGGGCAAAGGGACCTGGTCCTTCTGCTGAAAACTAGCTATGTCTAGTGGGCAAAGGAACCTGGTCCTTTAGCCCACTAGGATTTAGCATTCTCATACAGAGCAGGCTAAATTCTAGTGGGCAAAAGGACCTGGTAATTTTGCTGAAAATTAGCTATCTCTAGTGGGCAAAGGGACCTGGTCCTTTAGCCCACTAGGATTTAGCATTCTCATATAAAGCAGGCTAAATTCTAGTGGGCAAAGGGACCTGGTCCTTCTGCTGAAAACTAGCTATCTGTAGTGGGCAAAGGGACCTGGTCCCTTAGCCCACTAGGATTTCGCATTCTCATACAGAGCAGGCTAAATTCTAGTGGGCAAAGGGACCTGGTCCTTCTGCTGAAAACTAGCTATCTCTAGTGGGCAAAAGGACCTGGTCCTTTAGCCCACTAGGATTTAGCATTCTCATACAGAGCAGGCTAAATTCTACTGGGCAAAAGAACCTGGTCCTTTTGTTCAAAATTAGCTATCTCTAGTGGGCAAAGGGACCTGGTCCTTTAGCCCACTAGGATTTAGCATTCTCATACAGAGCAGGCTAAATTCTAGTGGACAAAGGTACCTGGTCCTTCTGCTGAAAACTAGCTATCTGTAGTGTGCAAAGGGACCTTGTCCTTTAGCCCACTAGGATTTAGCATTCTCATACAGAGCAGGCTAAATTCTAGTGGGCAAAAGGACCTGGTCATTTTGCTGAAAACTAGCTATCTGTAGTGTGCAAAGGGACCTGGTCCTTTAGCCCACTAGGATTTAACATTCTCATATAAAGCAGGCTAAATTCTAGTGGGCAAATGGACCTGGTCCTTTTGCTGAAAATTAGCTATATCTAGTGGGCAAAGGGACCTGGTCCTTTAGCCCACTAGGATTTAGCATTCTCATACAGAGCAGGCTAAATTCTAGTGGGTAAAGGGACCTGGTCCTTCTGCTGAAAACTAGATATCTGTAGTGGGCAAAGGGACCTGGTCCTTTAGCCCACTAGGATTTAGCATTCTCATACAGAGCAGGCTAAATTCTACTGGGCAAAAGGACCTGGTCCTTTTGTTGAAAATTAGCTATCTCTAGTGGGCAAAGGGACCTGGTCCTTTAGCCCACTAGGATTTATCATTCTCATATAAAGCAGGCTAAATTCTAGTGGGCAAAGGGACCTGGTCCTTCTGCTGAAAACTAGCTATCTCTAGTGGGCAAAGGGACCTGGTCCTTTAGCCCACTAGGATTTAGCATTCTCATACAGAGCAGGCTAAATTCTAGTGGGCAAAAGGACCTGGTCCTTTTGTTGAAAATTAGCTATCTCTAGTGGGCAAAGGGACCTGGTCCTTTAGCCCACTAGGATTTAGCATTCTCATACAGAGCAGGCTAAATTCTAGTGGGCAAAGGGACCTGGTCCTTCTGCTGAAAACTAGCTATCTCTAGTGGGCAAAGGGACCTGGTCCTTTAGCCCACTAGGATTTAGCATTCTCATACAGAGCAGGCTAAATTTTAGTGGGCAAAGGGACCTGGTCCTTCTGCTGAAAACTAGCTATCTGTAGTGGGCAAAGGGACCTGGTCCTTTAGCCCACTAGGATTTATCATTCTCATATAAAGCAGGCTAAATTCTAGTGGGGAAAGGGACCTGGTCCTTCTGCTGAAAAGTAGCTATCTGTAGTGGGCAAAGGGACCTGGTCCTTTAGCCCTCTAGGATTTAGCATTCTCATACAGAGCAGGCTAAATTCTAGTGGACAAAGGGACCTGGTCGTTCTGCTGAAAACTAGCTATTTCTAGTGGGCAAAGGGACCTGGTCCTTTAGCCCACTAGGATTTAGCATTCTCATACAGAGCAGGCAAAATTCTAGTGGGCAAAGGGACCTGGTCGTTTAGCTGAAAATTAGCTATCTCTAGTGGGCAAAGGGACCTGGTCCTTTAGCCCACTAGGATTTAGCATTCTTATACAGAGCAGGCTAAATTCTAGTGGGCAAAGGGACCTGGTCCTTCTGCTGAAAACTAGCTATCTCTAGTGGGCAAAGGGACCTGGTCCTTTAGCCCACTAGGATTTAGCATTCTCATACAGAGCAGGCTAAATTCTAGTGGGCAAAAGGACCTGGTCATTTTGCTGAAAATTAGCTATCTCTAGTGGGCAAAGGGACCTGGTCCTTTAGCCCACTAGGATTTAGCATTCTCATACAGAGCAGGCTAAATTTTAGTGGGCAAAGGGACCTGGTCCTTCTGCTGAAAACTAGCTATCAGTAGTGGTCAAAGGGACCTGGTCCTTTAGCCCACTAGGATTTAGCATTCTCATATAAAGCAGGCTAAATTCTAGTGGGCAAAGGGACCTGGTCCTTCTGCTGAAAACTAGCTATCTGTAGTGGGCAAAGGGACCTGGTCCCTTAGCCCACTAGGATTTCGCATTCTCATACAGAGCAGGCTAAATTCTAGTGGGCAAAGGGACCTGGTCCTTCTGCTGAAAACTAGCTATCTCTAGTGGGCAAAAGGACCTGGTCCTTTAGCCCACCAGGATTTAGCATTCTCATACAGAGCAGGCTAAATTCTACTGGGCAAAAGAACCTGGTCCTTTTGTTCAAAATTAGCTATCTCTAGTGGGCAAAGGGACCTGGTCCTTTAGCCCACTAGGATTTAGCATTCTCATACAGAGCAGGCTAAATTCTAGTGGACAAAGGTACCTGGTCCTTCTGCTGAAAACTAGCTATCTGTAGTGTGCAAAGGGACCTAGTCCTTTAGCCCACTAGGATTTAGCATTCTCATACAGAGCAGGCTAAATTCTAGTGGGCAAAAGGACCTGGTCATTTTGCTGAAAACTAGCTATCTGTAGTGTGCAAAGGGACCTGGTCCTTTAGCCCACTAGGATTTAACATTCTCATATAAAGCAGGCTAAATTCTAGTGGACAAATGGACCTGGTCCTTTTGCTGAAAACTAGCTATCTCTAGTGGGCAAAGGGACCTGGTCCTTTAGCCCACTAGGATTTAGCATTCTCATACAGAGCAGGCTGAATTCTAGTGGGCAAAAGGACCTGGTCCTTTTGCTGAAAATTAGCTATCTCTAGTGGGCAAAGGGACCTGGTCCTTTAGCCCACTAGGATTTAGCATTCTCATACAGAGCAGGCTAAATTCTAGTGGGTAAAGGGACCTGGTCCTTCTGCTGAAAACTAGATATCTGTAGTGGGCAAAGGGACCTGGTCCTTTAGCCCACTAGGATTTAGCATTCTCATACAGAGCAGGCTAAATTCTACTGGGCAAAAGGACCTGGTCCTTTTGTTGAAAATTAGCTATCTCTAGTGGGCAAAGGGACCTGGTCCTTTAGCCCACTAGGATTTATCATTCTCATATAAAGCAGGCTAAATTCTAGTGGGCAAAGGGACCTGGTCCTTCTGCTGAAAACTAGCTATCTCTAGTGGGCAAAGGGACCTGGTCCTTTAGCCCACTAGGATTTAGCATTCTCATACAGAGCAGGCTAAATTCTAGTGGGCAAAAGGACCTGGTCCTTTTGTTGAAAATTAGCTATCTCTAGTGGGCAAAGGGACCTGGTCCTTTAGCCCACTAGGATTTAGCATTCTCATACAGAGCAGGCTAAATTCTAGTGGGCAAAGGGACCTGGTCCTTCTGCTGAAAACTAGCTATCTCTAGTGGGCAAAGGGACCTGGTCCTTTAGCCCACTAGGATTTAGCATTCTCATACAGAGCAGGCTAAATTCTAGTGGGCAAAGGGACCTGGTCCTTCTGCTGAAAACTAGCTATCTGTAGTGGGCAAAGGGACCTGGTCCTTTAGCCCACTAGGATTTAGCATTCTCATATAAAGCAGGCTAAATTCTAGTGGGCAAAGGGACCTGGTCCTTCTGCTGAAAACTAGCTATCTGTAGTGGGCAAAGGGACCTGGTCCTTTAGCCCTCTAGGATTTAGCATTCTCATACAGAGTAGGCTAAATTCTAGTGGACAAAGGGACCTGGTCCTTCTGCTGAAAACTAGCTATCTGTAGTGTGCAAAGGGACCTAGTCCTTTAGCCCACTAGGATTTAGCATTCTCATACAGAGCAGGCTAAATTCTAGTGGGCAAAAGGACCTGGTCATTTTGCTGAAAACTAGCTATCTGTAGTGTGCAAAGGGACCTGGTCCTTTAGCCCACTAGGATTTAACATTCTCATATAAAGCAGGCTAAATTCTAGTGGGCAAAGGGACCTGGTCCTTCTGCTGAAAACTAGCTATCTCTAGTGGGCAAAGGGACCTGGTCCTTTAGCCCACTAGGATTTAGCATTCTCATGCAGAGCAGGCTGAATTCTAGTGGGCAAAAGGACCTGGTCCTTCTGGTGAAAACTAGCTATCTCTAGTGGGCAAAGGGACCTGGTCCTTTAGCCCACTAGGATTTAGTATTCTCATATAAAGCAGGCTAAATTCTAGTGGGCAAAGGGACCTGGTCCTTCTGCTGAAAACTAGCTATCTGTAGTGGGCAAAGGGACCTGGTCCTTTAGCCCACTAGGATTTAGCATTCTCATACAGAGCAGGCTAAATTTTAGTGGGCAAAGGGACCTGGTCCTTCTGCTGAAAACTAGCTATCTGTAGTGGGCAAAGGGACCTGGTCCTTTAGCCCACTAGGATTTAGCATTCTCATATAAAGCAGGCTAAATTCTAGTGGGCAAAGGGACCGGCCTCTGCTGAAAAGTAGCTATCTGTAGTGGACAAAGGGACCTGGTCCTTTTGCTGAAATCTAGCTATCTGTAGTGTGCAAAGGGACCTAGTCCTTTAGCCCACTAGGATTTAGCATTCTCATACAGAGCAGGCTAAATTCTAGTGGGCAAAAGGACCTGGTCCTTTTGGTGAAAACTAGCTATCTGTAGTGTGCAAAGGGACCTGGTCCTTTAGCCCACTAGGATTTAACATTCTCATATAAAGCAGGCTAAATTCTAGTGGGCAAAGGAACCTGGTCCTTCTGCTGAAAACTAGCTATCTCTAGTGGGCAAAGGGACCTGGTCCTTTAGCCCACTAGGATTTAGCATTCTCATACAGAGCAGACTGAATTCTAGTGGGCAAAAGGACCTTGTCCTTTTGCTGAAAATTAGCTATCTCTAGTGGGCAAAGGGACCTGGTCCTTTAGCCCACTAGGATTTAGCATTCTCATACAGAGCAGGCTAAATTCTAGTGGGCAAAGGGACCTGGTCGTTTAGCTGAAAATTAGCTATCTCTAGTGGGCAAAGGGACCTGGTCCTTTAGCCCACTAGGATTTAGCATTCTTATACAGAGCAGGCTAAATTCTAGTGGGCAAAGGGACCTGGTCCTTCTGCTGAAAACTAGCTATCTCTAGTGGGCAAAGGGACCTGGTCCTTTAGCCCACTAGGATTTAGCATTCTCATACAGAGCAGGCTAAATTCTAGTGGGCAAAAGGACCTGGTAATTTTGCTGAAAATTAGCTATCTCTAGTGGGCAAAGGGACCTGGTCCTTTAGCCCACTAGGATTTAGCATTCTCATACAGAGCAGGCTAAATTTTAGTGGGCAAAGGGACCTGGTCCTTCTGCTGAAAACTAGCTATCAGTAGTGGTCAAAGGGACCTGGTCCTTTAGCCCACTAGGATTTAGCATTCTCATATAAAGCAGGCTAAATTCTAGTGGGCAAAGGGACCTGGTCCTTCTGCTGAAAACTAGCTATCTGTAGTGGGCAAAGGGACCTGGTCCCTTAGCCCACTAGGATTTCGCATTCTCATACAGAGCAGGCTAAATTCTAGTGGGCAAAGGGACCTGGTCCTTCTGCTGAAAACTAGCTATCTCTAGTGGGCAAAAGGACCTGGTCCTTTAGCCCACCAGGATTTAGCATTCTCATACAGAGCAGGCTAAATTCTACTGGGCAAAAGAACCTGGTCCTTTTGTTCAAAATTAGCTATCTCTAGTGGGCAAAGGGACCTGGTCCTTTAGCCCACTAGGATTTAGCATTCTCATACAGAGCAGGCTAAATTCTAGTGGACAAAGGTACCTGGTCCTTCTGCTGAAAACTAGCTATCTGTAGTGTGCAAAGGGACCTAGTCCTTTAGCCCACTAGGATTTAGCATTCTCATACAGAGCAGGCTAAATTCTAGTGGGCAAAAGGACCTGGTCATTTTGCTGAAAACTAGCTATCTGTAGTGTGCAAAGGGACCTGGTCCTTTAGCCCACTAGGATTTAACATTCTCATATAAAGCAGGCTAAATTCTAGTGGGCAAATGGACCTGGTCCTTTTGCTGAAAACTAGCTATCTCTAGTGGGCAAAGGGACCTGGTCCTTTAGCCCACTAGGATTTAGCATTCTCATACAGAGCAGGCTGAATTCTAGTGGGCAAAAGGACCTGGTCCTTTTGCTGAAAATTAGCTATCTCTAGTGGGCAAAGGGACCTGGTCCTTTAGCCCACTAGGATTTAGCATTCTCATACAGAGCAGGCTAAATTCTAGTGGGTAAAGGGACCTGGTCCTTCTGCTGAAAACTAGATATCTGTAGTGGGCAAAGGGACCTGGTCCTTTAGCCCACTAGGATTTAGCATTCTCATACAGAGCAGGCTAAATTCTACTGGGCAAAAGGACCTGGTCCTTTTGTTGAAAATTAGCTATCTCTAGTGGGCAAAGGGACCTGGTCCTTTAGCCCACTAGGATTTATCATTCTCATATAAAGCAGGCTAAATTCTAGTGGGCAAAGGGACCTGGTCCTTCTGCTGAAAACTAGCTATCTCTAGTGGGCAAAGGGACTTGGTCCTTTAGCCCACTAGGATTTAGCATTCTCATACAGAGCAGGCTAAATTCTAGTGGGCAAAAGGACCTGGTCCTTTTGTTGAAAATTAGCTATCTCTAGTGGGCAAAGGGACCTGGTCCTTTAGCCCACTAGGATTTAGCATTCTCATACAGAGCAGGCTAAATTCTAGTGGGCAAAGGGACCTGGTCCTTCTGCTGAAAACTAGCTATCTCTAGTGGGCAAAGGGACCTGGTCCTTTAGCCCACTAGGATTTAGCATTCTCATACAGAGCAGGCTAAATTTTAGTGGGCAAAGGGACCTGGTCCTTCTGCTGAAAACTAGCTATCTGTAGTGGGCAAAGGGACCTGGTCCTTTAGCCCACTAGGATTTAGCATTCTCATATAAAGCAGGCTAAATTCTAGTGGGCAAAGGGACCTGGTCCTTCTGCTGAAAACTAGCTATCTGTAGTGGGCAAAGGGACCTGGTCCTTTAGCCCTCTAGGATTTAGCATTCTCATACAGAGCAGGCTAAATTCTAGTGGACAAAGGGACCTGGTCCTTCTGCTGAAAACTAGCTATCTGTAGTGTGCAAAGGGACCTAGTCCTTTAGCCCACTAGGATTTAGCATTCTCATACAGAGCAGGCTAAATTCTAGTGGGCAAAAGGACCTGGTCATTTTGCTGAAAACTAGCTATCTGTAGTGTGCAAAGGGACCTGGTCCTTTAGCCCACTAGGATTTAACATTCTCATATAAAGCAGGCTAAATTCTAGTGGGCAAAGGGACCTGGTCCTTCTGCTGAAAACTAGCTATCTCTAGTGGGCAAAGGGACCTGGTCCTTTAGCCCACTAGGATTTAGCATTCTCATGCAGAGCAGGCTGAATTCTAGTGGGCAAAAGGACCTGGTCCTTCTGGTGAAAACTAGCTATCTCTAGTGGGCAAAGGGACCTGGTCCTTTAGCCCACTAGGATTTAGTATTCTCATATAAAGCAGGCTAAATTCTAGTGGGCAAAGGGACCTGGTCCTTCTGCTGAAAACTAGCTATCTGTAGTGGGCAAAGGGACCTGGTCCTTTAGCCCACTAGGATTTAGCATTCTCATACAGAGCAGGCTAAATTTTAGTGGGCAAAGGGACCTGGTCCTTCTGCTGAAAACTAGCTATCTGTAGTGGGCAAAGGGACCTGGTCCTTTAGCCCACTAGGATTTAGCATTCTCATATAAAGCAGGCTAAATTCTAGTGGGCAAAGGGACCTGGTCCTTCTGCTGAAAAGTAGCTATCTGTAGTGGACAAAGGGACCTGGTCCTTTTGCTGAAAACTAGCTATCTGTAGTGGGCAAAGGGACCTAGTCCTTTAGCCCACTAGGATTTAGCATTCTCATACAGAGCAGGCTAAATTCTAGTGGGCAAAAGGACCTGGTCATTTTGGTGAAAACTAGCTATCTGTAGTGTGCAAAGGGACCTGGTCCTTTAGCCCACTAGGATTTAACATTCTCATATAAAGCAGGCTAAATTCTAGTGGGCAAAGGAACCTGGTCCTTCTGCTGAAAACTAGCTATCTCTAGTGGGCAAAGGGACCTGGTCCTTTAGCCCACTAGGATTTAGCATTCTCATACAGAGCAGACTGAATTCTAGTGGGCAAAAGGACCTTGTCCTTTTGCTGAAAATTAGCTATCTCTAGTGGGCAAAGGGACCTGGTCCTTTAGCCCACTAGGATTTAGCATGCTCATACAGAGCAGGCTAAATTCTAGTGGGTAAAGGGACCTGGTCCTTCTGCTGAAAACTAGATATCTCTAGTGGGCAAAGGGACCTGGTCCGTTAGCCCACTAGGATTTAGCATTCTCATACAGAGCAGGCTAAATTCTACTGGGCAAAAGGACCTGGTCCTTTTGTTGAAAATTAGCTATCTCTAGTGGGCAAAGGGACCTGGTCCTTTAGCCCACTAGGATTTAGCATTCTCATACAGAGCAGGCTAAATTCTAGTGGGCAAAGGGACCTGGTCCTTCTGCTGAAAACTAGCTATCTCTAGTGGGCAAAGGGACCTGGTCCTTTAGCCCACTAGGATTTAGCATTCTCATACAGAGCAGGCTAAATTCTAGTGGGCAAAAGGACCTGGTCATCTTGCTGAAAACTAGCTATCTGTAGTGGGCAAAGGGACCTGGTCCTTTAGCCCACTAGGATTTAGCATTCTCATATAAAGCAGGCTAAATTCTAGTGGGCAAAGGGACCTGGTCCTTCTGCTGAAAACTAGCTATCTCTAGTGGGCAAAGGGACCTGGTCCTTTAGCCCACTAGGATTTAGCATTCTCATACAGAGCAGGCTAAATTCTAGTGGGCAAAGGGACCTGGTCCTTCTGCTGAAAACTAGCTATCTGTAGTGTGCAAAGGGACCTGGTCCTTTAGCCCACTAGGATTTAGCATTCTCATACAGAGCAGGCTAAATTCTAGTGGGTAAAGGGACCTGGTCCTTCTGCTGAAAACTAGCTATCTCTAGTGGGCAAAGGGACCTGGTCCTTTAGCCCACTAGGATATAGCATTCTCATACAGAGCAGGCTAAATTCTAGTGGGCAAAGGGACCTGGTCCTTTTGCTGAAAACTAGCTATCTCTAGTGGGCAAAGGGACCTGGTCCTTTAGCCCACTGGATTTAGCATTCTCATATAAAGCAGGCTAAATTCTAGTGGGCAAAGGGACCTGGTCCTTCTGCTGAAAACTAGCTATCTGTAGTGGGCAAAGGGACCTGGTCCTTTAGCCCACTAGGATTTAGCATTCTCATACAGAGCAGGCTAAATTCTAGTGGGCAAAGGGACCTGGTCCTTCTGCTGAAAACTAGCTATCTCTAGTGGGCAAAGGGACCTGGTCCTTTAGCCCACTAGGATTTAGCATTCTCATACAGAGCAGGCTAAATTCTAGTGGGCAAAGGGACCTGGTCCTTCTGCTGAAAACTAGCTATCTCTAGTGTGCAAAGGGACCTGGTCCTTTAGCCCACTAGGATTTAGAATTCTCATATAAAGCAGGCTAAATTCTAGTGGGCAAAGGGACCTGGTCCTTCTGCTGAAAACTAGCTATCTCTAGTGGGCAAAGGGACCTGGTCCTTTAGCCCACTAGGATTTAGCATTCTCATACAGAGCAGGCTAAATTCTAGTGGGCAAAGGGACCTGGTCCTTCTGCTGAAAACTAGCTGTCTCTAGTGGGCAAAGGGACCTGGTCCTTTAGCCCACTAGGATTTAGCATTCTCATACAGAGCAGGCTAAATTCTAGTGGGCAAAGGGACCTGGTCCTTTTGCTGAAAACTAGCTATCTCTAGTGGGCAAAGGGACCTGGTCCTTTAGCCCACTAGGATTTAGCATTCTCATACAGAGCAGGCTAAATTCTAGTGGGCAAAAGGACCTGGTCCTTTTGCTGAAAACTAGCTATCTCTAGTGGGCAAAGGGACCTGGTCCTTTAGCCCACTAGGATTTAGCATTCTCATACAGAGCAGGCTAAATTCTAGTGGGCAAAGGGACCTGGTCCTTTTGCTGAAAACTAGCTATCTCTAGTGGGCAAAGGGACCTGGTCCTTTAGCCCACTAGGATTTAGCATTCTCATACAGAGCAGGCTAAATTCTAGTGGGCAAAGGGACCTGGTCCTTCTGCTGAAAACTAGCTATCTCTAGTGGGCAAAGGGACCTGGTCCTTTAGCCCACTAGGATTTAGCATTCTCATACAGAGCAGGCTAAATTCTACTGGGAAAAAGGACCTGGTCCTTTTGTTCAAAATTAGCTATCTCTAGTGGGCAACGGGACCTGGTCCTTTAGCCCACTAGGATTTAGCATTCTCATACAGAGCAGGCTAAATTCTAGTGGGCAAAGGGACCTGGTCCTTCTGCTGAAAACTAGCTATCTGTAGTGGGCAAAGGGACCTGGTCCTTTAGCCCACTAGGATTTAGCATTCTCATACAGAGCAGGCTAAATTCTAGTGGGCAAAAGGACCTGGTCCTTCTGCTGAAAACTAGCTATCTCTAGTGGGCAAAGGGACCTGGTCCTTTAGCCCACTAGGATTTAGCATTCTCATACAGAGCAGGCTAAATTCTAGTGGGCAAAAGGACCTGGTCCTTTTGCTGAAAATTAGCTATCTCTAGTGGGCAACGGGACCTGGTCCTTTAGCCCACTAGGATTTAGCATTCTCATACAGAGCAGGCTAAATTCTAGTGGGCAAAGGGACCTGGTCCTTCTGCTGAAAACTAGCTATCTGTAGTGTGCAAAGGGACCTGGTCCTTTAGCCCACTAGGATTTAGCATTCTCATATAAAGCAGGCTAAATTCTAGTGGGCAAAGGGACCTGTTCCTTCTGCTGAAAACTAGCTATCTCTAGTGGGCAAAGGGACCTGGTCCTTTAGCCCACTAGGATTTAGCATTCTCATACAGAGCAGGCTAAATTCTAGTGGGCAAAAGGACCTGGTCCTTTTGCTGAAAACTAGCTATCTCTAGTGGGCAAAGGGACCTGGTCCTTTAGCCCACTAGGATTTAGCATTCTCATACAGAGCAGGCAAATCAGTGGACAAAAGGACCTGGTCCTTTAGCCCACTAGGATTTAGCATTCCATATAAAGCAGGCTAAATTCTAGTGGGCAAAGGGACCTGGTCCTTCTGCTGAAAACTAGCTATCTCTAGTGGGCAAAGGGACCTGGTCCTTTAGCCCACTAGGATTTAGCATTCTCATACAGAGCAGGCTAAATTCTAGTGGGCAAAAGGACCTGGTCCTTTTGCTGAAAACTAGCTATCTCTAGTGGGCAAAGGGACCTGGTCCTTTAGCCCACTAGGATTTAGCATTCTCATACAGAGCAGGCTAAATTCTAGTGGGCAAAAGGACCTGGTCCTTCTGCTGAAAATTAGCTATCTCTAGTGGGCAAAGGGACCTGGTCCTTTAGCCCACTAGGATTTAGCATTCTCATATAGAGCAGGCTAAATTCTAGTGGGCAAAGGGACCTGCTCCTTCTGCTGAAAACTAGCTATCTCTAGTGGGCAAAGGGACCTTGTCCTTTAGCCCACTAGGATTCAGCATTCTCATACAGAGCAGGCTAAATTCTAGTGGGCAAAAGTACCTGATCCATTTGCTGAAAATTAGCTATCTCTAGTGGGCAAAGGGACCTGGTCCTTTAGCCCACTAGGATTTAGCATTCTCATACAGAGCAGGCTAAATTCTAGTGGGCAAAAGGACCTGGTCATTTTGCTGAAAACTAGCTATCTCTAGTGTGCAAAGGGACCTGGTCCTTTAGCCCACTAGGATTTAACATTCTCATATAAAGGAGGCTAAATTCTAGTGGGCAAAGGGACCTGGTTCTTCTGCTGAAAACTAGCTATCTCTAGTGGGCAAAGGGACCTGGTCCTTTAGCCCACTAGGATTTAGCATTCTCATACAGACCAGGCTAAATTTTAGTGGGCAAAGGGACCTGGTCCTTCTGCTGAAAACTAGCTATCTCTAGTGGGCAAAGGGACCTGGTCCTTTAGCCCACTAGGATTTAGCATTCTCATACAGAGCAGGCTAAATTCTAGTGGGCAAAGGGACCTGGTCCTTTTGCTGAAAACTAGCTATCTCTAGTGGGCAAAGGGACCTGGTCCTTTAGCCCACTAGGATTTAGCATTCTCATACAGAGCAGGCTAAATTCTAGTGGGCAAAAGGACCTGGTCATCTTGCTGAAAACTAGCTATCTGTAGTGTGCAAAGGGACCTGGTCCTTTAGCCCACTAGGATTTAACATTCTCATATAAAGCAGGCTAAATTCTAGTGGGCAAAGGGACCTGGTCCTTCTGCTGAAAACTAGCTATCTCTAGTGGGCAAAGGGACCTGGTCCTTTAGCCCACTAGGATTTAGCATTCTCATACAGAGCAGGCTAAATTCTAGTGGGCAAAGAGACCTGGTCCTTCTGCTGAAAACTAGCTATCTGTAGTGTGTAAAGGAACCTGGTCCTTTAGCCCACTAGGATTTAGCATTCTCATACAGAGCAGGCTAAATTCTAGAGGGTAAAGGCACCTGGTCCTTCTGCTGAAAACTAGCTATCTCTAGTGGGCAAAGGGACCTGGTCCTTTAGCCCACTAGGATTTAGCATTCTCATACAGAGCAGGCTAAATTCTAGTGGGCAAAGGGACCTGGTCCTTCTGCTGAAAACTAGCTATCTCTAGTGGGCAAAGGGACCTGGTCCTTTAGCCCACTAGGATTTAGCATTCTCATACAGAGCAGGCTAAATTCTAGTGGGCAAAGGGACCTGGTTCTTCTGCTGAAAACTAGCTATCTCTAGTGGGCAAAGGGACCTGGTCCTTTAGCCCACTAGGATTTAGCATTCTCATACAGAGCAGGCTAAATTTTAGTGGGCAAAGGGACCTGGTCCTTCTGCTGAAAACTAGCTATCTGTAGTGGGCAAAGGGACCTGGTCCTTTAGCCCACTAGGATTTAGCATTCTCATATAAAGCAGGCTAAATTCTAGTGGGCAAAGGGACCTGGTCCTTCTGCTGAAAACTAGCTATCTGTAGTGGGCAAAGGGACCTGGTCCTTTAGCCCACTAGGATTTAGCATTCTCATACAGAGCAGGCTAAATTCTAGTGGGCAAAGGGACCTGGTCCTTCTGCTGAAAACTAGCTATCTCTAGTGGGCAAAGGGACCTGGTCCTTTAGCCCACTAGGATTTAGCATTCTCATACAGAGCAGGCTAAATTCTAGTGGGCAAAGGGACCTGGTCCTTTTGCTGAAAACTAGCTATCTCTAGTGGGCAAAGGGCCCTGGTCCTTTAGCCCACTAGGATTTAGCATTCTCATACAGAGCAGGCTAAATTCTAGTGGGCAAAAGGACCTGGTCATTTTGCTGAAAACTAGCTATCTCTAGTGGGCAAAGGGACCTGGTCCTTTAGCCCACTAGGATTTAGCATTCTCATACAGAGCAGGCTAAATTATAGTGGGCAAAGGGACCTGGTCTTTCTGCTGAAAACTAGCTATCTCTAGTGGGCAAAGGGACCTGGTCCTTTAGCCCACTAGGATTTAGCATTCTCATACAGAGCAGGCTAAATTCTAGTGGGCAAAAGGACCTGGTCCTTTTGCTGAAAACTAGCTATGTCTAGTGGGCAAAGGGACCTGGTCCTTTAGCCCACTAGGATTTAGCATTCTCATACAGAGCAGGCTAAATTCTACTGGGAAAAAGGACCTGGTCCTTTTGTTGAAAATTAGCTATCTCTAGTGGGCAAAGGGACCTGGTCCTTTAGCCCACTAGGATTTAGCATTCTCATACAGAGCAGGCTAAATTCTAGTGGGCAAAAGGACCTGGTCCTTTTGCTGAAAATTAGCTATCTCTAGTGGGCAAAGGGACCTGGTCCTTTAGCCCACTAGGATTTAGCATTCTCATAAAGAGCAGGCTAAATTTTAGTGGGCAAAGGGACCTGGTCCTTCTGCTGAAAACTACCTATCTGTAGTGGGCAAAGGGACCTGGTCCTTTAGCCCACTAGGATTTAGCATTCTCATATAAAGCAGGCTAAATTCTAGTGGGCAAAGGGACCTGGTCCTTCTGCTGAAAACTAGCTATCTGTAGTGGGCAAAGGGACCTGGTCCTTTAACCCACTAGGATTTAGCATTCTCATACAGAGCAGGCTAAATTTTAGTGGGCAAAGGGACCTGGTCCTTCTGCTGAAAACTAGCTATCTCTAGTGGGCAAAGGGACCTGGTCCTTTAGCCCAGTAGGATTTAGCATTCTCATATAAAGCAGGCTAAATTCTAGTGGGCAAAGGGACCTGGTCCTTCTGCTGAAAACTAGCTATCTGTAGTGGGCAAAGGGACCTGGTCCTTTAGCCCACTAGGATTTAGCATTCTCATACAGAGCAGGCTAAATTCTAGTGGGCAAAGGGACCTGGTCGTTCTGCTGAAAACTAGCTATTTCTAGTGGGCAAAGGGACCTGGTCCTTTAGCCCACTAGGATTTAGCATTCTCATACAGAGCAGGCTAAATTCTAGTGGGCAAAGGGACCTGGTCGTTTTGCTGAAAATTAGCTATCTCTAGTGGGCAAAGGGACCTGGTCCTTTAGCCCACTAGGATTTAGCATTCTTATACAGAGCAGGCTAAATTCTAGTGGGCAAAGGGACCTGGTCCTTCTGCTGAAAACTAGCTATCTCTAGTGGGCAAAGGGACCTGGTCCTTTAGCCCACTAGGATTTAGCATTCTCATACAGAGCAGGCTAAATTCTAGTGGGCAAAAGGACCTGGTCATTTTGCTGAAAATTAGCTATCTCTAGTGGGCAAAGGGACCTGGTCCTTTAGCCCACTAGGATTTAGCATTCTCATACAGAGCAGGCTAAATTCTAGTGGGCAAAGGGACCTGGTCCTTCTGCTGAAAACTAGCTATCAGTAGTGGGCAAAGGGACCTGGTCCTTTAGCCCACTAGGATTTAGCATTCTCATATAAAGCAGGCTAAATTCTAGTGGGCAAAGGGACCTGGTCCTTCTGCTGAAAACTAGCTATCTGTAGTGGGCAAAGGGACCTGGTCCCTTAGCCCACTAGGATTTCGCATTCTCATACAGAGCAGGCTAAATTCTAGTGGGCAAAGGGACCTGGTCCTTCTGCTGAAAACTAGCTATCTCTAGTGGGCAAAGGGACCTGGTCCTTTAGCCCACTAGGATTTAGCATTCTCATACAGAGCAGGCTAAATTCTACTGGGCAAAAGAACCTGGTCCTTTTGTTCAAAATTAGCTATCTCTAGTGGGCAAGGGACCTGGTCCTTTAGCCCACTAGGATTTAGCATTCTCATACAGAGCAGGCTAAATTCTAGTGGACAAAGGTACCTGGTCCTTCTGCTGAAAACTAGCTATCTGTAGTGTGCAAAGGGACCTAGTCCTTTAGCCCACTAGGATTTAGCATTCTCATACAGAGCAGGCTAAATTCTAGTGGGCAAAAGGACCTGGTCATTTTGCTGAAAACTAGCTATCTGTAGTGTGCAAAGGGACCTGGTCCTTTAGCCCACTAGGATTTAACATTCTCATATAAAGCAGGCTAAATTCTAGTGGGCAAATGGACCTGGTCCTTTTGCTGAAAACTAGCTATCTCTAGTGGGCAAAGGGACCTGGTCCTTTAGCCCACTAGGATTTAGCATTCTCATACAGAGCAGGCTGAATTCTAGTGGGCAAAAGGACCTGGTCCTTTTGCTGAAAATTAGCTATCTCTAGTGGGCAAAGGGACCTGGTCCTTTAGCCCACTAGGATTTAGCATTCTCATACAGAGCAGGCTAAATTCTAGTGGGTAAAGGGACCTGGTCCTTCTGCTGAAAACTAGATATCTGTAGTGGGCAAAGGGACCTGGTCCTTTAGCCCACTAGGATTTAGCATTCTCATACAGAGCAGGCTAAATTCTACTGGGCAAAAGGACCTGGTCCTTTTGTTGAAAATTAGCTATCTCTAGTGGGCAAAGGGACCTGGTCCTTTAGCCCACTAGGATTTAGCATTCTCATATAAAGCAGGCTAAATTCTAGTGGGCAAAGGGACCTGGTCCTTCTGCTGAAAACTAGCTATCTCTAGTGGGCAAAGGGACCTGGTCCTTTAGCCCACTAGGATTTAGCATTCTCATACAGAGCAGGCTAAATTCTAGTGGGCAAAAGGACCTGGTCCTTTTGCTGAAAATTAGCTATCTCTAGTGGGCAAAGGGACCTGGTCCTTTAGCCCACTAGGATTTAGCATTCTCATACAGAGCAGGCTAAATTCTAGTGGGCAAAGGGACCTGGTCCTTCTGCTGAAAACTAGCTATCTCTAGTGGGCAAAGGGACCTGGTCCTTTAGCCCACTAGGATTTAGCATTCTCATACAGAGCAGGCTAAATTTTAGTGGGCAAAGGGACCTGGTCCTTCTGCTGAAAACTAGCTATCTGTAGTGGGCAAAGGGACCTGGTCCTTTAGCCCACTAGGATTTAGCATTCTCATATAAAGCAGGCTAAATTCTAGTGGGGAAAGGGACCTGGTCCTTCTGCTGAAAACTAGCTATCTGTAGTGGGCAAAGGGACCTGGTCCTTTAGCCCTCTAGGATTTAGCATTCTCATACAGAGCAGGCTAAATTCTAGTGGGCAAAGGGACCTGGTCGTTCTGCTGAAAACTAGCTATCTCTAGTGGGCAAAGGGACCTGGTCCTTTAGCCCACTAGGATTTAGCATTCTCATACAGAGCAGGCTAAATTCTAGTGGGCAAAGGGACCTGGTCCTTTTGCTGAAAATTAGCTATCTCTAGTGGGCAAAGGGACCTGGTCCTTTAGCCCACTAGGATTTAGCATTCTTATACAGAGCAGGCTAAATTCTAGTGGGCAAAGGGACCTGGTCCTTCTGCTGAAAACTAGCTATCTCTAGTGGGCAAAGGGACCTGGTCCTTTAGCCCACTAGGATTTAGCATTCTCATACAGAGCAGGCTAAATTCTAGTGGGCAAAAGGACCTGGTCCTTTTTCTGAAAATTAGCTATCTCTAGTGGGGAAAGGGACCTGGTCCTTTAGCCCACTAGGATTTAGCATTCTCATACAGAGCAGGCTAAATTCTAGTGGGCAAAGGGACCTGGTCCTTCTGCTGAAAACTAGCTATCAGTAGTGGGCAAAGGGACCTGGTCCTTTAGCCCACTAGGATTTAGCATTCTCATATAAAGCAGGCTAAATTCTAGTGGGCAAAGGGACCTGGTCCTTCTGCTGAAAACTAGCTATCTGTAGTGGGCAAAGGGACCTGGTCCCTTAGCCCACTAGGATTTCGCATTCTCATACAGAGCAGGCTAAATTCTAGTGGGCAAAGGGACCTGGTCCTTCTGCTGAAAACTAGCTATCTCTAGTGGGCAAAGGGACCTGGTCCTTTAGCCCACTAGGATTTAGCATTCTCATACAGAGCAGGCTAAATTCTAGTGGGCAAAAGGACCTGGTCCTTTTGTTCAAAATTAGCTATCTCTAGTGGGCAAAGGGACCTGGTCCTTTAGCCCACTAGGATTTAGCATTCTCATACAGAGCAGGCTAAATTCTAGTGGACAAAGGGACCTGGTCCTTCTGCTGAAAACTAGCTATCTGTAGTGTGCAAAGGGACCTAGTCCTTTAGCCCACTAGGATTTAGCATTCTCATACAGAGCAGGCTAAATTCTAGTGGGCAAAAGGACCTGGTCATTTTGGTGAAAACTAGCTATCTGTAGTGTGCAAAGGGACCTGGTCCTTTAGCCCACTAGGATTTAACATTCTCATATAAAGCAGGCTAAATTCTAGTGGGCAAAGGGACCTGGTCCTTCTGCTGAAAACTAGCTATCTCTAGTGGGCAAAGGGACCTGGTCCTTTAGCCCACTAGGATTTAGCATTCTCATGCAGAGCAGGCTGAATTCTAGTGGGCAAAAGGACCTGGTCCTTCTGGTGAAAACTAGCTATCTCTAGTGGGCAAAGGGACCTGGTCCTTTAGCCCACTAGGATTTAGCATTCTCATATAAAGCAGGCTAAATTCTAGTGGGCAAAGGGACCTGGTCCTTCTGCTGAAAACTAGCTATCTGTAGTGGGCAAAGGGACCTGGTCCTTTAGCCCACTAGGATTTAGCATTCTCATACAGAGCAGGCTAAATTTTAGTGGGCAAAGGGACCTGGTCCTTCTGCTGAAAACTAGCTATCTGTAGTGGGCAAAGGGACCTGGTCCTTTAGCCCACTAGGATTTAGCATTCTCATATAAAGCAGGCTAAATTCTAGTGGGCAAAGGGACCTGGTCCTTCTGCTGAAAAGTAGCTATCTGTAGTGGACAAAGGGACCTGGTCCTTTAGCTGAAACTAGCTATCTGTAGTGGGCAAAGGGACCTAGTCCTTTAGCCCACTAGGATTTAGCATTCTCATACAGAGCAGGCTAAATTCTAGTGGGCAAAAGGACCTGGTCATTTTGGTGAAAACTAGCTATCTGTAGTGTGCAAAGGGACCTGGTCCTTTAGCCCACTAGGATTTAGCATTCTCATATAAAGCAGGCTAAATTCTAGTGGGCAAAGGGACCTGGTCCTTCTGCTGAAAACTAGCTATCTCTAGTGGGCAAAGGGACCTGGTCCTTTAGCCCACTAGGATTTAGCATTCTCATACAGAGCAGACTGAATTCTAGTGGGCAAAAGGACCTTGTCCTTTTGCTGAAAATTAGCTATCTCTAGTGGGCAAAGGGACCTGGTCCTTTAGCCCACTAGGATTTAGCATGCTCATACAGAGCAGGCTAAATTCTAGTGGGTAAAGGGACCTGGTCCTTCTGCTGAAAACTAGATATCTCTAGTGGGCAAAGGGACCTGGTCCGTTAGCCCACTAGGATTTAGCATTCTCATACAGAGCAGGCTAAATTCTACTGGGCAAAAGGACCTGGTCCTTTTGTTGAAAATTAGCTATCTCTTGTGGGCAAAGGGACCTGGTCCTTTAGCCCACTAGGATTTAGCATTCTCATACAGAGCAGGCTAAATTCTAGTGGGCAAAGGGACCTGGTCCTTCTGCTGAAAACTAGCTATCTCTAGTGGGCAAAGGGACCTGGTCCTTTAGCCCACTAGGATTTAGCATTCTCATACAGAGCAGGCTAAATTCTAGTGGGCAAAAGGACCTGGTCATCTTGCTGAAAACTAGCTATCTGTAGTGTGCAAAGGGACCTGGTCCTTTAGCCCACTAGGATTTAACATTCTCATATAAAGCAGGCTAAATTCTAGTGGGCAAAGGGACCTGGACCTTCTGCTGAAAACTAGCTATCTCTAGTGGGCAAAGGGACCTGGTCCTTTAGCCCACTAGGATTTAGCATTCTCATACAGAGCAGGCTAAATTCTAGTGGGCAAAGGGACCTGGTCCTTCTGCTGAAAACTAGCTATCTGTAGTGTGCAAAGGGACCTGGTCCTTTAGCCCACTAGGATTTAGCATTCTCATACAGAGCAGGCTAAATTCTAGTGGGTAAAGGCACCTGGTCCTTCTGCTGAAAACTAGCTATCTCTAGTGGGCAAAGGGACCTGGTCCTTTAGCCCACTAGGATTTAGCATTCTCATACAGAGCAGGCTAAATTCTAGTGGGCAAAGGGACCTGGTCCTTTTGCTGAAAAGTAGCTATCTCTAGTGGGCAAAGGGACCTGGTCCTTTAGCCCACTGGATTTAGCATTCTCATATAAAGCAGGCTAAATTCTAGTGGGCAAAGGGACCTGGTCCTTCTGCTGTAAACTAGCTATCTGTAGTGGGCAAAGGGACCTGGTCCTTTAGCCCACTAGGATTTAGCATTCTCATACAGAGCAGGCTAAATTCTAGTGGGCAAAGGGACCTGGTCCTTCTGCTGAAAACTAGCTATCTCTAGTGGGCAAAGGGACCTGGTCCTTTAGCCCACTAGCATTTAGCATTCTCATACAGAGCAGGCTAAATTCTAGTGGGCAAAGGGACCTGGTCCTTCTGCTGAAAACTAGCTATCTCTAGTGGGCAAAGGGACCTGGTCCTTTAGCCCACTAGGATTTAGCATTCTCATACAGAGCAGGCTAAATTCTAGTGGGCAAAGGGACCTGGTCCTTCTGCTGAAAACTAGCTATCTGTAGTGGGCAAAGGGACCTGGTCGTTTAGCCCACTAGGATTTAGCATTCTCATATAAAGCAGGCTAAATTCTAGTGGGCAAAGGGACCTGGTCCTTCTGCTGAAAACTAGCTATCTGTAGTGGGCAAAGGGACCTGGTCCTTTAGCCCACTAGGATTTAGCATTCTCATACAGAGCAGGCTAAATTCTAGTGGGCAAAGGGACCTGGTCCTTCTGCTGAAAACTAGCTATCTCTAGTGGGCAAAGGGACCTGGTCCTTTAGCCCACTAGGATTTAGCATTCTCATACAGAGCAGGCTAAATTCTAGTGGGCAAAGGGACCTGGTCCTTTTGCTGAAAACTAGCTATCTCTAGTGGGCAAAGGGACCTGGTCCTTTAGCCCACTAGGATTTAGCATTCTCATACAGAGCAGGCTAAATTCTAGTGGGCAAAAGGACCTGGTCCTTTTGCTGAAAACTAGCTATCTCTAGTGGGCAAAGGGACCTGGTCCTTTAGCCCACTAGGATTTAGCATTCTCATACAGAGCAGGCTAAATTCTAGTGGGCAAAGGGACCTGGTCCTTTTGCTGAAAACTAGCTATCTCTAGTGGGCAAAGGGACCTGGTCCTTTAGCCCACTAGGATTTAGCATTCTCATATAAAGCAGGCTAAATTCTAGTGGGCAAAGGGACCTGGTCCTTCTGCTGAAAACTAGCTATCTCTAGTGGGCAAAGGGACCTGGTCCTTTAGCCCACTAGGATTTAGCATTCTCATACAGAGCAGGCTAAATTCTAGTGGGCAAAAGGACCTGGTCCTTTTGCTGAAAACTAGCTATCTCTAGTGGGCAAAGGGACCTGGTCCTTTAGCCCACTAGGATTTAGCATTCTCATACAGAGCAGGCTAAGGTCGGGGAGACCTGGTCCTTTAGCCCACTAGGATTTAGCATTCTCATACAGAGCAGGCTAAATTCTAGTGGGCAAATGGACCTGGTCCTTTTGCTGAAAATTAGCTATCTCAAGTGGGCAAAGGGACCTGGTCCTTTAGCCCACTAGGATTTAGCATTCTCATATAGAGCAGGCTAAATTCTAGTGGGCAAAGGGACCTGGTCCTTCTGCTGAAAACTAGCTATCTCTAGTGGGCAAAGGGACCTGGTCCTTTAGCCCACTAGGATTCAGCATTCTCATACAGAGCAGGCTAAATTCTAGTGGGCAAAAGGACCTGGTCCATTTGCTGAAAATTAGCTATCTCTAGTGGGCAAAGGGACCTGGTCCTTAAGCCCACTAGGATTTAGCATTCTCATACAGAGCAGGATAAATTCTAGTGGGCAAAAGGACCTGGTCATTTTGCTGAAAACTAGCTATCTGTAGTGGGCAAAGGGACCTGGTCCTTTAGCCCACTAGGATTTAACATTCTCATATAAAGGAGGCTAAATTCTAGTGGGCAAAGGGACCTGGTCCTTCTGCTGAAAACTAGCTATCTCTAGTGGGCAAAGGGACCTGGTCCTTTAGCCCACTAGGATTTAGCATTCTCATACAGAGCAGGCTAAATTCTAGTGGGCAAAGGGACCTGGTCCTTCTGCTGAAAACTAGCTATCTGTAGTGTGTAAAGGGACCTGGTCCTTTAGCCCACTAGGATTTAGCATTCTCATACAGAGCAGGCTAAATTCTAGTGGGCAAAAGGACCTGGTCCTTTTGCTGAAAACTAGCTATCTCTAGTGGGCAAAGGGACCTGGTCCTTTAGCCCACTAGGATTTAGCATTCTCATACAGAGCAGGCTAAATTCTAGTGGGCAAAGGGACCTGGTCCTTCTGCTGAAAACTAGCTATCTCTAGTGGGCAAAGGGACCTGGTCCTTTAGCCCACTAGGATTTAGCATTCTCATACAGAGCAGGCTAAATTCTAGTGGGCAAAGGGACCTGGTCCTTTTGCTGAAAACTAGCTATCTCTAGTGGGCAAAGGGACCTGGTCCTTTAGCCCACTAGGATTTAGCATTCTCATACAGAGCAGGCTAAATTCTAGTGGGCAAAAGGACCTGGTCATCTTGCTGAAAACTAGCTATCTGTAGTGTGCAAAGGGACCTGGTCCTTTAGCCCACTAGGATTTAACATTCTCATATAAAGCAGGCTAAATTCTAGTGGGCAAAGGGACCTGGTCCTTCTGCTGAAAACTAGCTATCTCTAGTGGGCAAAGGGACCTGGTCCTTTAGCCCACTAGGATTTAGCATTCTCATACAGAGCAGGCTAAATTCTAGTGGGCAAAAGGACCTGGTCCTTCTGGTGAAAACTAGCTATCTCTAGTGGGCAAAGGGACCTGGTCCTTTAGCCCACTAGGATTTAGCATTCTCATATAAAGCAGGCTAAATTCTAGTGGGCAAAGGGACCTGGTCCTTCTGCTGAAAACTAGCTATCTCTAGTGGGCAAAGGGACCTGGTCCTTTAGCCCACTAGGATTTAGCATTCTCATACAGAGCAGGCTAAATTTTAGTGGGCAAAGGGACCTGGTCCTTCTGCTGAAAACTAGCTATCTGTAGTGGGCAAAGGGACCTGGTCCTTTAGCCCACTAGGATTTAGCATTCTCATACAGAGCAGGCTAAATTCTAGTGGGCAAAGGGACCTGGTCCTTCTGCTGAAAACTAGCTATCTCTAGTGGGCAAAGGGACCTGGTCCTTTAGCCCACTAGGATTTAGCATTCTCATACAGAGCAGGCTAAATTCTAGTGGGCAAAGGGACCTGGTCCTTCTGCTGAAAACTAGCTATCTGTAGTGGGCAAAGGGACCTGGTCCTTTAGCCCACTAGGATTTAGCATTCTCATATAAAGCAGGCTAAATTCTAGTGGGCAAAGGGACCTGGTCCTTCTGCTGAAAACTAGCTATCTCTAGTGGGCAAAGGGACCTGGTCCTTTAGCCCACTAGGATTTAGCATTCTCATACAGAGCAGGCTAAATTCTAGTGGGCAAAGGGACCTGGTCCTTCTGCTGAAAACTAGCTATCTCTAGTGGGCAAAGGGACCTGGTCCTTTAGCCCACTAGGATTTAGCATTCTCATACAGAGCAGGCTAAATTCTAGTGGGCAAAGGGACCTGGTCCTTCTGCTGAAAACTAGCTATCTCTAGTGGGCAAAGGGACCTGGTCCTTTAGCCCACTAGGATTTAGCATTCTCATACAGAGCAGGCTAAATTCTAGTGGGCAAAAGGACCTGGTCCTTCTGCTGAAAACTAGCTATCTCTAGTGGGCAAAGGGACCTGGTCCTTTAGCCCACTAGGATTTAGCATTCTCATACAGAGCAGGCTAAATTCTAGTGGGCAAAGGGACCTGGTCCTTCTGCTGAAAACTAGCTATCTCTAGTGGGCAAAGGGACCTGGTCCTTTAGCCCACTAGGATTTAGCATTCTCATACAGAGCAGGCTAAATTCTAGTGGGCAAAGGGACCTGGTCCTTCTGCTGAAAACTAGCTATCTGTAGTGGGCAAAGGGACCTGGTCCTTTAGCCCACTAGGATTTAGCATTCTCATATAAAGCAGGCTAAATTCTAGTGGGCAAAGGGACCTGGTCCTTCTGCTGAAAACTAGCTATCTCTAGTGGGCAAAGGGACCTGGTCCTTTAGCCCACTAGGATTTAGCATTCTCATACAGAGCAGGCTAAATTCTAGTGGGCAAAGGGACCTGGTCCTTCTGCTGAAAACTAGCTATCTCTAGTGGGCAAAGGGACCTGGTCCTTTAGCCCACTAGGATTTAGCATTCTCATACAGAGCAGGCTAAATTCTAGTGGGCAAAGGGACCTGGTCCTTCTGCTGAAAACTAGCTATCTCTAGTGGGCAAAGGGACCTGGTCCTTTAGCCCACTAGGATTTAGCATTCTCATACAGAGCAGGCTAAATTCTAGTGGGCAAAGGGACCTGGTCCTTTTGCTGAAAACTAGCTATCTCTAGTGGGCAAAGGGACCTGGTCCTTTAGCCCACTAGGATTTAGCATTCTCATACAGAGCAGGCTAAATTCTAGTGGGCAAAGGGACCTGGTCCTTCTGCTGAAAACTAGCTATCTGTAGTGGGCAAAGGGACCTGGTCCTTTAGCCCACTAGGATTTAGCATTCTCATACAGAGCAGGCTAAATTCTAGTGGGCAAAGGGACCTGGTCCTTCTGCTGAAAACTAGCTATCTCTAGTGGGCAAAGGGACCTGGTCCTTTAGCCCACTAGGATTTAGCATTCTCATACAGAGCAGGCTAAATTCTAGTGGGCAAAGGGACCTGGTCCTTCTGCTGAAAACTAGCTATCTCTAGTGGGCAAAGGGACCTGGTCCTTTAGCCCACTAGGATTTAGCATTCTCATACAGAGCAGGCTAAATTCTAGTGGGCAAAGGGACCTGGTCCTTCTGCTGAAAACTAGCTATCTGTAGTGGGCAAAGGGACCTGGTCCTTTAGCCCACTAGGATTTAGCATTCTCATACAGAGCAGGCTAAATTCTAGTGGGCAAAGGGACCTGGTCCTTCTGCTGAAAACTAGCTATCTGTAGTGGGCAAAGGGACCTGGTCCTTTAGCCCACTAGGATTTAGCATTCTCATACAGAGCAGGCTAAATTCTAGTGGGCAAAGGGACCTGGTCCTTCTGCTGAAAACTAGCTATCTCTAGTGGGCAAAGGGACCTGGTCCTTTAGCCCACTAGGATTTAGCATTCTCATACAGAGCAGGCTAAATTCTAGTGGGCAAAGGGACCTGGTCCTTTTGCTGAAAACTAGCTATCTCTAGTGGGCAAAGGGACCTGGTCCTTTAGCCCACTAGGATTTAGCATTCTCATACAGAGCAGGCTAAATTCTAGTGGGCAAAGGGACCTGGTCCTTCTGCTGAAAACTAGCTATCTCTAGTGGGCAAAGGGACCTGGTCCTTTAGCCCACTAGGATTTAGCATTCTCATACAGAGCAGGCTAAATTCTAGTGGGCAAAGGACCTGGTCCTTTTGCTGAAAACTAGCTATCTCTAGTGGGCAAAGGGACCTGGTCCTTTAGCCCACTAGGATTTAGCATTCTCATATAAAGCAGGCTAAATTCTAGTGGGCAAAGGGACCTGGTCCTTCTGCTGAAAACTAGCTATCTCTAGTGGGCAAAGGGACCTGGTCCTTTAGCCCACTAGGATTTAGCATTCTCATACAGAGCAGGCTAAATTCTAGTGGGCAAAAGGACCTGGTCCTTTTGCTGAAAACTAGCTATCTCTAGTGGGCAAAGGGACCTGGTCCTTTAGCCCACTAGGATTTAGCATTCTCATACAGAGCAGGCTAAATTCTAGTGGGCAAAGGGACCTGGTCCTTCTGCTGAAAACTAGCACGGCCTCTAGCCCACTAGGATTTAGCATTCTCATACAGAGCAGGCTAAATTCTAGTGGGCAAAGGACCTGGTCCTTTTGCTGAAAACTAGCTATCTCTAGTGGGCAAAGGGACCTGGTCCTTTAGCCCACTAGGATTTAGCATTCTCATATAGAGCAGGCTAAATTCTAGTGGGCAAAGGGACCTGGTCCTTCTGCTGAAAACTAGCTATCTCTAGTGGGCAAAGGGACCTGGTCCTTTAGCCCACTAGGATTTAGCATTCTCATACAGAGCAGGCTAAATTCTAGTGGGCAAAGGGACCTGGTCCTTCTGCTGAAAATTAGCTATCTCTAGTGGGCAAAGGGACCTGGTCCTTTAGCCCACTAGGATTTAGCATTCTCATACAGAGCAGGCTAAATTCTAGTGGGCAAAGGGACCTGGTCCTTCTGCTGAAAACTAGCTATCTCTAGTGGGCAAAGGGACCTGGTCCTTTAGCCCACTAGGATTTAGCATTCTCATACAGAGCAGGCTAAATTCTAGTGGGCAAAGGGACCTGGTCCTTCTGCTGAAAACTAGCTATCTCTAGTGGGCAAAGGGACCTGGTCCTTTAGCCCACTAGGATTTAGCATTCTCATACAGAGCAGGCTAAATTCTAGTGGGCAAAGGGACCTGGTCCTTCTGCTGAAAACTAGCTATCTGTAGTGGGCAAAAGGGACCTGGTCCTTTAGCCCACTAGGATTTAGCATTCTCATACAGAGCAGGCTAAATTCTAGTGGGCAAAAGGACCTGGTCCTTCTGCTGAAAACTAGCTATCTCTAGTGGGCAAAGGGACCTGGTCCTTTAGCCCACTAGGATTTAGCATTCTCATACAGAGCAGGCTAAATTCTAGTGGGCAAAGGGACCTGGTCCTTCTGCTGAAAACTAGCTATCTCTAGTGGGCAAAGGGACCTGGTCCTTTAGCCCACTAGGATTTAGCATTCTCATACAGAGCAGGCTAAATTCTAGTGGGCAAAGGGACCTGGTCCTTCTGCTGAAAACTAGCTATCTCTAGTGGGCAAAGGGACCTGGTCCTTTAGCCCACTAGGATTTAGCATTCTCATACAGAGCAGGCTAAATTCTAGTGGGCAAAAGGACCTGGTCCTTCTTGCTGAAAACTAGCTATCTCTAGTGGGCAAAGGGACCTGGTCCTTTAGCCCACTAGGATTTAGCATTCTCATATAAAGCAGGCTAAATTCTAGTGGGCAAAGGGACCTGGTCCTTCTGCTGAAAACTAGCTATCTCTAGTGGGCAAAGGGACCTGGTCCTTTAGCCCACTAGGATTTAGCATTCTCATACAGAGCAGGCTAAATTCTAGTGGGCAAAGGGACCTGGTCCTTTTGCTGAAAACTAGCTATCTCTAGTGGGCAAAGGGACCTGGTCCTTTAGCCCACTAGGATTTAGCATTCTCATACAGAGCAGGCTAAATTCTAGTGGGCAAAGGGACCTGGTCCTTCTGCTGAAAACTAGCTATCTCTAGTGGGCAAAGGGACCTGGTCCTTTAGCCCACTAGGATTTAGCATTCTCATACAGAGCAGGCTAAATTCTAGTGGGCAAAGGGACCTGGTCCTTCTGCTGAAAACTAGCTATCTCTAGTGGGCAAAGGGACCTGGTCCTTTAGCCCACTAGGATTTAGCATTCTCATACAGAGCAGGCTAAATTCTAGTGGGCAAAGGGACCTGGTCCTTCTGCTGAAAACTAGCTATCTCTAGTGGGCAAAGGGACCTGGTCCTTTAGCCCACTAGGATTTAGCATTCTCATACAGAGCAGGCTAAATTCTAGTGGGCAAAGGGACCTGGTCCTTCTGCTGAAAACTAGCTATCTGTAGTGGGCAAAGGGACCTGGTCCTTTAGCCCACTAGGATTTAGCATTCTCATATAGAGCAGGCTAAATTCTAGTGGGCAAAGGGACCTGGTCCTTCTGCTGAAAACTAGCTATCTGTAGTGGGCAAAGGGACCTGGTCCTTTAGCCCACTAGGATTTAGCATTCTCATACAGAGCAGGCTAAATTCTAGTGGGCAAAGGGACCTGGTCCTTCTGCTGAAAACTAGCTATCTCTAGTGGGCAAAGGGACCTGGTCCTTTAGCCCACTAGGATTTAGCATTCTCATACAGAGCAGGCTAAATTCTAGTGGGCAAAGGGACCTGGTCCTTCTGCTGAAAATTAGCTATCTCTAGTGGGCAAAGGGACCTGGTCCTTTAGCCCACTAGGATTTAGCATTCTCATACAGAGCAGGCTAAATTCTAGTGGGCAAAGGGACCTGGTCCTTCTGCTGAAAACTAGCTATCTCTAGTGGGCAAAGGGACCTGGTCCTTTAGCCCACTAGGATTTAGCATTCTCATACAGAGCAGGCTAAATTCTAGTGGGCAAAAGGACCTGGTCCTTCTGCTGAAAACTAGCTATCTCTAGTGGGCAAAGGGACCTGGTCCTTTAGCCCACTAGGATTTAGCATTCTCATACAGAGCAGGCTAAATTCTAGTGGGCAAAGGGACCTGGTCCTTCTGCTGAAAACTAGCTATCTGTAGTGGGCAAAGGGACCTGGTCCTTTAGCCCACTAGGATTTAGCATTCTCATACAGAGCAGGCTAAATTCTAGTGGGCAAAGGGACCTGGTCCTTCTGCTGAAAACTAGCTATCTCTAGTGGGCAAAGGGACCTGGTCCTTTAGCCCACTAGGATTTAGCATTCTCATACAGAGCAGGCTAAATTCTAGTGGGCAAAGGGACCTGGTCCTTCTGCTGAAAACTAGCTATCTGTAGTGGGCAAAGGGACCTGGTCCTTTAGCCCACTAGGATTTAGCATTCTCATACAGAGCAGGCTAAATTCTAGTGGGCAAAAGGACCTGGTCATTTTGCTGAAAACTAGCTATCTGTAGTGTGCAAAGGGACCTGGTCCTTTAGCCCACTAGGATTTAGCATTCTCATATAAAGCAGGCTAAATTCTAGTGGGCAAATGGACCTGGTCCTTTTGCTGAAAACTAGCTATCTCTAGTGGGCAAAGGGACCTGGTCCTTTAGCCCACTAGGATTTAGCATTCTCATACAGAGCAGGCTGAATTCTAGTGGGCAAAAGGACCTGGTCCTTTTGCTGAAAATTAGCTATCTCTAGTGGGCAAAGGGACCTGGTCCTTTAGCCCACTAGGATTTAGCATTCTCATACAGAGCAGGCTAAATTCTAGTGGGTAAAGGGACCTGGTCCTTCTGCTGAAAACTAGATATCTGTAGTGGGCAAAGGGACCTGGTCCTTTAGCCCACTAGGATTTAGCATTCTCATACAGAGCAGGCTAAATTCTAGTGGGCAAAAGGACCTGGTCCTTTTGTTGAAAATTAGCTATCTCTAGTGGGCAAAGGGACCTGGTCCTTTAGCCCACTAGGATTTAGCATTCTCATATAGAGCAGGCTAAATTCTAGTGGGCAAAGGGACCTGGTCCTTCTGCTGAAAACTAGCTATCTCTAGTGGGCAAAGGGACCTGGTCCTTTAGCCCACTAGGATTTAGCATTCTCATACAGAGCAGGCTAAATTCTAGTGGGCAAAAGGACCTGGTCCTTCTGCTGAAAATTAGCTATCTCTAGTGGGCAAAGGGACCTGGTCCTTTAGCCCACTAGGATTTAGCATTCTCATACAGAGCAGGCTAAATTCTAGTGGGCAAAGGGACCTGGTCCTTCTGCTGAAAACTAGCTATCTCTAGTGGGCAAAGGGACCTGGTCCTTTAGCCCACTAGGATTTAGCATTCTCGATACAGAGCAGGCTAAATTCTAGTGGGCAAAGGGACCTGGTCCTTCTGCTGAAAACTAGCTATCTGTAGTGGGCAAAGGGACCTGGTCCTTTAGCCCACTAGGATTTAGCATTCTCATACAGAGCAGGCTAAATTCTAGTGGGCAAAGGGACCTGGTCCTTCTGCTGAAAACTAGCTATCTGTAGTGGGCAAAGGGACCTGGTCCTTTAGCCCACTAGGATTTAGCATTCTCATACAGAGCAGGCTAAATTCTAGTGGGCAAAGGGACCTGGTCCTTCTGCTGAAAACTAGCTATCTGTAGTGTGCAAAGGGACCTGGTCCTTTAGCCCACTAGGATTTAGCATTCTCATACAGAGCAGGCTAAATTCTAGTGGGCAAAAGGACCTGGTCACTTTGCTGAAAACTAGCTATCTGTAGTGTGCAAAGGGACCTGGTCCTTTAGCCCACTAGGATTTAGCATTCTCGTATAGAGCAGGCTAAATTCTAGTGGGCAAAGGGACCTGGTCCTTCTGCTGAAAACTAGCTATCTCTAGTGGGCAAAGGGACCTGGTCCTTTAGCCCACTAGGATTTAGCATTCTCATGCAGAGCATGCTAAATTCTAGTGGGCAAAAGGACCTGGTCCTTCTGCCCCTGAAAACTAGCTATCTGTAGTGGGCAAAGGGACCTGGTCCTTTAGCCCACTAGGATTTAGCATTCTCGATACAGAGCAGGCTAAATTCTAGTGGGCAAGGGACCTGGTCCTTCTGCTGAAAACTAGCTATCTGTAGTGGGCAAAGGGACCTGGTCCTTTAGCCCACTAGGATTTAGCATTCTCGTATAGAGCAGGCTAAATTCTAGTGGGCAAAGGGACCTGGTCCTTCTGCTGAAAACTAGCTATCTGTAGTGGGCAAAGGGACCAGGTCCTTTAGCCCACTAGGATTTAGCCTGCTCTTTTTGAGCAGGCTAAATCCTAGTGGGCAAAGGGACCTGGTCCTTCTGCTGAAAACTAGCTATCTGTAGTGTGCAAAGGGACCTGGTCCTTTAGCCCACTAGGATTTAGCATTCTCATACAGAGCAGGCTAAATTCTAGTGGGCAAAGGACCTGGTCCTTCTGCTGAAAACTAGCTATCTCTAGTGGGCAAAGGGACCTGGTCCTTTAGCCCACTAGGATTTAGCATTCTCATACAGAGCAGGCTAAATTCTAGTGGGCAAAAGGACCTGGTCCTTCTGCTGAAAACTAGCTATCTCTAGTGGGCAAAGGGACCTGGTCCTTTTGCCCACTAGGATTTAGCATTCTCGATACAGAGCAGGCTAAATTCTAGTGGGCAAAAGGACCTGGTCCTTTTGCTGAAAACTAGCTATCTCTAGTGGGCAAAGGGACCTGGTCCTTTAGCCCACTAGGATTTAGCATTCTCATACAGAGCAGGCTAAATTCTAGTGGGCAAAAGGACCTGGTCCTTCTGCCCTGAGAACTAGCTATCTCTAGTGGGCAAAGGGACCTGGTCCTTTAGCCCACTAGGATTTAGCATTCTCTGTATCAGAGCAGGCTAAATTCTAGTGGGCTAAGGGACCTGGTCCTTTTGCTGACAACTAGCTATCTCTAGTGGGCAGAGGGACCTGGTCCTTTTGCCCACTAGGATTTAGCCTTCTCTGATACAGAGCAGGCTAAATTCTAGTGGGCAAAAGGACCTGGTCCTTCTGCTGAAAACTAGCTATCTCTAGTGGGCAGAGGGACCTGGTCCTTTAGCCCACTAGGATTTAGCCTTCTTCATACAGAGCAGGCTAAATTCTAGTGGGCTAAAGGACCTGGTCCTTCTGCTGACAACTAGCTATCTCTAGTGGGCAAAGGGACCTGGTCCTTTAGCCCACTAGGATTTAGCCTTCTCTGTACAGAGCAGGCTAAATTCTAGTGGGCTAAGGGACCTGGTCCCTCTGCTGAAAACTGAGCTAGCTCATTTTGGGCAAAGGGACCTGGTCCTTTAGCCCACTAGGATTTAGCATGCTCATACAGAGCAGGCTAAATCCTAGTGGGCAAAGGGACCAGGTTCCTTCTGCTGAAAACTAGCTATCTGTTTTGGGCAAAGGGACCTGGTCCTTTAGCCCACTAGGATTTAGCCTTCTCTGATACAGAGCAGGCTAAATCCTAGTGGGCAAAGGGACCTGGTCCTTCTGCCCCTGAAAGCTAGCTATCTGTAGTGGGCAGAGGGACCTGGTCCTTTAGCCCACTAGGATTTAGCCTGCTTTATACAGAGCATGCTAAATCCTAGTGGGCAAAAGGACCTGGTCCCTTTGCTGAACACTAGCTATCGCTAGTTTTGGGCAAAGGGACCTGGTCCTTTTGCCCACTAGGATTTAGCCTGCTCTGTATACAGAGCAGGCTAAATCCTAGTGGGCAAAGGACCAGGTCCCCTTGCTGACAACTAGCGATCTCTAGTTGGGCAAAAGGACCTGGTCCCTTTGCCCACTAGGATTTAGCCTTCTCTGTATACGAGCATGCTAAATCCTAGTGGGCAAAAGGACCTGGTCCTTTTGCCCACTAGAGAACTAGCTATCGTAGTGGGCAGAAGGACCTGGTCCTTTGCCCACTAGAATTTAGCCTGCTCTGATAGAGCATGCTAAATCCTAGTGGGCTAAAGGACCAGGTCCTTTGCATCCCACAGAACTTGGAGGGTCCTTTTGCTAGCCCACTAGAGATTTAGCCTCCTTTACATGAGCAGGCTAAATTCTAGTGGGCAAAGGACCTGGTCCCTTTAGCCCACTAGGATTTAGCATTCTCATATAGACCAGGTCTAAATTCTAGTGGGCAAAGGACCTGGTCCCTCTGTACTGAGCAGGCTAAATCCTAGTGGGCCAAAGGACCAGGTCCCTTTGCCCACTAGAGATAGCTATTTTCAGCAGATGGACCAGGTCCTTTTGCCCACTAGGATTTAGCCTGCTCTGTATGAGAATGCTGAATCCTAGTGGGCTAAAGGACCAGGTCCCTTTGCCCACTAGAGATAGCTAGTTTTCAGCAGAAGGAGCAGGTCCCTTTGCCCACTAGAATTTAGCCTGCTCTGTATGAGAATGCTAAATCCTAGTGGGCTAAAGGGCCAGGTCCCTTTGCCCACTGGAGATAGCTAATTTTCAGCAAAAGGACCAGGTCCTTTTGCCCACTAGAATTTAACCTGCTCTGTATGAGAATGCTAAATCCTAGTGGGCTAAAGGACCAGGTCCCTTTGCCCACTAGAGCTAGCTTTTAGTTTTCAGCAAAAGGACCAGGTCCCTTTGCCCACTAGAATTTAGCCTGCTTTGTATGAGAATGCTAAATCCTAGTGGGCTAAAGGACCAGGTCCCTTTACACACTACAGATAGCTAGTTTTCAGCAGAAGGACCAGGTCCCTTTGCCCACTAGAATTTAGCCTGCTCTGTATGAGAATGCTAAATCCTAGTGGGCTAAAGGACCAGGTCCCTTTGCCCACTAGAGATAGCTAGTTTTCAGCAGAAGGACCAGGTCCTTTGCCCACTAGAATTTAGCCTGCTTTATATGAGAATGCTAAATCCTAGTGGGCTAAAGGACCAGGTCCCTTTGCACACTACAGATAGCTAGTTTTCAGCAGAAGGACCAGGTCCCTTTGCCCACTAGAATTTAGCCTGCTCTGTATGAGAATGCTAAATCCTAGTGGGCTAAAGGACCAGGTCCCTTTACACACTACAGATAGCTAGTTTTCAGCAGAAGGACCAGGTCCCTTTGCCCACTAGAATTTAACCTGCTCTGTATGAGAATGCTAAATCCTAGTGGGCTAAAGGACCAGGTCCCTTTGCCCACTAGAGATAGCTAATTTTCAGCAAAAGGACCAGGTCCCTTTGCCCACTAGAATTTAGCCTGCTCTGTATGAGAATGCTAAATCCTAGTGGGCTAAAGGACCAGGTCCCTTTGCCCACTAGAGATAGCTAGTTTTCAGCAGAAGGACCAGGTCCCTTTGCCCACTAGAATTTAGCCTGCTTTATATGAGAATGCTAAATCCTAGTGGGCTAAAGGACCAGGTCCCTTTGCCCACTAGAGATAGCTAGTTTTCAGCAGAAGGACCAGGTCCTTTGCCCACTAGAATCCACTTAGCCTGCTCTGTATGAGAATGCTAAATCCTAGTGGGCTAAAGGACCAGGTCCCTTTGCCCACTAGAGATAGCTAGTTTTCAGCAAAAGGACCAGGTCCCTTTGCCCACTAGAATTTAGCCTGCTCTGTATGAGAATGCTAAATCCTAGTGGGCTAAAGGACCAGGTCCCTTTGCCCACTAGAGATAGCTAGTTTTCAGCAGAAGGACCAGGTCCCTTTGCCCACTAGAATTTAGCCTGCTCTGTATGAGAATGCTAAATCCTAGTGGGCTAAAGGACCAGGTCCCTTTGCCCACTAGAGATAGCTAGTTTTCAGCAGAAGGACCAGGTCCCTTTGCCCACTAGAATTTAGCCTGCTCTGTATGAGAATGCTAAATCCTAGTGGGCTAAAGGACCAGGTCCCTTTGCCCACTAGAGATAGCTAATTTTCAGCAGAAGGACCAGGTCCCCACCCCCCCCCCTTTGCCCACTAGAATTTAGCCTGCTCTGTATGAGAATGCTAAATCCTAGTGGGCTAAAGGACCAGGTCCCTTTGCCCACTAGAGATAGCTAGTTTTCAGCAGAAGGACCAGGTCCCTTTGCCCACTAGAATTTAGCCTGCTCTGTATGAGAATGCTAAATCCTAGTGGGCTAAAGGACCAGGTCCCTTTGCCCACTACAGATAGCTAGTTTTCAGCAGAAGGACCAGGTCCCTTTGCCCACTAGAATTTAGCCTGCTCTATATGAGAATGCTAAATCCTAGTGGGCTAAAGGACCAGGTCCCTTTGCCCACTAGAGATAGCTAGTTTTCAGCAGAAGGACCAGGTCCCTTTGCCCACTAGAATTTAGCCTGCTCTGTATGAGAATGCTAAATCCTAGTGGGCTAAAGGACCAGGTCCCTTTGCCCACTAGAGATAGCTAGTTTTCAGCAGAAGGACCAGGTCCCTTTGCCCACTAGAATTTAGCCTGCTCTGTATGAGAATGCTAAATCCTAGTGGGCTAAAGGACCAGGTCCCTTTGCCCACTAGAGATAGCTAGTTTTCAGCAGAAGGACCAGGTCCCTTTGCCCACTAGAATTTAGCCTGCTCTGTATGAGAATGCTAAATCCTAGTGGGCTAAAGGACCAGGTCCCTTTGCCCACTAGAGATAGCTAGTTTTCAGCAGAAGGACCAGGTCCCTTTGCCCACTAGAATTTAGCCTGCTCTGTATGAGAATGCTAAATCCTAGTGGGCTAAAGGACAGGCCCCCTCCCCCACACAAGATAGCTAGTTTTCAGCAGAAGGACCAGGTCCCTTTGCCCACTAGAATTTAGCCTGTTCTGTATGAGAATGCTAACTAGTGGGCTAAAGGCCAGGTCCCTTTGCCCACGCAGATCATTTTCAGCAAAAGGACCAGGTCCCTTTGCCCACTAGAATTTAGCCTGCTCTGTATGAGAATGCTAAATCCTAGTGGGCTAAAGGACCAGGTCCTTTGCCCACTAGAGATAGCTAGTTTTCAGCAGAAGGACCAGGTCCCTTTGCCCACTAGAATTTAGCCTGCTCTGTATGAGAATGCTAAATCCTAGTGGGCTAAAGGACCAGGTCCCTTTGCCCACTAGAGATAGCTAGTTTTCAGCAGAAGGACCAGGTCCCTTTGCCCACTAGAATTTAGCCTGCTCTGTATGAGAATGCTAAATCCTAGTGGGCTAAAGGACCAGGTCCCTTTGCCCACTAGAGATAGCTAGTTTTCAGCAGAAGGACCAGGTCCCTTTGTCCACTAGAATTTAGCCTGCTCTGTATGAGAATGCTAAATCCTAGTGGGCTAAAGGACCAGGTCCCTTTGCCCACTAGAGATAGCTAGTTTTCAGCAGAAGGACCAGGTCCCTTTGCCCACTAGAATTTAGCCTGCTCTGTATGAGAATGCTAAATCCTAGTGGGCTAAAGGACCAGGTCCCTTTGCCCACTAGAGATAGCTAGTTTTCAGCAGAAGGACCAGGTCCCTTTGCCCACTAGAATTTAGCCTGCTCTGTATGAGACTATGGGCTAAGGCCTTTCCTTAGTGGGCTAAAGGACCAGGTCCCTTTGCCCACTAGAATTTAGCCTGCTCTGTATGAGAATGCTAAATCCTAGTGGGCTAAAGGACCAGGTCCCTTTGCCCACTAGAGATAGCTAGTTTTCAGCAGAAGGACCAGGTCCCTTTGCCCACTAGAATTTAGCCTGCTCTGTATGAGAATGCTAAATCCTAGTGGGCTAAAGGACCAGGTCCCTTTGCCCACTAGAGATAGCTAGTTTTCAGCAGAAGGACCAGGTCCCTTTGCCCACTAGAATTTAGCCTGCTCAGTATGAGAATGCTAAATCCTAGTGGGGGAGGCGGGTCCCTGCCTAGCAGCAAAAGGACCAGGTCCCTTTGCCCACTAGAATTTAGCCTGCTCAAATGCTAAATCCTAGTGGGCTAAAGGACCAGGTCCCTTTGCCCACTAGAGATAGCTAGTTTTCAGCAAAAGGACCAGGTCCCTTTGCCCACTAGAATTTAGCCTGCTCTGTATGAGAATGCTAAATCCTAGTGGGCTAAAGGACCAGGTCCCTTTGCCCACTAGAGATAGCTAGTTTTCAGCAGAAGGACCAGGTCCCTTTGCCCACTAGAATTTAGCCTGCTCTGTATGAGAATGCTAAATCCTAGTGGGCTAAAGGACCAGGTCCCTTTGCCCACTAGAGATAGCTAGTTTTCAGCAGAAGGACCAGGTCCCTTTGCCCACTAGAATTTAGCCTGCTCTGTATGAGAATGCTAAATCCAGTGGGCTAAAGGACCAGGTCCCTTGCCCACTAGGCTAGAGCAAATTGACCAGGTCCCTTTGCCCACTGCAGATAGCCTCTCTGTATAAGCATGCTAAATCCTAGTGGGGCTAAGGACCAGGTCCCTTGCCCACTACAGATAGCTAGTTTTCAGCAGAAGGACCAGGTCCCTTTGCCCACTAGAATTTAGCCTGCTTTATATGAGAATGCTAAATCCTAGTGGGCTAAAGGACCAGGTCCCTTTGCCCACTAGAGATAGCTAGTTTTCAGCAGAAGGACTAGGTCCCTTTGCCCACTAGAATTTAGCCTGCTCTGTATGAGAATGCTAAATCCTCAGTGGGCTAAAGGACCAGGTCCCTTTGCCCACTAGAGATAGCTAGTTTTCAGCAGAAGGACCAGGTCCCTTTGCCCACTAGAATTTAGCCTGCTCTGTATGAGAATGCTAAATCCTAGTGGGCTAAAGGACCAGGTCCCTTTACCCACTACAGATAGCTAGTTTTCAGCAGAAGGACCAGGTCCCTTTGCCCACTAGAATTTAGCCTTCTCTGTATGAGAAGGCTAAATCCTAGTGGGCTAAAGGACCAGGTCCCTTTGCCCACTACAGATAGCTAGTTTTCAGCAAAAGGACCAGATCCCTTTGCCCACTAGAATTTAGCCTGCTCTGTATGAAAATGCTAAATCCTAGTGGGCTAAAGGACCAGGTCCCTTTGCCCACTAGAGATAGCTAGTTTTCAGCAGAAGGACCAGGTGCCTTTGCCCTCTAGAATTTAGCCTGCTCTGTTTGAGAATCCTAAATCCTAGTGGGCTAAAGGACCAGGTTCCTTTTCACACTACAGATAGCTAGTTTTCAGCAGAAGGACCAGGTCTCTTTGCCCACTAGAATTTAGCCTGCTCTGTATGAGAATGCTAAATCCTAGTGGGCTAAAGGACCAGGTCCCTTTGCACACTACAGATAGCTAGTTTTCAGCAAAATGACCAGGTCCCTTTGCCCACTAGAATTTAGCCTGCTCTGTATGAGAATGCTAAATCCTAGTGGGCTAAAGGACCAGGTCCCTTTGCCCACTAGAGATAGCTAGTTTTCAGCAAAAAGACCAGGTCCCTTTGCCCACTAGAATTTAGCCTGCTCTGTATGAGAATGCTAAATCCTAGTGGGCTAAAGGACCAGGTCCCTTTGCCCACTAGATATAGCTAGTTTTCAGCAGAAGGACCAGGTCCCTTTGCCCTCTAGAATTTAGCCTGCTCTGTATGAGAATGCTAAATCCTAGTGGGCTAAAGGACCAGGTCCCTTTTCACACTACAGATAGCTAGTTTTCAGCAGAAGGACAAGGTCTCTTTGCCCACTAGAATTTAGCCTGCTCTGTATGAGAATGCTAAATCCTAGTGGGCTAAAGGACCAGGTCCCTTTGCCCACTAGAGATAGCTAGTTTTCAGCAGAAGGACCAGGTCCCTTTGCCCACTAGAATTTAGCCTGCTTTATATGAGAATGTTAAATCCTAGTGGGCTAAAGGACCAGGTCCCTTTGCACACTACAGATAGCTAGTTTTCAGCAAAATGACCAGGTCCTTTTGCCCACTAGAATTTAGCCTGCCCTGTATGAGAATGCTAAATCCTAGTGGGCTAAAGGACCAGGTCCCTTTGCACACTACAGATATCTAGTTTTCAGCAGAAGGACCAGGTCCCTTTGCCCACTAGAATTTAGCCTGTTCTGTATGAGAATACTAAATCCGAGTGGGCTAAAGGACCAGGTCCCTTTGCCCACTAGAGATAGCTAATTTTCAGCAAAAGGACCAGTTACTTTTGCCCACTAGAATTCAGCCTGCTCTGTATGAGAATGCTAAATCCTAGTGGGCTAAAGGACCAGGTCCCTTTGCCCACTAGAGATAGCTAGTTTTCTGCAGAAGGACCAGGTCCCTTTGCCCACTAGAATTTAGCCTGTTCTGTATGAGAATGCTAAATCCTAGTGGGCTAAAGGACCAGGTCCCTTCCCAAAGGACCAGGTCCCTTTGCCCACTAGAATTTAGCCTGCTTTATATGAGAATGCTAAATCCTAGTGGGCTAAAGGACCAGGTCCCTTTGCCCACTAGAGATAGCTAGTTTTCAGCAGAAGGACCAGGTCCCTTTGCCCACTAGAATTTAGCCTGCTCTGTATGAGAATGCTAAATCCTAGTGGGCTAAAGGACCAGGTCCCTTTGCCCACTACAGATAGCTAGTTTTCAGCAGAAGGACCAGGTCCCTTTGCCCACTAGAATTTAGCCTGCTCTGTATGAGAATGCTAAATCCTAGTGGGCTAAAGGACCAGGTCCCTTTGCCCACTAGAGATAGCTAATTTTCAGCAAAAGGACCAGGTCCTTTTGCCCTCTAGAATTTAGCCTGCTCTGTATGAGAATGCTAAATCCTAGTGGGCTAAAGGACCAGGTTCCTTTGCCCACTCGAGATAGCTAGTCTTCAGCAAAATGGACCAGGTCCATTTGCCCACTAGAATTTAGCCTGCTCTATATGAGAATGCTAAATCCTAGTGGGCTAAAGGACCAAGTCCCTTTACACACTACAGATAGCTAGTTTTCTGCAGAAGGACCAGGTCCCTTTGCCCACTAGAATTTAGCCTGCTTTATATGAGAATGCTAAATCCTAGTGGGCTAAAGGACCAGGTCCCTTTGCCCACTAGAGATAGCTACTTTTCAGCAGAAGGACCAGGTCCCTTTGCCCACTAGAATTTAGCCTGCTCTGTATGAGAATGCTAAATCCTAGTGGGCTAAAGGACCAGGTCCCTTTGCCCACTAGAGATAGCTAGTTTTCAGCAGAAGGACCAGGTCCCTTTGCCCACTAGAATTTAGCCTGCTCTGTATGAGAATGCTAAATCCTAGTGGGCTAAAGGACCAGGTCCCTTTGCCCACTAGAGATAGCTAGTTTTCAGCAAAAAGACCAGGTCCGTTTGCCCACTAGAATTTAGCCTGCTCTGTATGAGAATGCTAAATCCTAGTGGGCTAAAGGACCAGGTCCCTTTGCCCACTAGAGATAGCTAGTTTTCAGCAAAATGACCAGGTTCTTTTGCCCACTAGAATTTAGCCTGCTCTGTATGAGAATGCTAAATCCTAGTGGGCTAAAGGACCAGGTCCCTTTGCCCACTAGAGATAGCTAGTTTTCAGCAAAAAGACCAGGTCCCTTTGCCCACTAGAGATAGCTACTTTTCAGCAAAAGGACCAGGTCCCTTTGCCCACTAGAATTTAGCCTGCTCTGTATGATTATGCTAAATCCTAGTGGGCTAAAGGACCAGGTCCCTTTGCCCACTAGAGATAGCTACTTTTCAGCAGAAGGACCAGGTCCCTTTGCCCACTAGAATATAGCCTGCTCTGTATGATTATGCTAAATCCTAGTGGGCTAAAGGACCAGGTCCCTTTGCCCACTAGAGATAGCTAATTTTCAACAAAAGGACCAGGTCCTTTTACCCACTAGAATTTAGCCTGCTCTGTATAAGAATGCTAAATCCTAGTGGGCTTAAGGACCAGGTCCCTTTGCCCACTACAGATAGCTAGTTTTCAGCAGAAGGACCAGGTCCCTTTGCCCACTAGAATTTAGCCTGCTTTATATGAGAATGCTAAATCCTAGTGGGCTAAAGCACCAGGTCCCTTTGCCCACTAGAGATAGCTAGTTTTCAGCAGAAGGACTAGGTCCCTTTGCCCACTAAAATTTAGCCTGCTCTGTATGAGAATGCTAAATCCTAGTGGGCTAAAGGACCAGGTCCCTTTGCCCACTAGAGATAGCTAGTTTTCAGCAGAAGGACCAGGTCCCTTTGCCCACTAGAATTTAGCCTGCTCCGTATGATTATGCTAAATCCTAGTGGGCTAAAGGACCAGGTCCCTTTGCCCACTCGAGATAGCTCATTTTCAGCAGAAGGACCAGGTCCCTTTGCCCACTAGAATTTAGCCTGCTCTGTATGAGAATGCTAAATCCTAGTGGGCTAAAGGACCAGGTCCCTTTGCCCACTACAGATAGCTAGTTTTCAGCAGAAGGACCAGGTCCCTTTGCCCACTAGAATTTAGCCTGCTTTATATGAGAATGCTAAATCCAGTGGGCTAAAGGACCAGGTCCCTTTGCCCACTAGAGATAGCTAGTTTTCAGCAAAAAGATCAGGTCCCTTTGCCCACTAGAATTTAGCCTGCTCTGTATGATTATGCTAAATCCTAGTGGGCTAAAGGACCAGGTCCCTTGCCCACTAGAGATAGCTAATTTTCAACAAAAGGACCAGGTCCCTTTACCCACTAGAATTTAGCCTGCTCTGTATAAGAATGCTAAATCCTAGTGGGCTTAAGGACCAGGTCCCTTTGCCCACTACAGATAGCTAGTTTTCAGCAGAAGGACCAGGTCCCTTTGCCCACTAGAATTTAGCCTGCTTTATATGAGAATGCTAAATCCTAGTGGGCTAAAGCACCAGGTCCCTTTGCCCACTAGAGATAGCTAGTTTTCAGCAGAAGGACTAGGTCCCTTTGCCCACTAAAATTTAGCCTGCTCTGTATGAGAATGCTAAATCCTAGTGGGCTAAAGGACCAGGTCCCTTTGCCCACTAGAGATAGCTAGTTTTCAGCAGAAGGACCAGGTCCCTTTGCCCACTAGAATTTAGCCTGCTCTGTATGAGAATGCTAAATCCTAGTGGGCTAAAGGACCAGGTCCCTTTACACACTACAGATAGCTAGTTTTCAGCAGAAGGACCAGGTCCCTTTGCCCACTAGAATTTAGCCTTCTCTGTATGAGAATGCTAAATCCTAGTGGGCTAAAGGACCAGGTCCCTTTGCACACTACAGATAGCTAGTTTTCAGCAAAATGACCAGGTCCTTTTGCCCACTAGAATTTAGCCTGCTCTGTATGAGAATGCTAAATCCTAGTGGGCTAAAGGACCAGGTCCCTTTGCCCACTAGAGATAGCTAGTTTTCAGCAGAAAGACCAGGTCCCTTTGCCCACTAGAATTTAGCCTGCTCTGTATGAGAATGCTAAATCCTAGTGGGCTAAAGGACCAGGTCCCTTTGCCCACTAGATATAGCTAGTTTTCAGCAGAAGGACCAGGTCCCTTTGCCCTCTAGAATTTAGCCTGCTCTGTATGAGAATGCTAAATCCTAGTGGGCTAAAGGACCAGGTTCCTTTTCACACTACAGATAGCTAGTTTTCAGCAGAAGGACCAGGTCTCTTTGCCCACTAGAATTTAGCCTGCTCTGTATGAGAATGCTAAATCCTAGTGGGCTAAAGGACCAGGTCCCTTTGCCCACTAGAGATAGCTAGTTTTCAGCAGAAGGACCAGGTCCCTTTGCCCACTAGAATTTAGCCTGCTTTATATGAGAATGTTAAATCCTAGTGGGCTAAAGGACCAGGTCCCTTTCCACACTAGCTAGCTAGTTTTCAGCATAAGGACCAGGTCCCTTTGCCCACTAGGATTTAGCCTGCTTTATATGAGAATGCTAAATCCTAGTGGGCTAAAGGACCAGGTCCTTCTGCTGCAACACTACAGATAGCTAGTTTTCAGCAGAAGGACCAGGTCCCTTTGTCCACTAGAATTTAGCCTGTTCAGGGAAACAAAACCGGGGGGTGGGCCCCGCCCCCCCCCCCAAATCCCCTCTCCAAAAAAAAAATCTAGTGGGCAAAGGACCTGGTCCTTCTGCTGAAAACTAGCTATCTCTATAAGGGACCTGGTCCTTTAGCCCACTAGGATTTAGCATTCTCATACAGAGCAGGCTAAATTCTAGTGGGCAAAGGGACCTGGTCCTTCTGCTGAAAACTAGCTATCTGTAGTGTGCAAAGGGACCTCCTTAGCACCTGGTCCTTTGAAACTAGCCGCCCACTAGGATTTAGCATTCTCATACAGAGCAGGCTAAATTCTAGTGGGCAAAAGGACCTGGTCCTTCTGCTGAAAACTAGCTATCTCTAGTGGGCAAAGGGACCTGGTCCTTTAGCCCACTAGGATTTAGCATTCTCATACAGAGCAGGCTAAATTCTAGTGGGCAAAGGGACCTGGTCCTTCTGCTGAAAACTAGCTATCTCTAGTGGGCAAGGGACCTGGTCCTTTAGCCCACTAGGATTTAGCATTCTCATACAGAGCAGGCTAAATTCTAGTGGGCAAAGGGACCTGGTCATTTTGCTGAAAACTAGCTATCTGTAGTGTGCAAAGGGACCTGGTCCTTTAGCCCACTAGGATTTAGCATTCTCATACAGAGAAGGCTAAATTCTAGTGGGCAAAGGGACCTGGTCCTTCTGCTGAAAACTAGCTATCTGTAGTGTGTAAAGGGACCTGGTCCTTTAGCCCACTAGGATTTAGCATTCTCATACAGAGCAGGCTAAATTCTAGTGGGCAAAGGGACCTGGTCCTTCTGCTGAAAACTAGCTATCTCTAGTGGGCAAAGGGACCTGGTCCTTTAGCCCACTAGGATTTAGCATTCTCATACAGAGCAGGCTAAATTTTAGTGGGCAAAGGGACCTAGTCCTTCTGCTGAAAACTAGCTATCTCTAGTGGGCAAAGGGACCTGGTGCTTTAGCCCACTAGGATTTAGCATTCTCATACAAAGCAGGCTAAATTCTAGTGGGCAAAGGGACCTGGTCCTTCTGCTGAAAACTAGCTATCTGTAGTGTGCAAAGGGACCTGGTCCTGGAAGCCCACTAGGATTTAGCATTCTTATACAGAGCAGGCTAAATTCTAGTGGGTAAAAGGACCTGGTCCTTTTGTTGAAAATTAGCTATCTCTAGTGGGCAAAGGGACCTGGTCTTTTAGCCCACTAGGATTTAGCATAATCATACAGAGCAGGCTAAATTCTAGTGGGTAAAGGGACCTGGTCCTTCTGCTGAAAAGTAGCTATCTCTAGTGGGCAAAGGGACCTGGTCCTTTAGCCCACTAGGATTTAGCATAATCATACAGAGCAGGCTAAATTCTAGTGGGCAAAGGGACCTGGTCCTTTTGCTGAAAAGTAGCTATCTCTAGTGGGCAAAGGGACCTGGTCTTTTGCTGAAAACTAGCTATCTCTAGTGGGCAAAGGGACCTGGTCCTTTAGCCCACTAGGATTTAGCATTCTCATACAGAGCAGGCTAAATTCTAGTGGGCAAAAGGACCTGGTCATTTTGCTGAAAACTAGCTATCTCTAGTGGGCAAAGGGACCTGGTCCTTTAGCCCACTAGGATTTAGCATTCTCATACAGAGCAGGCTAAATTCTAGTGGGCAAACGAACCTGGTCTTTTTGCTGAAAACTAGCTATCTCTAGTGGGCAAAGGGACCTGGTCCTTTAGCCCACTAGGATTTAGCATTCTCATACAGAGCAGGCTAAATTCTAGTGGGCAAAAGGACCTGGTCTTTTTGCTGAAAACTAGCTATCTCTAGTGGGCAAAGGGACCTGGTCCTTTAGCCCACTAGGATTTAGCATTCTCATACAGAGCAGGCTAAATTCTAGTGGGCAAAGGGACCTGGTCCTTCTGCTGAAAACTAGCTATCTCTAGTGGGCAAAGGGACCTGGTCCTTTAGCCCACTAGGATTTAGCATTCTCATACAGAGCAGGCTAAATTCTAGTGGGCAAAGGGACCTGGTCCTTCTGCTGAAAAGTAGCTATCTCTAGTGGGCAAAGGGACCTGGTCCTTTAGCCCACTAGGATTTAGCATTCTCATATAAAGCAGGCTAAATTCTAGTGGGCAAAGGGACCTGGTCCTTCTGCAGAAAACTAGCTATCTGTAGTGTGTAAAGGGACTTGGTCCTTTAGCCCACTAGGATTTAGCATTCTCATACAGAGCAGGCTAAATTCTAGAGGGCAAAAGGACCTGGTCCTTTTGCTGAAAATTAGCTATCTCTAGTGGGCAAAGGGACCTGGTCCTTTAGCCCACTAGGATTTAGCATTCTCATACAGAGCAGGCTAAATTCTAGTGGGCAAAGGGACCTGGTCCTTCTGCTGAAAACTAGCTATCTGTAGTGGGCAAGGGACCTGGTCCTTTAGCCCACTAGGATTTAGCATTCTCATACAGAGCAGGCTAAATTCTAGTGGGCAAAGGGACCTGGTCCTTCTGCTGAAAACTAGCTATCTCTAGTGGGCAAAGGGACCTGGTCCTTTAGCCCACTAGGATTTAGCATTCTCATATAAAGCAGGCTAAATTCTAGTGGGCAAAGGGACCTGGTCCTTTAGCCCACTAGGATTTAGCATTCTCATACAGAACAGGCTAAATTCTAGTGGGCAAAGGAACCTGGTCCTTCTGCTGAAAACTAGCTATCTCTAGTGGGCAAAGGGACCTGGTCCTTTAGCCCACTAGGATTTAGCATTCTCATACAGAGCAGGCTAAATTCTAGTGGGCAAAAGTAACTGGTCCTTTTGCTGAAAATTAGCTATCTCTAGTGGGCAAAGGGACCTGGTCCTTTAGCCCACTCGGATTTAGTATTCTCATACAGAACAGGCTAAATTCTAGTGGACAAAGGGACCTGGTCCTTCTGCTGAAAACTAGATATCTGTAGTGTGCAAAGAGACCTGGTCCTTTAGCCCACTAGGATTTAGCATTCTCATACAGGGCAGGCTAAATTCTAGTGGGCAAAAGGACCTGGTCATTTTGCTGAAAACTAGCTATCTGTAGTGTGCAAAGGGACCTGGTCCTTTAGCCCACTAGGATTTAACATTCTCATATAAAGCAGGCTAAATTCTAGTGGGCAAAGGGACCTGGTCCTTCTGCTGAAAACTAGCTATCTCTAGTGGGCAAAGGGACCTGGTCCTTTAGCCCACTAGGATTTAGCATTCTCATACAGAGCAGGCTAAATTCTAGTGGGCAAAGAGACCTGGTCCTTCTGCTGAAAACTAGCTATCTGTAGTGTGAAAAGGGAACCTGGTCCTTTAGCCCACTAGGATTTAGCATTCTCATACAGAGCAGGCTAAATTCTAGAGGGCAAAGGGACCTGGTCCTTCTGCTGAAAACTAGCTATATCTAGTGGGCAAAGGGACCTGGTCCTTTAGCCCACTAGGATTTAGCATTCTCATACAGAGCAGGCTAAATTCTAGTGGGCAAAGGGACCTGGTCTTTTTGCTGAAAACTAGCTATCTCTAGTGGGCAAAGGGACCTGGTCCTTTAGCCCACTAGGATTTAGCATTCTCATACAGAGCAGGCTAAATTCTAGTGGGCAAAAGGACCTGGTCATTTTGCTGAAAACTAGCTATCTGTAGTGTGCAAAGGGACCTGGTCCTTTAGCCCACTAGGATTTAGCATTCTCATACAGAGAAGGCTAAATTCTAGTGGGCAAAGGGACCTGGTCCTTCTGCTGAAAACTAGCTATCTGTAGTGTGTAAAGGGACCTGGTCCTTTAGCCCACTAGGATTTAGCATTCTCATACAGAGCAGGCTAAATTCTAGTGGGCAAAGGGACCTGGTCCTTTTGCTGAAAATTAGCTATCTCTAGTGGGCAAAGGGACCTGGTCCTTTAGCCCACTAGGATTTAGCATTCTCATACAGAGCAGGCTAAATTTTAGTGGGCAAAGGGACCTAGTCCTTCTGCTGAAAACTAGCTATCTCTAGTGGGCAAAGGGACCTGGTGCTTTAGCCCACTAGGATTTAGCATTCTCATATAAAGCAGGCTAAATTCTAGTGGGCAAAGGGACCTGGTCCTTCTGCTGAAAACTAGCTATCTGTAGTGGGCAAAGGGACCTGGTCCTTAAGCCCACTAGGATTTAGCATTCTTATACAGAGCAGGCTAAATTCTAGTGGGTAAAAGGACCTGGTCCTTTGTTGAAAATTAGCTATCTCTAGTGGGCAAAGGGACCTGGTCCTTTAGCCCACTAGGATTTAGCATAATCATACAGAGCAGGCTAAATTCTAGTGGGTAAAGGGACCTGGTCCTTCTGCTGAAAGTAGCTATCTCTAGTGGGCAAAGGGACCTGGTCCTTTAGCCCACTAGGATTTAGCATAATCATACAGAGCAGCCTAAATTCTAGTGGGCAAAGGGACCTGGTCCTTTTGCTGAAAAGTAGCTATCTCTAGTGGGCAAAGGGACCTGGTCTTTTTGCTGAAAACTAGCTATCTCTAGTGGGCAAAGGGACCTGGTCCTTTAGCCCACTAGGATTTAGCATTCTCATACAGAGCAGGCTAAATTCTAGTGGGCAAAAGGACCTGGTCATTTTGCTGAAAACTAGCTATCTCTAGTGGGCAAAGGGACCTGGTCCTTTAGCCCACTAGGATTTAGCATTCTCATACAGAGCAGGCTAAATTCTAGTGGGCAAACGAACCTGGTCTTTTTGCTGAAAACTAGCTATCTCTAGTGGGCAAAGGGACCTGGTCCTTTAGCCCACTAGGATTTAGCATTCTCATACAGAGCAGGCTAAATTCTAGTGGGCAAAAGGACCTGGTCTTTTGCTGAAAACTAGCTATCTCTAGTGGGCAAAGGGACCTGGTCCTTTAGCCCACTAGGATTTAGCATTCTCATACAGAGCAGGCTAAATTCTAGTGGGCAAAGGGACCTGGTCCTTCTGCTGAAAACTAGCTATCTCTAGTGGGCAAAGGGACCTGGTCCTTTAGCCCACTAGGATTTAGCATTCTCATACAGAGCAGGCTAAATTCTAGTGGGCAAAGGGACCTGGTCCTTCTGCTGAAAAGTAGCTATCTCTAGTGGGCAAAGGGACCTGGTCCTTTAGCCCACTAGGATTTAGCATAATCATACAGAGCAGGCTAAATTCTAGTGGGCAAAGGGACCTGGTCCTTTAGCCCACTAGGATTTAGCATAATCATACAGAGCAGGCTAAATTCTAGTGGGTAAAGGGACCTGGTCCTTCTGCTGAAAAGTAGCTATCTCTAGTGGGCAAAGGGACCTGGTCCTTTAGCCCACTAGGATTTAGCATTCTCATACAGAGCAGGCTAAATTCTAGTGGGCAAACGAACCTGGTCTTTTTGCTGAAAACTAGCTATCTCTAGTGGGCAAAGGGACCTGGTCCTTTAGCCCACTAGGATTTAGCATTCTCATACAGAGCAGGCTAAATTCTAGTGGGCAAAAGGACCTGGTCTTTTGCTGAAAACTAGCTATCTCTAGTGGGCAAAGGGACCTGGTCCTTTAGCCCACTAGGATTTAGCATTCTCATACAGAGCAGGCTAAATTCTAGTGGGCAAAGGGACCTGGTCCTTCTGCTGAAAACTAGCTATCTCTAGTGGGCAAAGGGACCTGGTCCTTTAGCCCACTAGGATTTAGCATTCTCATACAGAGCAGGCTAAATTCTAGTGGGCAAAGGGACCTGGTCCTTCTGCTGAAAAGTAGCTATCTCTAGTGGGCAAAGGGACCTGGTCCTTTAGCCCACTAGGATTTAGCATTCTCATATAAAGCAGGCTAAATTCTAGTGGGCAAAGGGACCTGGTCCTTCTGCAGAAAACTAGCTATCTGTAGTGTGTAAAGGGACTTGGTCCTTTAGCCCACTAGGATTTAGCATTCTCATACAGAGCAGGCTAAATTCTAGAGGGCAAAAGGACCTGGTCCTTTGCTGAAAATTAGCTATCTCTAGTGGGCAAAGGGACCTGGTCCTTTAGCCCACTAGGATTTAGCATTCTCATACAGAGCAGGCTAAATTCTAGTGGGCAAAGGGACCTGGTCCTTCTGCTGAAAACTAGCTATCTGTAGTGGGCAAAGGGACCTGGTCCTTTAGCCCACTAGGATTTAGCATTCTCATACAGAGCAGGCTAAATTCTAGTGGGCAAAGGGACCTGGTCCTTCTGCTGAAAACTAGCTATCTCTAGTGGGCAAAGGGACCTGGTCCTTTAGCCCACTAGGATTTAGCATTCTCATATAAAGCAGGCTAAATTCTAGTGGGCAAAGGGACCTGGTCCTTTAGCCCACTAGGATTTAGCATTCTCATACAGAACAGGCTAAATTCTAGTGGGCAAAGGAACCTGGTCCTTCTGCTGAAAACTAGCTATCTCTAGTGGGCAAAGGGACCTGGTCCTTTAGCCCACTAGGATTTAGCATTCTCATACAGAGCAGGCTAAATTCTAGTGGGCAAAAGTAACTGGTCCTTTTGCTGAAAATTAGCTATCTCTAGTGGGCAAAGGGACCTGGTCCTTTAGCCCACTCGGATTTAGTATTCTCATACAGAACAGGCTAAATTCTAGTGGACAAAGGGACCTGGTCCTTCTGCTGAAAACTAGATATCTGTAGTGTGCAAAGAGACCTGGTCCTTTAGCCCACTAGGATTTAGCATTCTCATACAGGGCAGGCTAAATTCTAGTGGGCAAAAGGACCTGGTCATTTTGCTGAAAACTAGCTATCTGTAGTGTGCAAAGGGACCTGGTCCTTTAGCCCACTAGGATTTAACATTCTCATATAAAGCAGGCTAAATTCTAGTGGGCAAAGGGACCTGGTCCTTCTGCTGAAAACTAGCTATCTCTAGTGGGCAAAGGGACCTGGTCCTTTAGCCCACTAGGATTTAGCATTCTCATACAGAGCAGGCTAAATTCTAGTGGGCAAAGAGACCTGGTCCTTCTGCTGAAAACTAGCTATCTGTAGTGTGAAAAGGAACCTGGTCCTTTAGCCCACTAGGATTTAGCATTCTCATACAGAGCAGGCTAAATTCTAGAGGGCAAAGGGACCTGGTCCTTCTGCTGAAAACTAGCTATATCTAGTGGGCAAAGGGACCTGGTCCTTTAGCCCACTAGGATTTAGCATTCTCATACAGAGCAGGCTAAATTCTAGTGGGCAAAGGGACCTGGTCTTTTTGCTGAAAACTAGCTATCTCTAGTGGGCAAAGGGACCTGGTCCTTTAGCCCACTAGGATTTAGCATTCTCATACAGAGCAGGCTAAATTCTAGTGGGCAAAAGGACCCTGGTCATTTTGCTGAAAACTAGCTATCTGTAGTGTGCAAAGGGACCTGGTCCTTTAGCCCACTAGGATTTAGCATTCTCATACAGAGAAGGCTAAATTCTAGTGGGCAAAGGGACCTGGTCCTTCTGCTGAAAACTAGCTATCTGTAGTGTGTAAAGGGACCTGGTCCTTTAGCCCACTAGGATTTAGCATTCTCATACAGAGCAGGCTAAATTCTAGTGGGCAAAGGGACCTGGTCCTTTTGCTGAAAATTAGCTATCTCTAGTGGGCAAAGGGACCTGGTCCTTTAGCCCACTAGGATTTAGCATTCTCATACAGAGCAGGCTAAATTTTAGTGGGCAAAGGGACCTAGTCCTTCTGCTGAAAACTAGCTATCTCTAGTGGGCAAAGGGACCTGGTGCTTTAGCCCACTAGGATTTAGCATTCTCATATAAAGCAGGCTAAATTCTAGTGGGCAAAGGGACCTGGTCCTTCTGCTGAAAACTAGCTATCTGTAGTGGGCAAAGGGACCTGGTCCTTAAGCCCACTAGGATTTAGCATTCTTATACAGAGCAGGCTAAATTCTAGTGGGTAAAAGGACCTGGTCCTTTTGTTGAAAATTAGCTATCTCTAGTGGGCAAAGGGACCTGGTCCTTTAGCCCACTAGGATTTAGCATAATCATACAGAGCAGGCTAAATTCTAGTGGGTAAAGGGACCTGGTCCTTCTGCTGAAAAGTAGCTATCTCTAGTGGGCAAAGGGACCTGGTCCTTTAGCCCACTAGGATTTAGCATAATCATACAGAGCAGGCTAAATTCTAGTGGGCAAAGGGACCTGGTCCTTTTGCTGAAAAGTAGCTATCTCTAGTGGGCAAAGGGACCTGGTCTTTTTGCTGAAAACTAGCTATCTCTAGTGGGCAAAGGGACCTGGTCCTTTAGCCCACTAGGATTTAGCATTCTCATACAGAGCAGGCTAAATTCTAGTGGGCAAAAGGACCTGGTCATTTTGCTGAAAACTAGCTATCTCTAGTGGGCAAAGGGACCTGGTCCTTTAGCCCACTAGGATTTAGCATTCTCATACAGAGCAGGCTAAATTCTAGTGGGCAAACGAACCTGGTCTTTTTGCTGAAAACTAGCTATCTCTAGTGGGCAAAGGGACCTGGTCCTTTAGCCCACTAGGATTTAGCATTCTCATACAGAGCAGGCTAAATTCTAGTGGGCAAAAGGACCAGGTCCCTTTGCCCACTAGAGATAGCTAGTTTTCAGCAGAAGGACCAGGTCCCTTTGCCCACTAGAATTTAGCCTGCTTTATATGAGAATGTTAAATCCCTAGTGGGCTAAAGGACCAGGTCCCTTTGCACACTACAGATAGCTAGTTTTCAGCAAAATGACCAGGTCCTTTTGCCCACTAGAATTTAGCCTGCCCCTGTATGAGAATGCTAAATCCTAGTGGGCTAAAGGACCAGGTCTCTTTGCACACTACAGATATCTAGTTTTCAGCAGAAGGACCAGGTCCCTTTGTCCACTAGAATTTAGCCTGTTCTGTATGAGAATACTAAATCCGAGTGGGCTAAAGGACCAGGTCCCTTTGCCCACTAGAGATAGGTAATTTTCAGCAAAAGGACCAGTTACTTTTGCCCACTAGAATTTAGCCTGCTCTGTATGAGAATGCTAAATCCTACTGGGCTAAAGGACCAGGTCCCTTTGCCCACTACAGATAGCTAGTTTTCAGCAGAAGGACCAGGTCCCTTTGCCCACTAGAATTTAGCCTGTTCTGTATGAGAATGCTAAATCCTAGTGGGCTAAAGGACCAGGTCCCTTTGCCCACTAGAATTTAGCCTGCTTTATATGAGAATGCTAAATCCTAGTGGGCTAAAGGACCAGGTCCCTTTGCCCACTAGAGATAGCTAGTTTTCAGCAGAAGGACCAGGTCCCTTTGCCCACTAGAATTTAGCCTGCTCTGTATGAGAATGCTAAATCCTAGTGGGCTAAAGGACCAGGTCCCTTTGCCCACTACAGATAGCTAGTTTTCAGCAGAAGGACCAGGTCCCTTTGCCCACTAGAGATAGCTAGTTTTCAGCAAAAAGACCAGGTCCCTTTGCCCACTAGAGATAGCTACTTTTCAGCAGAAGGACCAGGTCCCTTTGCCCACTAGAATTTAGCCTGCTTTATATGAGAATGTTAAATCCTAGTGGGCTAAAGGACCAGGTCCCTTTGCACACTACAGATAGCTAGTTTTCAGCAAAATGACCAGGTCCTTTTGCCCACTAGAATTTAGCCTGCCCTGTATGAGAATGCTAAATCCTAGTGGGCTAAAGGACCAGGTCTCTTTGCACACTACAGATATCTAGTTTTCAGCAGAAGGACCAGGTCCCTTTGTCCACTACAGATGTCCCTTTGCCCACTAGAGATAGCTAATTTTCAGCAAAAGGACCAGTTACTTTTGCCCACTAGAATTTAGCCTGCTCTGTATGAGAATGCTAAATCCTAGTGGGCTAAAGGACCAGGTCCCTTTGCCCACTAGAGATAGCTAGTTTTCAGCAGAAGGACCAGGTCCCTTTGCCCACTAGAATTTAGCCTGTTCTGTATGAGAATGCTAAATCCTAGTGGGCTAAAGGACCAGGTCCCTTTGCCCACTAGAATTTAGCCTGCTTTATATGAGAATGCTAAATCCTAGTGGGCTAAAAGACCAGGTCCCTTTGCCCACTAGAGATAGCTAATTTTCAACAAAAGGACCAGGTCCTTTTACCCACTAGAATTTAGCCTGCTCTGTATAAGAATGCTAAATCCTAGTGGGCTTACGGACCAGGTCCCTTTGCCCACTACAGATAGCTAGTTTTCAGCAGAAGGACCAGGTCCCTTTGCCCACTAGAATTTAGCCTGCTTTATATGAGAATGCTAAATCCTAGTGGGCTAAAGCACCAGGTCCCTTTGCCCACTAGAGATAGCTAGTTTTCAGCAGAAGGACTAGGTCCCTTTGCCCACTAAAATTTAGCCTGCTCTGTATGAGAATGCTAAATCCTAGTGGGCTAAAGGACCAGGTCCCTTTGCCCACTAGAGATAGCTAGTTTTCAGCAGAAGGACCAGGTCCCTTTGCCCACTAGAATTTAGCCTGCTCTGTATGAGAATGCTAAATCCTAGTGGGCTAAAGGACCAGGTCCCTTTGCCCACTAGAGATAGCTAGTTTTCAGCAGAAGGACCAGGTCCCTTTGCCCACTAGAATTTAGCCTGCTTTATATGAGAATGTTAAATCCTAGTGGGCTAAAGGACCAGGTCCCTTTGCACACTACAGATAGCTAGTTTTCAGCAAAATGACCAGGTCCTTTTGCCCACTAGAATTTAGCCTGCCCTGTATGAGAATGCTAAATCCTAGTGGGCTAAAGGACCAGGTCTCTTTGCACACTACAGATATCTAGTTTTCAGCAGAAGGACCAGGTCCCTTTGTCCACTAGAATTTAGCCTGTTCTGTATGAGAATACTAAATCCGAGTGGGCTAAAGGACCAGGTCCCTTTGCCCACTAGAGATAGGTAATTTTCAGCAAAAGGACCAGTTACTTTTGCCCACTAGAATTTAGCCTGCTCTGTATGAGAATGCTAAATCCTACTGGGCTAAAGGACCAGGTCCCTTTGCCCACTACAGATAGCTAGTTTTCAGCAGAAGGACCAGGTCCCTTTGCCCACTAGAATTTAGCCTGTTCTGTATGAGAATGCTAAATCCTAGTGGGCTAAAGGACCAGGTCCCTTTGCCCACTAGAATTTAGCCTGCTTTATATGAGAATGCTAAATCCTAGTGGGCTAAAGGACCAGGTCCCTTTGCCCACTAGAGATAGCTAGTTTTCAGCAGAAGGACCAGGTCCCTTTGCCCACTAGAATTTAGCCTGCTCTGTATGAGAATGCTAAATCCTAGTGGGCTAAAGGACCAGGTCCCTTTGCCCACTACAGATAGCTAGTTTTCAGCAGAAGGACCAGGTCCCTTTGCCCACTAGAGATAGCTAGTTTTCAGCAAAAAGACCAGGTCCCTTTGCCCACTAGAGATAGCTACTTTTCAGCAGAAGGACCAGGTCCCTTTGCCCACTAGAATTTAGCCTGCTCTGTATGATTATGCTAAATCCTAGTGGGCTAAAGGACCAGGTCCCTTTGCCCACTAGAGATAGCTAATTTTCAACAAAAGGACCAGGTCCTTTTACCCACTAGAATTTAGCCTGCTCTGTATAAGAATGCTAAATCCTAGTGGGCTTAAGGACCAGGTCCCTTTGCCCACTACAGATAGCTAGTTTTCAGCAGAAGGACCAGGTCCCTTTGCCCACTAGAATTTAGCCTGCTTTATATGAGAATGCTAAATCCTAGTGGGCTAAAGCACCAGGTCCCTTTGCCCACTAGAGATAGCTAGTTTTCAGCAGAAGGACTAGGTCCCTTTGCCCACTAAAATTTAGCCTGCTCTGTATGAGAATGCTCAATCCTAGTGGGCTAAAGGACCAGGTACCTTTGCCCACTAGAGATAGCTAGTTTTCAGCAGAAGGACCAGGTCCCTTTGCCCACTAGAATTTAGCCTGCTCTGTATGAGAATGCTAAATCCTAGTGGGCTAAAGGACCAGGTCCCTTTACACACTACAGATAGCTAGTTTTCAGCAGAAGGACCAGGTCCCTTTGCCCACTAGAATTTAGCCTTCTCTGTATGAGAATGCTAAATCCTAGTGGGCTAAAGGACCAGGTCCCTTTGCACACTACAGATAGCTAGTTTTCAGCAACATGACCAGGTCCTTTTGCCCACTAGAATTTAGCCTGCTCTGTATGAGAATGCTAAATCCTAGTGGGCTAAAGGACCAGGTCCCTTTGCCCACTAGAGATAGCTAGTTTTCAGCAAAAAGACCAGGTCCCTTTGCCCACTAGAATTTAGCCTGCTCTGTATGAGAATGCTAAATCCTAGTGGGCTAAAGGACCAGGTCCCTTTGCCCACTAGATATAGCTAGTTTTCAGCAGAAGGACCAGGTCCCTTTGCCCTTTAGAATTTAGCCTGCTCTGTATGAGAATGCTAAATCCTAGTGGGCTAAAGGACCAGGTTCCTTTTCACACTACAGATAGCTAGTTTTCAGCAGAAGGACCAGGTCTCTTTGCCCACTAGAATTTAGCCTGCTCTGTATGAGAATGCTAAATCCTAGTGGGCTAAAGGACCAGGTCCCTTTGCCCACTAGAGATAGCTAGTTTTCAGCAGAAGGACCAGGTCCCTTTGCCCACTAGAATTTAGCCTGCTTTATATGAGAATGTTAAATCCTAGTGGGCTAAAGGACCAGGTCCCTTTGCACACTACAGATAGCTAGTTTTCAGCAAAATGACCAGGTCCTTTTGCCCACTAGAATTTAGCCTGCCCTGTATGAGAATGCTAAATCCTAGTGGGCTAAAGGACCAGGTCTCTTTGCACACTACAGATATCTAGTTTTCAGCAGAAGGACCAGGTCCCTTTGTCCACTAGAATTTAGCCTGTTCTGTATGAGAATACTAAATCCGAGTGGGCTAAAGGACCAGGTCCCTTTGCCCACTAGAGATAGCTAATTTTCAGCAAAAGGACCAGTTACTTTTGCCCACTACAATTTAGCCTGCTCTGTATGAGAATGCTAAATCCTAGTGGGCTAAAGGACCAGGTCCCTTTGCCCACTAGAGATAGCTAGTTTTCAGCAGAAGGACCAGGTCCCTTTGCCCACTAGAATTTAGCCTGTTCTGTATGAGAATGCTAAATCCTAGTGGGCTAAAGGACCAGGTCCCTTTGCCCACTAGAATTTAGCCTGCTTTATATGAGAATGCTAAATCCTAGTGGGCTAAAGGACCAGGTCCCTTTGCCTACTAGAGATAGCTCGTTTTCAGCAGAAGGACCAGGTCCCTTTGCCCACTAGAATTTAGCCTGCTCTGTATGAGAATGCTAAATCCTAGTGGGCTAAAGGACCAGGTCCCTTTGCCCACTACAGATAGCTAGTTTTCAGCAGAAGGACCAGGTCCCTTTGCCCACTAGAATTTAGCCTGCTCTGTATGAGAATGCTAAATCCTAGTGGGCTAAAGGACCAGGTCCCTTTGCCCACTAGAGATAGCTAATTTTCAGCAAAAGGACCAGGTCCTTTTGCCCTCTAGAATTTAGCCTGCTCTGTATGACAATGCTAAATCCTAGTGGGCTAAAGGACCAGGTTCCTTTGCCCACTCGAGATAGCTAGTTTTCAGCAAAATGGACCAGGTCCCTTTGCCCACTAGAATTTAGCCTGCTCTATATGAGAATGCTAAATCCTAGTGGGCTAAAGGACCAAGTCCCTTTACACACTACAGATAGCTAGTTTTCTGCAGAAGGACCAGGTCCCTTTGCCCACTAGAATTTAGCCTGCTTTATATGAGAATGCTAAATCCTAGTGGGCTAAAGGACCAGGTCCCTTTGCCCACTAGAGATAGCTACTTTTCAGCAGAAGGACCAAGTCCCTTTGCCCACTAGAATTTAGCCTGCTCTGTATGAGAATGCTAAATCCTAGTGGGCTAAAGGACCAGGTCCCTTTGCCCACTAGAGATAGCTAGTTTTCAGCAGAAGGACCAGGTCCCTTTGCCCACTAGAATTTAGCCTGCTCTGTATGAGAATGCTAAATCCTAGTGGGCTAAAGGACCAGGTCCCTTTGCCCACTAGAGATAGCTAGTTTTCAGCAGAAAGACCAGGTCCTTTTGCCCACTAGAATTTAGCCTGCTCTGTATGAGAATGCTAAATCCTAGTGGGCTAAAGGACCAGGTCCCTTTGCCCACTAGAGATAGCTAGTTTTCAGCAAAAAGACCAGGTTCGTTTGCCCACTAGAATTTAGCCTGCTCTGTATGAGAATGCTAAATCCTAGTGGGCTAAAGGACCAGGTCCCTTTGCCCACTAGAGATAGCTAGTTTTCAGCAAAATGACCAGGTCCTTTTGCCCACTAGAATTTAGCCTGCTCTGTATGAGAATGCTAAATCCTAGTGGGCTAAAGGACCAGGTCCCTTTGCCCACTAGAGATAGCTAGTTTTCAGCAGAAGGACCAGGTCCCTTTGCCCACTAGAATTTAGCCTGCTCTGTATGAGAATGCTAAATGCTAGTGGGCTAAAGGACCAGGTCCCTTTGCCCACTACAGATAGCTAGTTTTCAGCAGAAGGACCAGGTCCCTTTGCCCACTAGAATTTAGCCTGCTTTATATGAGAATGCTAAATCCTAGTGGGCTAAACGACCAGGTCCCTTTGCCCACTACAGATAGCTAGTTTTCAGCAGAAGGACCAGGTCCCTTTGCCCACTAAAATTTAGGCTGCTCTGTATGAGAATGCTAAATCCTAGTGGGCTAAAGGACCAGGTCCCTTTGCCCACTAGAGATAGCTAGTTTTCAGCAGAAGGACCAGGTCCCTTTGCCCACTAGAATTTAGCCTGCTCTGTATGAGAATGCTAAATCCTAGTGGGCTAAAGGACCAGGTCCCTTTGCCCACTAGAGATAGCTAGTTTTCAGCAGAAGGACCAGGTCCCTTTGCCCACTAGAATTTAGCCTGCTCTGTATGAGAATGCTAAATCCTAGTGGGCTAAAGGACCAGGTCCCTTGCCCACTACAGATAGCTAGTTTACAGCAGAAGGACCAGGTCCCTTTGCCCACTAGAATTTAGCCTGCTTTATATGAGAATGCTAAATCCAGTGGGCTAAAGGACCAGGTCCCTTTGCCCACTAGAGATAGCTAGTTTTCAGCAAAAAGACCAGGTCCCTTTGCCCACTAGAATTTAGCCTGCTCTGTATGAGAATGCTAAATCCTAGTGGGCTAAAGGACCAGGTCCCTTTGTCAACTAGAGATAGCTAGTTTTCAGCAGAAGGACCAGGTGCCTTTGCGCTCTAGAATTTAGCCTGCTCTGTATGAGAATGCTAAATCCTAGTGGGCTAAAGGACCAGGTTCCTTTACACACTACAGATAGCTAGTTTTCAGCAGAAGGACCAGGTCTCTTTGCCCACTAGAATATAGCCTGCTCTGTATGAGAATGCTAAATCCTAGTGGGCTAAAGGACCAGGTCCCTTTGCCCACTAGAGATAGCTAGTTTTCAGCAGAAGGACCAGGTCCCTTTGCCCACTAGAATTTAGCCTGCTTTATATAAGAATGTTAAATCCTAGTGGGCTAAAGGACCAGGTCCCTTTGCACACTACAGATAGCTAGTTTTCAGCAAAATGACCAGGTCCTTTTGCCCACTAGAATTTAGCCTGCTCTGTATGAGAATGCTAAATCCTAGTGGGCTAAAGGACCAGGTCCCTTTGCCCACTAGAGATAGCTAGTTTTCAGCAAAAAGACCAGGTCCCTTTGCCCACTAGAATTTAGCCTGTTTTGTATGAGAATGCTAAATCCTAGTGGGCTAAAGGACCAGGTCCCTTTGCTCACTAGAGATAGCTAGTTTTCAGCAGAAGGACCAGGTCCCTTTGCCCACTAAAATTTAGCCTGCTCTGTATGAGAATGCTAAATCCTAGTGGGCTAAAGGACCAAGTCCCTTTGCCCACTAGAGATAGCTAGTTTTCAGCAAAAGGACCAGGTCCTTTTGCCCACTAGAATTTAGCCTGCTCTGTATGAGAATGCTAAATCCTAGTGGGCTAAAGGACCAGGTCCCTTTACACACTACAGATAGCTAGTTTTCAGCAGAAGGACCAGGTCTCTTTGCCCACTAGAATTTAGCCTGCTCTGTATGAGAATGCTAAATCCTAGTGGGCTAAAGGACCAGGTCCCTTTGCCCACTAGAGATAGCTAGTTTTCAGCAGAAGGACCAGGTCCCTTTGCCCACTAGAATTTAGCCTCCTTTATATGAGAATGTTAAATCCTAGTGGGCTAAAGGACCAGGTCCCTTTGCACACTACAGATAGCTAGTTTTCAGCAAAACGACTAGGTCCTTTTGCCCACTAGAATTTAGCCTGCTCTGTATGAGAATGCTAAATCCTAGTGGGCTAAAGGACCAGGTCCCTTTGCCCACTAGAGATAGCTAATTTTCAGCAAATGGACCAGGTACTTTTGCCCACTAGAATTTAGCCTGCTCTGTATGAGAATGCTGAATCCTAGTGGGCTAAAGGACCAGGTCCCTTTGCCCACTAGAGATAGCTAGTTTTCAGCAAAAGGACCAGGTACTTTTGCCCACTAGAATTTAGCCTGCTCTGTATGAGAATGCTAAATCCTAGGTGGCCGCCGGCAGCAGAGGACCAGGTCCTTTGTCCACTAGAATTTAGCCTGCTCTGTATTAGAATGCTAAATCCTAGTGGGCTAAAGGACCAGGTCCCTTTGCCCACTAGAGATAGCTAGTTTTCAGCAAAAGGACCAGGTCCTTTTGCCCACTAGAATTTAGCCTGCTCTGTATGAGAATGCTAAATCCTAGTGGGCTAAAGGACCAGGTCCCTTTACACACTACAGATAGCTAGTTTTCAGCAGAAGGACCAGGTCTCTTTGCCCACTAGAATTTAGCCTGCTCTGTATGAGAATGCTAAATCCTAGTGGGCTAAAGGACCAGGTCCCTTTGCCCACTAGAGATAGCTAGTTTTCAGCAGAAGGACCAGGTCCCTTTGCCCACTAGAATTTAGCCTGCTTTATATGAGAATGCTAAATCCTAGTGGGCTAAAGGACCAGGTCCCTTTGCACACTACAGATAGCTAGTTTTCAGCAGAAGGACCAGGTCCCTTTGTCCACTAGAATTTAGCCTGCTCTATATGAGAATGCTAAATCCTAGTGGGCTAAAGGACCAGGTCCCTTTGCCCACTAGAGATAGCTAATTTTCAGCAAAAGGACCAGGTACTTTTGCCCACTAGAATTTAGCCTGCTCTGTATGAGAATGCTAAATCCTAGTGGGGTAAAGGACCAGGTCCCTTTGCCCACTAGAATTTAGCCTGCTTTATATGAGAATGCTGAATCCTAGTGGGCTAAAGGACCAGGTCCCTTTGCCCACTAGAATTTAGCCTACTCTGTATGAGAATGCTAAATCCTAGTGGGCTAAAGGACCAGGTCCCTTTGCCCACTAGAGATAGCTAGTTTTCAGCAGAAGGACCAGGTCCCTTTGCCCACTAGAATTTAGCCTGCTCTGTATGAGAATGCTAAATCCTAGTGGGCTAAAGGACCAGGTCCCTTTGCCCACTACAGATAGCTAGTTTACAGCAGAAGGACCAGGTCCCTTTGCCCACTAGAATTTAGCCTGCTTTATATGAGAATGCTAAATCCAGTGGGCTAAAGGACCAGGTCCCTTTGCCCACTAGAGATAGCTAGTTTTCAGCAGAAGGACCAGGTCCCTTTGCCCACTAGAATTTAGCCTGCTCTGTATGAGAATGCTAAATCGTAGTGGGCTAAAGGACCAGGTGCCTTTGCCCACTAGAGATAGCTAGTTTTCAGCAAAAGGACCAGGTCCTTTTGCCCACTAGAATTTAGCCTGCTCTGTATGAGAATGCTAAATCCTAGTGGGCTAAAGGACCAGGTCCCTTTGCCCACTAGAGATAGCTAGTTTTCAGCAAAAAGACCAGGTCCCTTTGCCCACTAGAATTTAGCCTGCTCTGTATGAGAATGCTAAATCCTAGTGGGCTAAAGGACCAGGTCCCTTTGCCCACTAGAGATAGCTAGTTTTCAGCAGAAGGACCAGGTGCCTTTGCCCACTAGAATTTAGCCTGCTCTGTATGAGAATGCTAAATCCTAGTGGGCTAAAGGACCAGGTTCCTTTTCACACTACAGATAGCTAGTTTTCAGCAGAAGGACCAGGTCTCTTTGCCCACTAGAATTTAGCCTGCTCTGTATGAGAATGCTAAATCCTAGTGGGCTAAAGGACCAGGTCCCTTTGCCCACTAGAGATAGCTAGTTTTCAGCAGAAGGACCAGGTCCCTTTGCCCACTAGAGATAGCTAATTTTCAGCAAAAGGACCAGGTCCCTTTGCCCACTAGAATTTAGCCGCTCTGTATGAGAATGCTAAAAAGGACCAGGTCCTTTTGCCCACTAGAATTTAGCCTGCTCTGTATGAGAATGCTAAATCCTAGTGGGCTAAAGGACCAGGTCCCTTTGCCCATTAGAGATAGCTAGTTTTCAGCAGAAGGACCAGGTCCCTTTGCCCACTAGAATTTAGCCTGCTCTGTATGAGAATGCTAAATCCTAGTGGGCTAAAGGACCAGGTCCCTTTGCCCACTACAGATAGCTAGTTTACAGCAGAAGGACCAGGTCCCTTTGCCCTCTAGAATTTAGCCTGCTCTGTATGAGAATGCTAAATCCTAGTGGGCTAAAGGACCAGGTTCCTTTTCACACTACAGATAGCTAGTTTTCAGCAGAAGGACCAGGTCCCTTTGCCCACTAGAATTTAGCCTGCTTTATATGAGAATGATAAATCCTAGTGGGCTAAAGGACCAGGTCCCTTTGCCCACTAGAGATATCTAGTTTTCAGCAGAAGGACCAGGTCCCTTTGCCCACTAGAATTTAGCCTGCTCTGTATGAGAATGCTAAATCCTAGTGGGCTAAAGGACCAGGTCCCTTTGCCCACTACAGATAGCTAGTTTTCAGCAGAAGGACCAGGTCCCTTTACCCACTAGAATTTAGCCTGCTCTGTATGAGAATGCTAAATCCTAGTGGGCTAAAGGACCAGGTCCCTTTGCCCACTAGAGATAGCTAGTTTTCAGCAGAAGGACCAGGTCCCTTTGCCCACTAGAATTTAGCCTGCTCTGTATGAGAATGCTAAATCCTAGTGGGCTAAAGGACCAGGTCCCTTTGCCCACTACAGATAGCTAGTTTACAGCAGAAGGACAACGTCCCTTTGCCCACTAGAATTTAGCCTGCTTTATATGAGAATGCTAAATCCAGTGGGCTAAAGGACCAGGTCCCTTTGCCCACTAGAGATAGCTAGTTTTCAGCAAAAAGACCAGGTCCCTTTGCCCACTAGAATTTAGCCTGCTCTGTATGAGAATGCTAAATCCTAGTGGGCTAAAGGACCAGGTCCCTTTGTCAACTAGAGATAGCTAGTTTTCAGCAGAAGGACCAGGTGCCTTTGCGCTCTAGAATTTAGCCTGCTCTGTATGAGAATGCTAAATCCTAGTGGGCTAAAGGACCAGGTTCCTTTACACACTACAGATAGCTAGTTTTCAGCAGAAGGACCAGGTCTCTTTGCCCACTAGAATATAGCCTGCTCTGTATGAGAATGCTAAATCCTAGTGGGCTAAAGGACCAGGTCCCTTTGCCCACTAGAGATAGCTAGTTTTCAGCAGAAGGACCAGGTCCCTTTGCCCACTAGAATTTAGCCTGCTTTATATAAGAATGTTAAATCCTAGTGGGCTAAAGGACCAGGTCCCTTTGCACACTACAGATAGCTAGTTTTCAGCAAAATGACCAGGTCCTTTTGCCCACTAGAATTTAGCCTGCTCTGTATGAGAATGCTAAATCCTAGTGGGCTAAAGGACCAGGTCCCTTTGCCCACTAGAGATAGCTAGTTTTCAGCAAAAAGACCAGGTCCCTTTGCCCACTAGAATTTAGCCTGTTTTGTATGAGAATGCTAAATCCTAGTGGGCTAAAGGACCAGGTCCCTTTGCTCACTAGAGATAGCTAGTTTTCAGCAGAAGGACCAGGTCCCTTTGCCCACTAAAATTTAGCCTGCTCTGTATGAGAATGCTAAATCCTAGTGGGCTAAAGGACCAAGTCCCTTTGCCCACTAGAGATAGCTAGTTTTCAGCAAAAGGACCAGGTCCTTTTGCCCACTAGAATTTAGCCTGCTCTGTATGAGAATGCTAAATCCTAGTGGGCTAAAGGACCAGGTCCCTTTACACACTACAGATAGCTAGTTTTCAGCAGAAGGACCAGGTCTCTTTGCCCACTAGAATTTAGCCTGCTCTGTATGAGAATGCTAAATCCTAGTGGGCTAAAGGACCAGGTCCCTTTGCCCACTAGAGATAGCTAGTTTTCAGCAGAAGGACCAGGTCCCTTTGCCCACTAGAATTTAGCCTCCTTTATATGAGAATGTTAAATCCTAGTGGGCTAAAGGACCAGGTCCCTTTGCACACTACAGATAGCTAGTTTTCAGCAAAACGACCAGGTCCTTTTGCCCACTAGAATTTAGCCTGCTCTGTATGAGAATGCTAAATCCTAGTGGGCTAAAGGACCAGGTCCCTTTGCCCACTAGAGATAGCTAATTTTCAGCAAATGGACCAGGTACTTTTGCCCACTGGAATTTAGCCTGCTCTGTATGAGAATGCTGAATCCTAGTGGGCTAAAGGACCAGGTCCCTTTGCCCACTAGAGATAGCTAGTTTTCAGCAAAAGGACCAGGTACTTTTGCCCACTAGAATTTAGCCTGCTCTGTATGAGAATGCTAAATCCTAGTGGGCTAAAGGACCAGGTCCTTTGTCCACTAGAATTTAGCCTGCTCTGTATTAGAATGCTAAATCCTAGTGGGCTAAAGGACCAGGTCCCTTTGCCCACTAGAGATAGCTGGTTTTCAGCAAAAGGACCAGGTCCTTTTGCCCACTAGAATTTAGCCTGCTCTGTATGAGAATGCTAAATCCTAGTGGGCTAAAGGACCAGGTCCCTTTACACACTACAGATAGCTAGTTTTCAGCAGAAGGACCAGGTCTCTTTGCCCACTAGAATTTAGCCTGCTCTGTATGAGAATGCTAAATCCTAGTGGGCTAAAGGACCAGGTCCCTTTGCCCACTAGAGATAGCTAGTTTTCAGCAGAAGGACCAGGTCCCTTTGCCCACTAGAATTTAGCCTGCTTTATATGAGAATGCTAAATCCTAGTGGGCTAAAGGACCAGGTGCCTTTGCACACTACAGATAGCTAGTTTTCAGCAGAAGGACCAGGTCCCTTTGTCCACTAGAATTTAGCCTGCTCTATATGAGAATGCTAAATCCTAGTGGGCTAAAGGACCAGGTCCCTTTGCCCACTAGAGATAGCTAATTTTCAGCAAAAGGACCAGGTACTTTTGCCCACTAGAATTTAGCCTGCTCTGTATGAGAATGCTAAATCCTAGTGGGGTAAAGGACCAGGTCCCTTTGCCCACTAGAATTTAGCCTGCTTTATATGAGAATGCTGAATCCTAGTGGGCTAAAGGACCAGGTCCCTTTGCCCACTAGAATTTAGCCTACTCTGTATGAGAATGCTAAATCCTAGTGGGCTAAAGGACCAGGTCCCTTTGCCCACTACAGATAGCTAGTTTTCAGCAGAAGGACCAGGTCCCTTTGCCCACTAGAATTTAGCCTGCTCTGTATGAGAATGCTAAATCCTAGTGGGCTAAAGGACCAGGTCCCTTTGCCCACTACAGATAGCTAGTTTACAGCAGAAGGACCAGGTCCCTTTGCCCACTAGAATTTAGCCTGCTTTATATGAGAATGCTAAATCCAGTGGGCTAAAGGACCAGGTCCCTTTGCCCACTAGAGATAGCTAGTTTTCAGCAGAAGGACCAGGTCCCTTTGCCCACTAGAATTTAGCCTGCTCTGTATGAGAATGCTAAATCGTAGTGGGCTAAAGGACCAGGTGCCTTTGCCCACTAGAGATAGCTAGTTTTCAGCAAAAGGACCAGGTCCTTTTGCCCACTAGAATTTAGCCTGCTCTGTATGAGAATGCTAAATCCTAGTGGGCTAAAGGACCAGGTCCCTTTGCCCACTAGAGATAGCTAGTTTTCAGCAAAAAGACCAGGTCCCTTTGCCCACTAGAATTTAGCCTGCTCTGTATGAGAATGCTAAATCCTAGTGGGCTAAAGGACCAGGTCCCTTTGCCCACTAGAGATAGCTAGTTTTCAGCAGAAGGACCAGGTGCCTTTGCCCTCTAGAATTTAACCTGCTCTGTATGAGAATGCTAAATCCTAGTGGGCTAAAGGACCAGGTTCCTTTTCACACTACAGATAGCTAGTTTTCAGCAGAAGGACCAGGTCTCTTTGCCCACTAGAATTTAGCCTGCTCTGTATGAGAATGCTAAATCCTAGTGGGCTAAAGGACCAGGTCCCTTTGCCCACTAGAGATAGCTAGTTTTCAGCAGAAGGACCAGGTCCCTTTGCCCACTAGAGATAGCTAATTTTCAGCAAAAGGACCAGGTCCCTTTGCCCACTAGAATTTAGCCTGCTCTGTATGAGAATGCTAAATCCTAGTGGGCTAAAGGACCAGGTCCTTTTGCCCACTAGAATTTAGCCTGCTCTGTATGAGAATGCTAAATCCTAGTGGGCTAAAGGACCAGGTCCCTTTGCCCATTAGAGATAGCTAGTTTTCAGCAGAAGGACCAGGTCCCTTTGCCCACTAGAATTTAGCCTGCTCTGTATGAGAATGCTAAATCCTAGTGGGCTAAAGGACCAGGTCCCTTTGCCCACTACAGATAGCTAGTTTACAGCAGAAGGACCAGGTCCCTTTGCCCTCTAGAATTTAGCCTGCTCTGTATGAGAATGCTAAATCCTAGTGGGCTAAAGGACCAGGTTCCTTTTCACACTACAGATAGCTAGTTTTCAGCAGAAGGACCAGGTCTCTTTGCCCACTAGAATTTAGCCTGCTCTGTATGAGAATGCTAAATCCTAGTGGGCTAAAGGACCAGGTCCCTTTGCCCACTAGAGATAGCTAGTTTTCAGCAGAAGGACCAGGTACTTTTGCCCACTAGAATTTAGCCTGCTCTGTATGAGAATGCTAAATCCTAGTGGGCTAAAGGACCAGGTCCCTTTGCCCACTAGAGATAGCTAGTTTTCAGCAGAAGGACCAGGTCCCTTTGCCCACTAGAATTTAGCCTGTTCTGTATGAGAATGCTAAATCCTAGTGGGCTAAAGGACCAGGTCCCTTTGCCCACTAGAATTTAGCCTGCTTTATATGAGAATGCTAAATCCTAGTGGGCTAAAGGACCAGGTCCCTTTGCCCACTAGAGATAGCTAGTTTTCAGCAGAAGGACCAGGTCCCTTTGCCCACTAGAATTTAGCCTGCTCTGTATGAGAATGCTAAATCCTAGTGGGCTAAAGGACCAGGTCCCTTTGCCCACTACAGATAGCTAGTTTTCAGCAGAAGGACCAGGTCCCTTTGCCCACTAGAATTTAGCCTGCTCTGTATGAGAATGCTAAATCCTAGTGGGCTAAAGGACCAGGTCCCTTTGCCCACTAGAGATAGCTAATTTTCAGCAAAAGGACCAGGTCCTTTTGCCCTCTAGAATTTAGCCTGCTCTATATGAGAATGCTAAATCCTAGTGGGCTAAAGGACCAGGTTCCTTTGCCCACTCGAGATAGCTAGTTTTCAGCAAAATGGACCAGGTCCCTTTGCCCACTAGAATTTAGCCTGCTCTATATGAGAATGCTAAATCCTAGTGGGCTAAAGGACCAAGTCCCTTTACACACTACAGATAGCTAGTTTTCTGCAGAAGGACCAGGTCCCTTTGCCCACTAGAATTTAGCCTGCTTTATATGAGAATGCTAAATCCTAGTGGGCTAAGGGACCATGTCCCTTGCCCACTAGAGATAGCTAGTTTTCATCAAAATGACCTGGTCCTTTTGCCCACTAGAATTTAGCCTGCTCTGTATGAGAATGCTAAATCCTAGTGGGCTAAAGGACCAGGTCCCTTTGCCGACTAGAGTTAGCTAGTTTTGAACAGAAGGACCTGGTCCTTTAGCCCACTAGGGCCCATTAGGTCCCTTTGCCCATTAGAATTTAGCCTGCTCTATATGAGAATGCTAAATCCTAGTGGGCTAAAGGACATGTAATGTATATAGAAGTGTAATGGGGTTTTGTTATTTTTTGATTTTTGAAGAACCTTACAAGCCAAGCTAGCATTTTAAGAGGCCACCGAATGAATCCATTCGAAGTTGGTCAAAGTGTGGACTGATGCTCAGGTGGCAGCCAATAATAACAACAACAATATTAATAACAACAACTTTATTTATATAGCACCAACATATTCCGTAGCACTTTACAAACCAGAGGACACATGGACAATATGAGACATTACAATATGACAAAGAAATAAACATATCACACAATAGGAGTGAGGGCCCTGCTCGCAAGAGCTTACATTCTATTAGGAGATAGGGGGACATAAGAGGTCAGAGGGCTTGTTTGCTACAATGGTCCAGCCATCTTTTATTAGAAAAGGTTGGGTGACTGAAGCTGTATGAATCCATCAGCAGCCGGTATCTGTGAATGAACAGATACTAAATACGAGGAGAGCAGTGTTATTAAGGTGTTATTCAGGGGCGTAAATATCGGGGTAGCAGCGGTAGCGGCACAGGGCCCGGGACATTGGGGGCCCCGGAGCCCTGTGACAGCCGCTACCGCGAACCCCACAAACCAGTAACGATCGCGGCGGTCGCAGGGGGTGCGACCGCGAATGGACCCGGCAGGGTACGGAGCCCGCGGCCAGCTGGAGATGACCGGGCCCCGGACCATTATGATAGCGGTCGGGGAAAGCCTGGTTCCCTGACCACTATACATACTGTTATTGGAAAGGAGTCCTGGCATATTGCAGGTCCCTTTCCAATAGATGGCAGCCCAGGGGAGGGGACTGAAAATAATAAATATATATTCTCACCTCTCCTGGGCACAGCCTTCTCCCCGGCGCTCTTCCGTCATGTGACTGAGGCCTGTGATTAGGCCACAGCGGTCACATGGGGGCGCGGCCGCGTAATGACGTCAGTGCACCCCCATGTGACCGCTGAGGCCCAATCACAGTCCTCGACAGCGACGTCGGAAGAGGGCCTGAAGACGCTGAAGACGGCAGGATGGAACGAGGATGCCAAGGAAAGGTAAGGCAAGATGAGTATGAATGTTTGTTATTTTTAATCACCTTCCCTGAGTCTCCGATTATTATACTCTGGGGTCTGAGAAGACCCCAAAGTATAGTAATAGCACCGAAGCGGAGGGGAGCAGTTTGGAGCTTATACTACTGTGTGGGGGCTACTGTAGAGCATATAATACTGGGTGGGGGCCACTGTAAAGCATATAATACTGGTTGGGGGCTACTGTAGAGCATATAATACTGGGTGGGGGCCACTGTGGGGGGCATATAATACTGGGTGGGGGCCACTGTGGGGAGCATATAATACTAGGTGGGGCCACTGTAGGGAGGATATAATACTGGGTGGGGGCCACTGTGGGGAGCATATAATAATAGGCGCCACTGTAGGGAGCATATAATACTGGATGGGGCCCACTGTAGAGCATATAATACTGGGTGGGGCCCTCTATGGGGGGCATATAATACTGGGTGGGTACCACTGTGGGAAGCATATAATATAATATCGGGTGGGGACCACTGTGGGACGCATATAATATAATACTGGGTGGGGACCACTGTGTGGAGCATATTATACTGTGTGTTGGGGTTGCAGTGTAGAGCATATAATGCTGTATGGGGGCCACTGTGGAGCATATAATGCTGTGTGGGGGCCACTGTTGAGCATATAATACTATCTGGGGCCACTGTTGAGCATATTTTACTGTTTGGGGACCCATAACCAGTTCGGGGGGGGGGGGGCATGTCAAATGTTCGCCTTGGGGCCCAGCCATTCCTAGTTAGCCACTGGTGTTATTGTTCTCCACTTCCGCAGCCTACAGCCTAGCTGACCTGCATGCATGTCGTGTCTACCTCCTACAGACAGTAGGCTAAAACTGACTAGCACATTTTCTGTGGAGTGGTTATAGTCAAGAGGCGTAGCCAACATCTGTTGGTATTCCTAGTGTCAGCTTGTAGTGTCCAGGTCTATACCCATGTTGCAGTGTGCTCCAATAAGAGAAAAATACTCATTTTCCTTTGATTAACGGGTGTTCCAGGATAACACTATTTTTTATATGAGGCCAGGTAAGTTGAAAAAAATAAAAAATAAACAAACAAACATACCTGTCTCTGGTGCTCAAGTGTTTTCTTCCAGCTGACATCCCCACAGAGACTTCTGCCAAAACAAGACATCAGAGCACCAGGGACAGTTGCGCAAGTTTCTTTTTTATTTCATTTTTTTTTCACCTTCCCGAGCCTCATGTTAAAAATGTGATTATCCTGGACAACCCCTTTAACAAAGATACCTTTTTAAAGTTTAGAAACAGCCCTAAAAGGTTCTGTCATTCGTTTCCTACTGGTTTTCCTGCTGATACATTCCCTTTAATTATTATTGGCAATTGTCTGTGTCCTTAAGAGGTTTATTAACCTTTTCAGGACCACCCACTGTATATAAACGTCGGCGCTTGCTGGGCTTTGTGCAGAGCCGACGTTTATAAACTGACCCTGCTAAATTGGGGATCGGGTCTCCCCAAGGGTCAGGAACTCCGTGAACACAGCAATAATAGCTGCTGGTGTTCACGGAGACATGATCAGGACCTGATAGGTTCAGGTCCCGATCATGTAGCCGCCATACCAGGGAAAGTTTGTTGCAGTAACAAACTTTGCCTGATATTAGCTGCCGCCCATTCGCGGGCGGCATCGGGAGTGGGTGTTAGCTGTATCTGACAGCTAACACCCTGCTCCGTATCCTACGGTCGGAGCTGTGCTCTGATCGGAGGTTTTAACCCCTTAGATGCCGCGGTCAAACAAGACTTCAAACTAGCAGAGGAGGGGATGGGAAAAAAAAAAGGTAGACAAGAACATGCAGTTAATGGACATATTAAACAAGGTTACTAGAGGTGGTAAAGAGGACCCAAGACAGGATACTCAGAAGGAAAGTAAGAAAAAGGAAGCAACAGAGCACAATCTGAAATGTTTTACACAAATGCACAAAGCATGGGAAATAAACAGGGAGAATTAGAGCTGATAATACAGAAGGAAAATTATGATGTCATTGGTATCACAGAAACTTGGTGGAACGATAAGAATGATTGGAACATACAGATGGAAGGATACAACTTATTCAAAAAGAATAGAACTAATAAAAGAGGGGGAGGAGTTGCATTGTATGTTAGAAAAGAACATATCTCCACAGAAATTACAGTTTTACAGAATGATAATTTATTAGAAAATATTTGGGTAGTAATTCAAGGGAAAAACAATGATAAGGACATCATAATAGGTGTTTATTATAGACCACCAGGACAGACAGAAGACATGGATGAGATTTTTTCACAGCAAATGACCACACTTTCAAAGAAACATGAAATAGTTATCATGGGAGACTTCAATTACCCAGACATTCATTGGGAAACCCACACAGCTATGAGTAAAAGCTCTATCAAATTTTTATCCTCTCTAGCAGACAACTTCATTGTCCAGCTAGTAGAAGAAAACACGAGAGGAACATCCATTTTGGACCTAGTTTTAACCAATAAGGAGGACATGGTTAAGGAACTAAGGGTAGCAGGGACATTAGGATTTAGTGATCATGCTATACTCGAGTTTGGGGTTGTAAGAAAAAGAAGACCTGAGAAGACACAGACTTCAAGGCTTGATTTTAGTAGGGCAGATTTTAGGGGCCTAAAGGTAAGGGTTAATAGAATTCCATGGCGAAAAATTCTTAAGCACAAAAATGCACATGAAGGGTGGGAAATCTTCCGTAGGGAAATCATTAATGCACAGGAACTAACAATACCTAGAAGGAAGAAAAATGGGAAGCACTTAAAAACACCAGGATGGATGACCAAAAAATTACATAACCTGCTAAAAAAGAAAAAGGATACATATTAACAAGTGGAAGATGGGAATTATATCTAAGGAAGAGTATACAGCAGTTTGCAGACTCTGCAAGACAAGCATCAAAGGAGCTAAGGCTGAACATGAATTGAAGCTTGCAAAAGAGGTTAAGAGTAAGGTAAAAGGATTTTGGGGGTATGTTAAAAGTGAAGGAAACCATTGGAGTCCTGAAGAATGATAAGAGTGAAACAGTTAATATGGTGGAACAGCAGGTAGAGCTACTAAATTCATATTTCGTATCCGTCTTCTCCCAAGAAACTAATGGAAATATCAACATTAATGGTGATAGTGATGAGGGAAAGGAGGACTCTAAGCTGATTATAAGCGAAGGTTTGGTAAGAGAGCATTTAGCCAAGATAAAGGAAACCAAGTCCCCAGGACCGGATGATTTACACCCTAGAGTCTTGAAAGAATTAGCAGAGGAAATAACAGAACCCCTTGCTATAATCTTCAATAAGTCATGGGAAACAGGAGTGGTCCCTTTAGATTGGAAAAGGGCAAATGTGGTCCCCATCTACAAAAAGGGGAAAAGGGATGATCCAGGAAATTATAGGCTGGTAAGTCTGACCTCGATAGTAGGAAAAATCTTTGAGCAAATTGTTAAGGAACATTTAATTAGGTACCTGGATGGGAAGGCTTTAATTAATCAGAGCCAGCACGGCTTTATGACCAATAAATCTTGTCAGACTAACCTGATTTCCTTCTACAATAAAATCACTGAATGGTTGGACCAGGGGAATGCAGTAGACGTAGTATATCTTGACTTCAGTAAGGCATTTGATAAAGTATCACATAACATTCTTATTGAAAAAATGATTAAGTATGGCTTTGATAAAAAATCAGTTAGATGGGTTCACAACTGGCTCAAATATTGGGCACAACGAGTAATACTAAATGGCTATACATCGAACTGGAAGAAAGTAAAAAGCGGGGTGCCGCAGGGCTCTGTCCTGGGCCCAGTACTTTTTAATAGCTTTATAAATGATCTGGACGATGGGATTTTTGGGGAACTCATAAAATTTGCAGATGATACGAAGATAGGAGGGATACCCAACACTAGAGAGGAGAGGGAGTGTATTCAAAAGGACTTAGACACACTGGAACAATGGGCTGAGGCAAACAGAATGGTATTTAACAGGGACAAATGCAAAGTCCTACATCTGGGTAACAGAAATGTAAAAAGTATATATAATATGGGAGGAATAGAACTAAGTGATAGCACAGGGGAAAAGGACTTGGGCATAATAGTAGATCACAAATTCAATATGAGCCAACAGTGCGGTACTGTTGCTAAAAAGGCTAACAAAATTTTGGGATGTATCAAGACAAGCATTGAATCTAGATCAAGAGAGGTAATTATTCTGCTGTACTCTGCCCTGGTCAGTCCCCACCTGGAATATTGTGTACAGTTCTGGGCGCCTCAATTCAAGAAAGACATAAATATATTGGAACAAGTCCAGAGAAGAGCAACCAAAATAGTGGAAGGTCTGCAAACCATGTCCTATGAGGAACGGCTAAAAGAACTGGGATTGTTTAGTTTGCAGAAGAGAAGACTAAGGGGAGACTTAATAACGGTCTTCAAATATCTGAAAGGTAGTCACAGTATAGAGGGATCTAACCTTTTCTCATTAGCGGAAGGAAGTACAAGAAGTAATGGGATGAAACTAAGGGGAAGGAGATACAGATTAGACATTAGGAAAAACTTTCTGACAGTGAGGGAGTGGAATAGGCTGCCACGGGAGGTGGTGAGTTCTTTATCAATGGAAACCTTCAAGTGGAAATTGGATAAACATATAGCTGGGATTATTTAGGAAAACCTGCACTCGCAGGGGGTTGGACCCGATGGCCCTTGAGGTCCCTTCCAACTCAAAAAAACAAAAACAAAACAAAACAAATGAACCCCCCCCCCTCACCCCCCGCAGCGAGATCGGGGGGAGCCCATATGTGTCTGCTGCAGCCCGGGATCTGGCCAGTGACCCCAGGCTGCTCGGTGCCCCCAGTACCTGGTTGATCTGCCCAGATGCAGGGAAGTCAGCCGCATATGCTGACTTATCTATACAGTCATGGCCAAAAGTTTTGAGAATGACACAAATATTATATTTTCACATGATCTGCTGCCCTCTGGTTTTTATGTGTGTTTGTCAGATGTTTTTATCACATACAGAAATATAATTGCATTCATATTATGAGTAACAGAAGCTTATATTGACAGTTAGAATGAGTTAATGCAGCAAGTCAATATTTGCAGTGTTGACCCTTTTTCTTCAGGACCTCTGCAATTCTCCCTGGCATGCTCTCAATCAACTTCTGGACCAAATCCTGACTGATAGCAGTCCATTCTTGCAGAATCAATGCTTTAATTTTGTCTGAATTTGTTGGTTTTTGTTTGTCCACCCATCTCTTGATGATTGACCACAAGTTCTCAATGGGATTAAGATCTGGGGAGTTTCCAGGCCATGGACCCAAAATCTCTATGTTTTGTTCCCTGAGCTATTTAGTTATCACCTTTGCTTTATGGCAAGGTGCTCCATCATGCTGGAAAAGGCATTGTTGAGCGCCAAACTGCTCTTGGACGGTTGGGAGAAGTTGCTCTTGGAGGACATTCTGGTACCATTCTTTATTCATGGCTGTGTTTTTAGGCAAGACTGTGAGAGAGCCGATTCCCTTGGCTGAGAAGCAACCCCACACATGAATGGTTTCAGGATGCTTTACAGTTGGCATGAGACAAGACTGGTGGTAGCGCTCACCTCTTCTTCTCCGAATAAGCTGTTTTCCAGATGTTCCAAACAATCGAAAAGGGGATTCATCAGAGAAAATGACTTTACCCCAGTCCTCAGCAGTCCACTCCCTGTACCTTTTGCAGAACATCAGTCTGCCCCTGATGTTTTTTCTGGAGAGAAGTGGCTTCTTTGCTGCCCTCCTTGAGACCAGGCCTTGCTCCAAGAGTCTCCGCCTCACAGTGCGTGCAGATGCACTCACACCTGCCTGCTGCCATTCCTCAGCAAGCTCTGCACTGCTGGTAGCCCGATCCCGCAGCTGAAACACTTTTAAGAGACGGTCCTGCCGCTTGCTGGTCTTTCTTGGGCGCCCTGGAGCCTTTTTGGCACCAATGGAACCTCTCTCCTTGAAGTTCTTGATGATGCGATAGATTGTTGACTGAGGTGCAATCTTTCTAGCTGCAATACTCTTCCCAGTTAGGCCATTTTTGTGCAGTGCAATGATGACTGCACGTGTTTCTTTAGAGATAACCATGGTTAACAGAAGAGAAACAATGATGGCAAGCACCAGCCTCCTTTTAAAGTGTCCAGTGGTGTCATTCTTACTTAATCATGACAGATTGATCTCCAGCCCTGTCCTCATCAACACCCACACCTGTGTTAATGGAGCAATCACTGAAACGATGTTAGGTGGTCCTTTTAAGGCAGGGCTGCAATGATGTTGAAATGTGTTTTGGGGGATAAAGTTCATTTTCTAGGCAAATATTGACTTTGCAAGTAATTGCTGTTAAGCTGATCACTCTTTATAACATTCTGGAGTATATGCAAATTGCCATTAGAAAAACTGAAGCAGTAGACTTTGTAAAAATTAATATTTGTATCATTCTCAAAACTTTTGGCCATGACTGTAGACTGCAATACACGTGTATTGCAGTCTATAATACTGAACCAGCGATCCCTGGTTCAGGTGTCCTTATAGGACAAATAAAGAAATGTAAAAAAAAAAGTGCAAAAGAAATGTAATAGTTTGTGAAATAAATAAATGAATAAAGCCCCAAAATTCCCTTTTCCTATATCAAATGAGTTATATAAAACAAAAACCTAAAAATTAATAAAAAAACAATACAGATTTGGTATTGCCACGTCTGTAACAATCTGTACAATAAAACTGAAACATTATTTAACCTACATGGTGAACGTCGGTGTGATGATTCTGCTTAAATATGGCTATAACTCAGAGATGTATTTTGATCTCTGGGTATAGTATCTCCCTTCTTACCTGCATTTATTCATAATGTGCGCAGCTATAAGCCTAGGTGTATATTGGCAGTAGTAGCAACAATGTAACAATGGGGCTTTGTATCCATCCCAGCAGGGCTCCATTGAATTCCTACACAGTCCTGGCTGATCAAACAAACATGCATTGCACTGGTAGATCAGATATGGCTGATAACATTGTATCATTTCACTTGGTCTCAGCTCTTTACAAAGAATCTGGACTTGAGTCCATTAATCCATCAGACTTGCTGTTGCCGGTGACCTCATTCTGGGAGGTGGCATAAAGGGTATATAAGATGAGGTAAGAGGTTAGTGAGAGGAGATTGTGCTGGGACTACAAGAGAACACTATGGAGTTATTACAGACCATTACAGACTACAAGAGACTATTACTGTGAGAGCATGCAGGCCGGCATGCTGCCGCTAGTAGCCTCCACTGGTTACTCACACATGCCATGTGTGAGTTTTGGACTATAGAGCCACATCAGGGAGATGCGTGGTAAAGTAATTATTTCACTTTTATGCCCTTTTTATTTCATTGCACTGTATCTTGTAACTAGTAACTGTTAATGCTTGCATATATCTACATATCTGTTCTGAACTGCATGTGTTAGATGTTAATACCAACCCATTTAGGGGTTAATAAATATATAAAATTTAGAAAGCTTGTCTTGTATTTATCTTGTGGACCCGGCACTCACTGGTGGTGAGTGTGGTTTTATATGAAAGAAGTCTCAGGTGTGAGCCAAAGTGGTGTTGGCGCACTGAGGATCTTTCACAGTCGGAAAAAAAAAACCGGAAAAAATCCGCCGTAAGTAATGATTTTTCGCCATCTCACCCTACAAAATATGCTATAAAAAGTGATCGAAAAGTCACATATACCCCAAAACAGCACCAATAAAAAGCACAGGTTGTCCCGCAAAAAATAAGCCCTCATCTATCTCTGTCAACCGAAAAATAAAAATGTTACGCATCTCAGAAGATGGCGATGCAAAGATAATTAATTTCCTTCCCCAAATGGATTTTTGTTCTGCAAAACTAGTAACGCATAAAAAAACAATATAAATGAGGTATCGCTGTAATCGTACCGACCCAAAGAATAAAGGTCACAGGTTACTTATGTTGTACACTGTGTGGAAAAAAATTAATAGGTAAAACACAATGCCTGAATTGATGAGGATTTTTTTTTAATCCACCAAGAAAGCGTTAATAAACGTTAATCAATAAGTCATAGGCACCCAAAAATGTTATTAAAAAAATAAATCTCATACCACAATCAACAAGCCCTCATATGGCTACAGCACCAGAAAAAAAAAAAAATATATATATAGCTTGTTCAATGTGAAGACAAAAACCCCAAAAATCGCCAAATCATTAGAACACAACTGGCTGCGGCAGGAAGGAAATGTATAAGCTGTGCGAGCGTATATCAGGGGACAAACCAGATTTAGATCTTATAAGGGAAAATAAACCAGAACTGACCCCCAGAGTGACCCTTCCCCCAATCTTACAAGCTACTGGGGATATAGTAGTAGTAAATTTTGTGTTCCCCATGTACTCCGCACAGCTTACATATTCACTCTTCATCTGCTGTGCAGTCATGTCTGGGATACTAATGCTCACTTCACCCCTTGATAAGTTCTTTGAGGAGTGCAGTTTTTAAAATGGGGTCACTCCTTAGGGGATTCCACTTTACTGGTACCTTAGAGGCTCTGCAAACATGACATGGTGTCCAGATACCAAACATCTAAATGTGCGCTCCAAAAGCCACATAGCGCTACTTCCCTTCTGTGCCCTGCTGTGTGCCCAAACTGCAGATTATACCCACATGTATGACACTGGTGTACCCAGGATAACGTACTTAATGTCATATGTGAGTATAAATGGCTGTTTGGGCACAGCCGGGCACAGAAGGGAAGGAGCGCTATTTGGTTTTTGGAGCACAGACGGATTGGTTTTTGGACACCATGACACTTTTTCAGAGCTCCTGAAATGCCAGTAAAGTGGTATCCCCTGATATGTCACCCCATTTTGGAAACTACACCCCTGAAGGAATTTATCCAGGGGTACAGTGAGAATTTTTAACCCCCAAGTGTTGCCTTAATTTTCCAGAAATAAATACGCAGCTGATGGTGGAAGATGAAAATGACAATTTTTCCAGGAATACGTCATTTCAGTGTGTAATATGTTGTGCCCGGCTTGTATCAGAGACAAATGCTCCAAAAGCTGTTGTGCCCAGGATACCCGCTTAACAGTTTTTGGAGGAAGTGTCTCTGGTGACACAAGTTGGGTACAACATATCGGCACTGAAATGGCGTATCTATGGAAAAATTGCAATTCTCACTTTTCATTATCAGCTGCGCATTCATTTCTGGAAATGAAATTAATGCAACACTCAAAGTTTAAAAATGCTCGCTACACCACTTGATAAATCCCTTCCGGGGTGTAGTTTCCAAAGTGAGGTCACATTTCAGCGGGTTCTACTTTACTGCCAATTCAGGGGCTCTGCAAAAGTGGCATGACATCGAAAAACCAAACTGTGCTACAAAAACCAAAATAGCGCTCCTTCCCTTCTGTGCCCAAACATCAATTTATACCCACATATGACATTAAGTACATTATCCTGCGTACACCAGTGTCATACACGTGGGCATAAACTGCCGCTTGGGCACACAGGAGGGTGCAGATAAGAAGGAGCGCTATGTGCTTTTGGACCGCTGATTTAGTTTGTTGATTTTTGGACGCCATGTCACATTTATAGAGACTCTAAAATTGCCCCTACAAAATGGGGTCACTTCTTGGGGAATTCCAATTTACTGGCACCACCAGGGCTCTGCAAAAACAACATGGCATCCAGAAAATCCCTCCAAATCTGTACGCCAAAAGCTAAAAAGCGCACTGCTCCATCACTTCTGAGCCCTGCTGTGTAACCAAGCAACAGTTTACACCTACATATACAACTTCTTTCTACTTGGGATAGCCCATTTAATAGTTTTAGGAGTGCGTGTCTCTGATGACACAAAGTGGGTGCAACGTATTGGGCACTGACATGGCATATTTCTTTAAAAATTAAAATTTTCACTTTGTACATAAATTTTCAGGAAGCACTCTTAGGGTCAAAATTATAATACCCCTTGATAAATTCCTTGAGGGGTGTAGTTTCTAAAATGGAGTCACTTTTCGGGGGTTTCCATTGTATTGGTACTTTAGGGGCTCTGGAAATGCAACATGGCATCTGAAAACTATTCCAGCAAAATCTGCCCTCCAAAACCAAATAGCGCTCTTTCAATTCCGAGCACCACCATGTACCCACACAGGAGATTACAACCACATATGGGGTATTCCCATGTTCAGGAGAAATTGTGTAACAAACTTTGGGGAGCTTTTTCTCCATTACCCGCTTGTAAAAATAAAAAAATTTGGACTAAATTGACGCTTTATTGAAAAAAAACTAATTTTTCATTTTCACGTCCCGATGTTAATAAAATCTGTGAAAAAGCTGTAGAGTCAAACTGTTCATTATATCCCTTGATATGTTCTGTGAGGGGTGTAGTTTCCAAAATGGGGTCACTTTGGAAGGTTTCCATTGTATTGGTACTTTAGGGGCTCTGCTAATGCGACATGGCACCCAAAACCTAATCCAGCAAAATCTTCCCTCCAAAAACCAAATGGCGCTCTTTCCATTCCGAGCCCCACCATGTACCCATACAGCAGATTATGACCACATATGGGGTATTGCCATGTCCAGGAGAAATTGTGTAACAAACCTTGGGGAGCTTTTTCTCCTTTAGCCTCTTGTAAAAATAAAAATGTTTGGACTAAATTGACAGTTTATTAGAAAAAAAGTAATTTTTCATTTTCACGTCCCAATGTTCATAAAATCTGTGAAACAGCTGTAGGGTCAAACTGCTCATTATATCCCTTTATATGTTCTTTGAGGGGTATAGTTTCCAAAACGGGGTTACTTTTGAAGGTTTCCATTGTACTGGTACTTTAGGGGCTCTACAAATGCGACATGGCACCTGAAAACTATTTTAGTGAAAAATCCATTTTATTTTTATATTTTAAGTACAAAAGAAAAAGAGCAAAACATTATACTGGAGAAATCTTTATAAAAATATATTATCCAGAGAAGGCCTCTTATATATATATATATATATATATATATATATATATATATAAAAAAATACACAGAGCAGAAAGCTAAATAAGCACTGCACTGGGATTGGTTGTTAATAGCAATAAAGCCAGTTCTGCTAAACTAGAACATTATTTACTGTACAATGTATGTCCTGCTATCACCAGGGAAATGTGCAGCAGTAAGAGGCAAATAATAGGACTTGATGGGGTTCACCACCCACACACTATCTCTATAGTATGGAGTCTCTTTAGACCCTCAGAAAATAATTAGCAAAGACAACGGGGATGTAAGTATAACACACAGGCCTCAGCTGTCCCTGATGTCACTCAGGAGACCAGAAGAGGTCCAAAGAGCATACCTCCCAACTTTAAAATAACAGAAAGAGGGACACCCACTTCTACTTTGACTCTGCCCATTCACATCCGTTTCTTTTGTACCCCCACACAGTATAATGCCCCTACGGTCACCTCCACATTATAATGTCATCCTCCTGGTGCTCCCACAGTTTACTGTCCACCTCCATCTGCCTCAGTTTAATGTCCACCTCATCAGACCCCACAGTCTAATGTCCCCTTCATCTCCCCCCCGCCCACACAGTTTAATGGCCCCTCATCTGGCCACCCAGTTTAAGGTCTTCCTGCTGGTAACAAACCAGCAAAAGCACTCAAAAAAAAAAAAAAAAAAAAAACACTGCTCCTCCCTTCACCTCTACCGCTCTGTCTGAGGTCTCGTCTCTCGGCGTCTTGAGAGAGGCAGGCGCAATGCGAGTAAAGAAATCACATCGCACCTACAGCTCCCAGGTGGCAGAGTGATAAGGCAGGGGCTGTCCGCTGATGGCTCCTGCTTCAACGATGCATTCAACTCATCTGTGTCCAGACAGGACGCAGATGAATTGAAGACGGGACATACCTCCAGCCAACTGGGGCAGTCTCGCTGAATCCGAGACGGTTGGGAGGTATGCTAAAGAGGACTAGATCCGTGCCAGAGCCCAAGTTAAAGTGATTAATTCTATTCTTATATTTACTCACTTCAGGTCTGAATAGCCCCAAGAGTATAAAAGTAGTGGCAAACCCTCAAATTTCGGGTGCAAGGGACGCTATGTGACATACTGTCACAGGGATCTTTGGCATGAATGGGGGGACCTCGGTTTCTGAACAGCCAAAGGTACCCTAAATCCACCTGAATGGTAAGTAATGAATGCAGCTTACCACTTGCTCCTTAAAAATAACTTAGCCTGGGGCCATTTTATTATAAGTGGTCGCACTGTGAGTCATTTTATACAGGGTGGGCCATAAGTATGGATACACCCAGATAAAATGAAAGTTGTTGCTGATATCACTTAACCGTTTGTGGCATATTAGTACATGGGAGGGGGGAAACATTTGAGGCCGGGTGACGCCCATGGCGGCCATCTGCAAAGCCGCCATTTTGGATTCAACTTTACGTTTTTCAATGGGAATGGGGTCATGTGACACCTCAAACACATGTAGAATTGCACAAGAAAAACAATGGTGTTTTTAACGTAGCTTTATTCATTATTGAGTTATTGACACATTTATGACATGGAGCAATGACAGTAACCCACTAAAGGATGTGCTCAAAGTGCTGCCCATTGTGTTGAATTGTCAACGCGATTCTCTTTTCACACGCTTGACACACCGAGAGCAAGGCTATGGTATACTCCGTGAAGATCCGGGATGTGGGGCACCTGAAACAACGGATACAGGAGGCCTGTGGTAGCATTTCTTCTGCGGTATTGCTTTCGGTGTGTCAAGAATGGGAGAAGAGAATGCTAAATCCTAGTGGGCTTTTTGCCGTCTACAGTATATGACGCCTTTTTATGGCACCACCCACTTTTATGGCACCCACACAATATCTGACCCCCTTTTTTCGCCCCACACAGTATATGAACCGTTTTTATGGCAGCCACCACAATGTGACCCCTTTTTATGGACTCCACACCATATCTGACCCTTTTTTTATGGCCCCCACACAGTATATGACCCCCTTTTTAAAGCCGTGAATGACCTCCCCTCCCCTTTTTGTTTCTTTTCACACACAACTTCCCCCCCAGCAACTAAAATTAGGAAGCCCCCACCCTTCACCACAGAGTAGTGGCCAATAGGATCGTGGACAGGTGAGGAAACACTGTCTTAGCCGCCCTTCAGTGTGCATCGTAGCCGACTTGTACGTAGCATTCTTCAGCGTTGTGACGTAACTGTAGTGCGTCGAGAGGTGAGTAAAAATTATCAGCAGCTGCTTATTACAATAAAACATGCAATAAGGCCATCATGGAAGGTGGGCCCCTGGGTAGAAGCCATGGACTTAATCAAACTACAGAACCAGCACCTAGGGATCTTGTAGTGATGTCTACACATCATATACTATACAGGACACATGAGGTAGAAGCTCTGGACACCATCACTCTAGAGCACCAGCACCTAGGGATCTAGTAGTGGAGTTTTCAAACCATTGAGGTCACTTTTCTTCTACCCACATAAACCTAGAAAAAAAAAAACCTAGAAAAAAAAGTATCAGAACCAGAGGAGCGTCCAGATTTCCACATGACAGCAAAAGTACAGGCCCCATGAAAAACAAAACAGTGAACACAGCCCCTCATATTTTAAATGTTAGCTTCAATGAAACTGCCCCATTTGTCAAAGCTTGTACCCCCATTCCTCCCCATCTTCCTCACACACAGCCTGCACCCCCACATCCCCCTTTTTGATCACACAAAGTCTGCACTCCCCACGTCCTTCCTCTTGCTCAACCTGCATCCCCATGTCCCCCAGCTTGCTCACGCGCAGCCTGCACCCCCAGCTTGCTCACGCGCAGCCTGCACCCCCACGTCCCCCCATCTTGCTCACGCGCAGTCTGCACCCCCACGTCCCCATAGCTTGCTCATGCACAGCCTGCACCCCAAGCTTGCTAACACACAGCCTGCACCCCCATCTTGCTCTCACACAGCTTGCAACCCCATCTTGCTCACACACAGCCAGCACCCCCACATCCCCTCTCTTGCTCACGCACAGCCTGCACCCCCAGCTTGCTCACGCACAGCCTGCACCCCCAGCTTGCTCACGCACAGCCTGCACCCCCCATCTTGCTCACGCACAGCCTGCACCCCCCATCTTGCTCACGCACAGCCTGCACCCCCACATCCCCTCTCTTACTCACGCACAGCCTGCACCCCCAGCTTGCTCACACATATCCTGCACCCCAAGCTTGCTCACGCACAGCCTGCACCCCAAGATTGCTCACGCACAGCCTGCACCCCAAGCTTGCTCACGTACAGCCTGCACCCCCAGCTTGCTAACGCACAGCTTGCACCCCCAGCTTGCTCACACACAGCCTGCACCCCCACATCCCTTCTCTTGCTCACACACAGCCTGCACCCCCAGCTTGCTCACACACAGCTTGCACCCCCATGTCCCCCATCTTGCTCACACAGCTTGCACCCCCATCTTGCTCACGCACAGCCTGCACCCCAAGTTTGCTCACGCACAGCCTGCACCCCCATCTTGCTCACACACAGCCTGCACCCCCACATCCCCTCTCTTGCTCACGCACAGCCTGCACCCCCAGCTTGCTCACGCACAGCCTGCACCCCAAGCTTGCTCACGCACAGCCTGCACCCCAAGCTTGCTCACGCACAGCCTGCACCCCCAGCTTGCTCACGCACAGCCTGCACCCCCAGCTTGCTCACACACATCCTGCACCCCCATGTCCCCCCATCTTGCTCACGCACAGCTTGCACCCCCATCTTGCTCACGCACAGCCTGCACCCCCAGCTTGCTCACGCACAGCCTGCACCTCCATCTTGCTCACGCACAGCCTGCACCTCCATCTTGCTCACGCACAGCCTGCACCCCAAGCTTGCTCACGCACAGCCTGCACCCCCACGTCCCCCCATCTTGCTCACGCGCAGTCTGCACTCCCATGTCCCCTCTCTTGGTCACGCACAGCCTGCACCCCCACGTCCACCCATCTTTCTCACGCACAGCCTGCACCCCCACGTCCCCATAGCTTGCTCATGCACAGCCTGCACCCCAAGCTTGCTAACACACAGCCTGCACCCCCATGTCCCCCCATCTTGCTTTCACACAGCTTGCAACCCCATCTTGCTCACACAGCCTGCACCCCCACATCCCCTCTTGCTCACACACAGCCAGCACCCCCACATCCCCTCTCTTGCTCACGCACAGCCTGCACCCCCAGCTTGCTCACGCACAGCCTGCACCCCCAGCTTGCTCACGCACAGCCTGCACCCCCATCTTGCTCACACACAGCCTGCACCCCCACATCCCCTCTCTTGCTCACGCACAGCCTGCACCCCCAGCTTGCTCACACACATCCTGCACCCCAAGCTTGCTCACACACAGCCTGCACCCCAAGCTTGCTCACATACAGCCTGCACCCCCAGTTTGCTAACGCACAGCTTGCACCCCCAGCTTGCTCACACACAGCCTGCACCCCCACATCCCTTCTCTTGCTCACACACAGCCTGCACCCCCAGCTTGCTCACACACAGCTTGCACCCCCATGTCCCCATCTTGCTCACACACAGCTTGCACCCCCATCTTGCTCACGCACAGCCTGCACCCCAAGTTTGCTCACGCACAGCCTGCACCCCCATCTTGCTCACACACAGCCTGCACCCCCACATCCCCTCTCTTGCTCACGCACAGCCTACACCCCCAGCTTGTTCACGCACAGCCTGCACCCCAAGCTTGCTCACGCACAGCCTGCACCCCAAGCTTGCTCACGCACAGCCTGCACCCCCAGCTTGCTCACGCACAGCCTGCACCCCCAGCTTGCTCACACAGCCTGCACCCCCAGCTTGCTCACACACATCCTGCACCCCCAGCTTGCTCACACACATCCTGCACCCCCCAGCTTGCTCACACACATCCTGCACCCCCATGTCCCCCCATCTTGCTCACGCACAGCTTGCACCCCCATCTTGCTCACGCACAGCCTGCACCCCCAGCTTGCTCACACACAGCCTGCACCTCCATCTTGCTCACGCACAGCCTGCACCCCAAGCTTGCTCACGCACAGCCTGCACCCCGCTTGCTCACGCACAGCCTGCACCCCAAGCTTGCTCACGCACAGCCTGCACCCCAAGCTTGCTCACGCACAGCCTGCACCCCAAGCTTGCTCACGCACAGCCTGCACCCCCATCTTGCTCACGCACAGCCTGCACCCCAAGCTTGCTCACGCACAGCCTGCACCCCAAGCTTGCTCACGCACAGCCTGCACCCCCCAGCTTGCTAACGCACAGCCTGCACCCCCAGCTTGCTAACGCACAGCTTGCACCCCCAGCTCGCTAACGCACAGCTTGCACCCCCATGTCCCCCCATCTTGCTCACAGCTTGCACCCCCATCTTGCTCACACACAGCCTGCACCCCCACATCCCCTCTCTTGCTCACACACAGCCTGCACCCCCAGCTTGCTCACGCACAGCCTGCACCCCCATGTCCCCCCATCTTGCTCACACACAGCTTACACCCCCATCTTGCTCACGCACAGCCTGCACCCCCAGCTTGCTCACGCACAGCCTGCACCCCCAGCTTGCTCACGCACAGCCTGCACCCCCAGCTTGCTCACGCACAGCCTGCACCCCCAGCTTGCTCACGCACAGCCTGCACCCCCATGTCCCCCCATCTTGCTCACAGCTTGCACCCCCATCTTGCTCACACCCAGCCTGCACCCCCACATCCCCTCTCTTTGTCACGCACAGCCTGCACCCCCAGCTTGCTCACGCACAGCCTGCACCCCCATGTCCCCCCTGCTTGCTCACACACAGCCTGCACCCCTATCTTGCTCACAATCAGCCTGCACCCCCATGTCCCCCTCTTGTGTACTCCTTACCTTCCGTTTCCATTGCCAGCAGCCTTCTCTTCCTGTGTAACACATTGTGCTGCACAATCCAGAATAGCTCCGCCCACACAAGAGTCTGATCACGTGGTCATGACATCAGCAGAGGTCCTTTAGCCCACTAGGATTTAGCATCTACCATTTAGATGCAATAACGGTTGCGTCTTTGAATGGAGTTGCTCCTGGTAGGTCCTTCCTGCTGTAACTCCAATCTAGTCACCTCACTAGTGAACGGTCTAGAATGAAGTTGCTGGAGGGAGGAGCTACCAGGAGCAACTCCATCCTAGTCAATTCATTACAGGGCAAACTAGAGAGCAGTCTCTATAGGGAGGATCCTGGAGTCATAGCTGGCCAAGAGAGACATTAATTTATAGAGTATTAGTGGAAGGACCCAGCTTTGTACGGGTATATTTCATTTTTTGTTTGTGTAGTGACCCCATAAGAATTGGCCAGTTTCGCACTTCACATCCAGCATGGCAGTCCAGTATAGGTATAGTCTATTTATGGCTGTGTTGCTATGGAAACCTGGTAAATGAAATGTGAACTTATATTGGCTGATACACGTCATATGACTGAATATTTAAAGACCTGTGAACTGCTATTGATTCATACAGGTCATAAATAGCTTGGTTGCTATGGAAACCTGGTGTAAAGCTGTGTGTATGTCAAAACCTGCGATTTTCCGTTGGTCCATAAGCATCATGTGATCATGTGTATCTCAGTTTGGATATCAGTGAAAGACCTGAGATCGGTTGTTATGGAAAACCTGGAGTAAAGCTGTGTGTATGTGAGCTTGTGTAAGTGTCATCCACAGCGCCCTGCCCCTTTAAAGCTGACCTACAGCAGTGAAGAAAAATGGCTGGGTTGTTATGGAAACATGGAGTGCAGCTGTGTGCATGTGGCTGACAATGCCTTGCCAGATAAGAGACGGGCTTGGGTCTGCTGGGTTGTTTCAGCAGCTCGCTGTTGTCTGTGACATATCTTGTCAGATTAGAGACAGGCTTGGGACTGATGAGAGTTTTCATTAGCTCGAGCAGCAGCCATGCGTTTTGCTGCAGGCGGCATGAGTAGTTTAAAAATGTTTCAATTTATAAGAATGCTGAAATCCAGTATGGCAGTTCAGTCAGTGGCGTAAATTACTGGGGTAGCGGCTGCCACAGGGCCCCGGGACATTGGGGGTCCCGGCGAGCCCTTGATGTTTTCTTTTTTTTTAATAGACCGTTACCAGCTGGTGTAACACCAGCAGATAACGGGCCCTATTTACTTACTGATCCCCGCTCCTGCTGATGGCCGCCTGCACTTCACCTTCTACAGAGGCGTCTTTACAGCAGGACCTGGTATCAGTAAGTAATAAGGTAAGGCCTGCGGGCCGTGAACCCTACAAACACTGCTATCATTATACTCTGGGGTCTTTTCATCAGGCTTCGGGCCTCCTTGGTGATGTCCCAGACGTCGCTGGGCCAATCCGACGTCATTATGCGTTGCGATGCATGCCTGGCTCACGTGACATCTGGTCCAACATTGAAGAGGTTGCGGGGAGTGCGCATAATACTATATGAAGGGGCCACTATGCTACTGTGTGCAGGGGCCACTATGGGACAGAATACTGTGCAGGAATGCAGTTTGTGTGGGGGGGGGAAGGTTGCCGAGGGTGGTCCCATGTCAAATGTTCGCCTTGGGGCCCAGCCATTCCTAGTTATGCCACTGAGTCCAGTACAGGTGCGGTCTATTTATGGCTGTGTTGTTATGGAAACCTCGTAAATTAAATGTGAACTTATATTGGCTGATGCACGTGATATGACTGAATATTTAAGGACCTGCGAACTGCTATTGACTAATACAGGTCATAAATAGCTTGGTTGCTACGGAAACCTGTGTGCCTGAGGAGAGTAAGCACCTGCGAGCTCTTAATGGTTGATAAGGGACATGTAACCGTGTGTATGGCAGTTGGAATATGAGTGAAAGACTTGCAGGCTTGTATTAGCTAATGTTGGTCATTTTTTGGGAATACTGTATCTCAGGAACAGTACGTCCAAGAGAGCTGAGACCCAGTCTATAATATTCCCGGACACCTGATGTACATGTGCGCCATATTTGGTGAATATCGGTCCAGTCGTTTGGTCGTGCATAAAGAACAATCAGACAGACAGAAACTCATTTTTATATATATATAAGAGATTAGAATGATTATCAATAGGAATGGAGGAAAAACATATTGCTGGACAAATATATATATATGTACAGTACAGACCAAAAGTTTGGACTCACCTTCTCTTTCCAAGAGTTTTCTGTATTTTCATGACTATAAAAATTATAGATTCACACTGAAGGCATCAAAACTATTAATTAACACATGTGGAATTATATACTTAACAAAAAAGTGTGAAACAACTGAAAATATGTCTTTTATTCTAGGTTCTTCAAAGTAGCCACCTTTTGCTTTGATTACTGCTTTGCACACTCTTGGCATTCTCTTGATGAGCTTCAAGAGGTAGTCACCTGAAATGGTTTTCACTTCACAGGTGTGCCCTGTCAGGTTTAATAAGTGGGATTTCTTGCTTTATAAATGGGGTTGGGACCATAAGTTGTGTTGTTCAGAAGTCAGGTGGATACACAGCTGATAGTCCTCCTGAATGGAGTATTAGAATTTGTATTATGGCAAGAAAAAAGCAGCCAAGTAAAGAAAAACGAGTGGCCATCATTACTTTAAGAAATGAAGGTCTTTCAGTCCGAAAAATTGGGAAAACTTTGAAAGTGTCCCCAAGTGCAGTGGCCAAAACCATCAAGCGCTACAAAGAAACTGGCTCACATGAGGACTGCCCCAGGAAAGGAAGACCAAGAGTCACCTCTGCTGCGGAGGATAAGTTCATCTGAGTCACCAGCCTCAGAAATCGCAGGTTAACAGCAGCTCAGATTAGAGACCAGGTCAATGCCACAAAGAGTTCTAGCAGCAGACACATCTCTACAACAACTGTTAAGAGGAGATTGTGTGCAGCAGACCTTCATGGTAAAATAGCTACTAGGAAACCACTGCTAAGGACAGGCAACAAGCAGAAGAGACTTGTTTGGGCTAAAGAACACAAGAAATGGATATTAGACCTGTGGAAATCTGTGCTTTGGTCTCATGAGTCCAAATTTGAGATCTTTGGTTCCAACCACCGTGTCTTTGTGCGACGCAGAAAAGGTGAACGAATGGACTCTACATGCCTGGTTCCCACCGTGAAGCATGGAGGAGGAGGTGTGATGGTGTGGGGGCGCTTTGCTGGTGACACTGTTGGGGATTTATTCAAAATTGAAGGAATACTGAACCAGCATGGTTACCACAGCATCTTGCAGCGGCATGCTATTCCATCCGGTTTGCGTTTAGTTGGACCATCATTTATTTTTCAACAGGACAATGACCCCAAACACACCTCCAGACTGGGTAAGGGCTATTTGACCAAGAAGGAGAGTGATGGGGTGCTACGCCAGATGACCTGGCCTCCACAGTCACCAGACCTGAACCCAATCGAGATGGTTTGGGGTGAGCTGGACTGCAGAGTGAAGGCAAAAAGGCCAACAAGTGCTAAGCATCTCTGGGAATGCCTTCAAGACTGTTGGAAAACCATTTCAGGTGACTACCTCCTGAAGCTCATCAAGAGAATGCCAAGAGTGTGCAAAGCAGTAATCAAAGCAAAAGGTGGCAACGTTGAAGAACCTAGAATATAAGACATATTTTCAGTTGTTTCACACTTTTTTGTTAAGTATATAATTCCACATGTGTTAATTCATCGTTTTGATGCCTTCAGTGTGAATCTACAATTTTTATAGTCATGAAAATACAGAAAACTCTTGGAATGGGAAGGTGTGTCCAAACTTTTGGTCTGTACTGTATATACACACATATAAATATTTATATATACATATATATATATAATTTATGAGTGCCATATGTATATAATGTGTGTGTTTTTATATATATATATCTAGATATAGATATATATATAAAATCTTGAGCCAAAGAAGTTCTGCAAAATCGTGCAAATATGGTCTGAGCAGGGCGGTGACACTTCGGCCTGACGTGTTTATTATGTCTCACGCCACTTTCTTATTGTGAGTTTTAATGGTAATCTATGGAAATTCATAGCTGACATAAATCAAATTGTTATGTATTGCTGTGCACCTGATTTATGAGTATATAGTTACTATAGGTAGGTCCTCCTTACAGCAACTTCATTCTAGCTGTTTCACTAAAGACCTGACTAGAATGGAGTTGCCACAGATAGGTTCATGGTCTTGGTGTTCTCTGTAGTTACTATAGGTAGGTCCTTCTTTACAGCAACTCCATTCTAGCTGTCTCAGTACTGTACTGACTAGGATGGAGTTGCTGCAGGTAGGTTCATGGTCTCGGTGCTTTCTGTAGAAGTGGGTCAGCATAGGGTCTTTATCTAACAATAAGCCCTGCCTACAGCAATATTAATAAAACAAACAACATAGACATCTTAAAAAATATATTTTATGGGAATAAAACACTCAGCACAACTCTCATTAACCATTTTATTTATTTATTTGAAAGAAATAAAATAAACCACCTCCACTGGTTATCAATGTAGTCTATCAAAGCCAAATAAAATCCATAACCCCCACAATCATACTTAACTGTCCCAGTCTAGTATTGCCTGCTCTCGTGGAATAAACCAGCTAATGGCATCTCATGTGATAGGGTTTCTAGAGTAAAGCTAGGATCACATCTGCGGCTGCTTCTCCATCGTTTAGGTCCGTCGGGCGACCAGAACAATAGAGAGCCAGACCGCTAAAACAGTGGTTACCTATGGACACCAGCGGACCCCCTTGACTATAATGGGGTCAGCTGTTTTCATACCGAAAGCGGCAAAGAGAAAAGTCCTCCATGTAGGAGTTTTCGCTCTGCTGATTTCTGCAGCCAATGTGAACTTAGCCTCAAATGATGTCTAGTAACCCCCTTTTTTTGGTTAATTGAGCACCAGAATGTGAGGACTCCTTCTATTGAAAGGATTATAACTCAGGATAGGCACTCCTGTGCCGTACAAACTGTAGTGGCAAGTGTAGGTACCGCAGAGCTGCCCCATTAAAGTCTCTGTACCAGAGATCTGCAGGGGTTTCAGGTATTGGACCCGCCCCCCCGCAGATCTAATATTGATGGCCTATCCTAAGAAAATGGATTGAGGAGTGGATTGAGCAGAAGGTAGAGCTTCCTATACATTTCCCATTCCTTTTGTAGCCATTGATGGCTTTGGCTCAAAAAACCGTAACAAAATCTGCAATAAAAAAAGCTGCGTTTCTGCAACATGGGGCCTTAGCCTTAACCACAGTTATGTCAAGCTTGTGATTAACCCCTTCAATCACTTAGATGGAATCACTGATTGCAGGAGGTCTGGGGAGTCAGTGGTGAATACAGCTCATCATTTCTTCCTAGACACACTGGGTGGACTTCAGGGGGCATGTTATATTAATGAATATAGGGGGGAGAACACAGACAGCCTGCTATATAGCAGCCCTAATTTTCCTTAGGGTTGTACCTGCTATACAGAGAGAATATAGTAACCCTAACATTTGTTAGAGTTGCTAACTCATACACTAGAATGGGTTAATTGCAGTCATAACTTGACCACAACTAAACCTAAGTGCAGGAGTCACAATCAAGGATTTACACTTGATCATGACACACAGACAAGTTATGTCTAGGATTCACCCCCTTCTCTGAAGGAGTCCCTGCATTGTGGGTAACCTCTTTATACAGCAATGAGTATCAGCTTGGTGCTAGCGATCATTGCAGGGTTGGAGAGTGAGCAGTGTACAATGTTTATGCATACAGCTAAGTCCCTGGGCATGAAAAGGTGGGGCAATAGGCTGTGGGGGCCATTCTATTTATAATGCAGGAGGAGTGGGCATACAGTGGGTACGGAAAGTATTCAGACCCCTTTAAATTTTTCACTCTTTGTTTCATTGCAGCCATTTGCTAAAAGCAAAAAAGTTCATTTTATTTCTCAGTAATGTACACTCAGCACCCCATATTGACAGAAAAAAAACAGAAATGTTGATATTTTTGCAAATTTATTAAAAAAGAAAAACTGAAATATCACAGTCATAAGTATTCAGACCCTTTTCTCAGTATTGAGTAGAAGCACCCTTTTGAGCTAGTACAGCCATGAGTCTTCTTGGGAATGATGCAACAAGTTTTTCACATCTGAATTTGGGGATACTCTGCCATTCTTCCTTGCAGATCCTCTCCAGTTCCGTCAGGTTGGATGGTGAACGTTGGTGGACAGCCATTTTCAGGTCTCTCTAGAGATGCTCAATTGGGTTGAGGTCAGGGCTATGGCTGGGCCAGTCAAGAATGGTCACAGAGTTGTTCCGAAGCCACTCCTTTGTTATTTTAGCTGTGTGCTTAGGGTCATTGTATTGTTGTAAGGTGAACCTTTGGCCCAGTCTGAGGTCCAGAGCACTCTGGAAGAGGTTTTCTTCCAGGATATCTCTGTACTTGGCCGCATTCATCTTTCCTTCAATTGCAACCAGTCGTCCTGTCCCTGCAGCTGAAAAACACCCCCATAGCATGATGCTGCCACCACCATGTTTCACTGTTGGGATTGTATTGGGCAGGTGATGAGCAGTGCCTGGTTTTCTCCATACATACCGCTTAGAATTAACGCCAAAAAGTTCAATCTTTTTCTCATCAGACCAGAGAATCTTATTTCTCATAGTCTGGGAGTCCATGTGTTTTTTGGCAAACTCTATGCGGGCTTTCATATGTCTTGCACTGAGGAGAGGCTTCCTTCGGGCCACTCTGCCATAAAGTCCCGACGGGTGGAGGGCTGCAGTGATAGTTGACTTTGTGGAACTTTCTCCCACCTCCCTACTGCATCTCTGGAGCTCAGCCACAGTGATCTTTGGGTTCTTCTTTACCTCTCTTACCAAGGCTCTTCTCCCATGATTGCTCAGTTTGGCTGGACAACCAGGTCTAGGAAGAGTTCTGGTCGTCCCAAAATTCTACCATTTAAGAATTATGGTGGCCACTGTGCTCTTAGGAACCTTGAGCGCTGCAGAAATTCTTTTGTAACCATGGCCAGATCTGTTCTTTGCCACAATTCTGTCTCTGAGCTCCTTGGGCAGTTTCTTTAACCTCATGATTCTCATTTGCTCTGACATGCACTGTGAGCTGTGAGGTCTTATATAGACAGGTGTGTGCCTTTCCTAATCAAGTCCAATCAGTTTAATTAAACACAGCTGAACGCCAATGAAGGAGTAGAACCATCTCAGGGAGGATCAGAAGGAAATGGACAGCTTGTGAGTTAAATATGAGTGTCACAGCAAAGGGTCTGAATACTTATGTGATATTTCAGTTTTTCTTTTTTAATAAATTTGCAAAAATATCTACATTTGTTTTTTTTCTGTCAAGATGGGGTGCTGAGTGTACATTAATGAAAAATAAAATGAACTTTTTTGCTTTTAGCAAATGACTGCAATGAAACAAAGAGTGAAAAATTTAAAGGGGTCTGATTATCCACTGTACATTTAACATAGGGGCAAAGAAGGCACTACTGTATGTTATAACTCCAGCGTCCCTGCGCTATGTAACCAGAGCCATGTGATTTACACAGCCCCACAACCCTGCCCACACACAAACAGCCCCCCTCCCCCATAACTACCTCCTCCATACATGCAGCAACACCCCAGGGACTCCACACACACTCGAAAAGCGACACGCCCCAGGGACCGCTTCCACCAACACATAGGAGACATCCCCTCAGGTGTCCCCTTCTCCAAACACACAGACAGCTGCCCCCCCCACAACACACAGAAGGCAGCCCCCCCCCCCACAACACACAGAAGGCAGCCCTCATGGTTCCCCCCCCACATGCACACAGGAAGCAGCCTCCCCAGTGACCCCCACATCCTCCCCTCACACACAGGCAAACCCCCCACTTACATGAAAACAGCACTCAACACAGACAGCAGCCCCTAGGGACTGGAATCCCCACACACAGACAAGCCCCTCAGGACCAGACCCCTAGCACACAGACGGTAGCCCCCCAGGGATCAGACCCCCTCAGCATACAGGCGGCAGCACCCACATAGGTGCAGGCCCCCAGGTCCTCGACCCAACAGGATACAGGTGGCAGCCCACCAAGGAAAGGACCCCCCCCTCCCCCCTAGCATACAAGTAGCAGCCCCCCAAGGTCTGGATCACAACAGCACACAGGCAGCAGCACCCCAGGGTCCAGATGACAACAGCACACCGGAAACACCAGCACACAGGCACCCAGGTGCAGGGACCGGACTTCCACCAGCATACAGGCTGCAGCCCCCCATCGACTGGAGCTCCCCTCCCACAGCACACAGGGAGCAGAACCCCTCCCCTGAACACATAGGTAGCAACATCCCAGGTGTCGGACCCCGCCAACACACAGGCAGCACCCCCACATGCACACAGGTGGCAGCACTCCAGGGACCATCACCAGCAACTCCCGCACACCACACGACAGCACCCTTCGGACCCTCCGCCACATGCATACAGGTGGAAGTACCCAAGGGACTAGCATCCCCTCACACACAACACCCCAGGGACCCCCAAACATGCACACAGGTGGCAGCGCCCTGGAACCACCTCCAGGTACTCCAGGAACCCCCTACACAAAGTCAATACCCCAGAGATCCCACACAGACACATGCAGCAGCCCTCCAGGGACCAGAACCCCACAGACCCTATCCCCCATTACATGCTAGCAGCACCCCAAGGACCCCTGCCCCTTTTTAGATGCCAATGGCACCCCAGGAACCTGTGTCCTCTACCTATAGATGCCAGCAGCACCCCAAGGATCCCTGCCCCCTTTAGACAGCAGCACCCCCAAGGACTCCTCACTGCTATCTGTTCTCCATCTACATGTGCTCCGTTCCCGCTTCCTCTATAGAGTACAGAGCTGTGATATGAGACCCCGTCCTCCTCAGAGAGGCCCCGCCCCTTCCTGTGACATTATACATACCAGGAGCAACTCCATTCTAGACACGACCATACAATAACCACTTACTGCATGACGGCTTTCTGCTGGGTGCGGGATGCAGTGTTGGACTGGGATGCTTAGGGTCCACTATACAGATAAATGCAAATAATGCCTTCCTTCCAGTTTTTTTTTTGCTTGTTCCTTTAGCTCTGTGAACAAGATTATTGGTGATGGGGGCCCTGCAGTGACAGTAAGACAGGGCCTAAGAGGAAGGATCATGGTCAACCTACCACTGTGCCTAGATGTCATCTCAGCCACCCAATGCACCTATATACATACATATGTAAATATATATACATACATACTGTATGTATGTATGTATATATACATTAAAGTGTAAGAAAATAGGATAGGAGTGGTAAGATACTACAAAAATATAAAACTTCTCTTTTATTTTATAGAAGATAAAATTGTATAGGAAAACCGAGACACACTAAATACCACAACATACAGTGCCTTGCGAAAGTATTCGGCCCCCTTGAACTTTTCAACCTTTTGCCACATTTCAGGCTTCAAACATAAGCTCATAAAATTTTAATTTTTTGGTGAAGAATCAACAAGTGGGACACAATTGTGAAGTGGAACGAAATTTATTGGTTATTTTAAACTTTTCTAAAAAATAAAAAACTGAAAAGTGGGGTGTGAAATATTATTTGGCCCCTTTACTTTCAGTGCAGCAAACTCACTCCAGAAGTTCAATGATGATCTCTGAATGATCCAATGTTGTCCTAAATGACTGATGATGATAAATATAATCCACCTGTGTGTAATCAAGTCTCCGTATAAATGCACCTGCTCTGTGATAGTCTCAGGGTTGTGTTTAAAGTGCAGAGAGCATCATGAAGACCAAGGAACACACCAGGCAGGTCCATGATACTGTTGTGGAGAGGTTTAAAGCCGGATTTTGATACAAAAAGATTTCCCAAACTTTAAACATCCCAAGGAGCACTGTGCAAGCGATCATATTGAAATGGAAGGAGTATCAGACCACTGCAAATCTACCAAGACCCAGCCGTCTCTCTAAACTTTCATCTCAAACAAGGAGAAGACTGATCAGAGATGCAGCCAAGAGGCCCATGATCACTCTGGATGAACTGCAGAGATCTACAGCTGAGGTGGGAGAGTCTGTCCATAGGACAACAATCAGTCGTACACTGCACAAATCTGGCCTTTATGGAAGAGTGGCAAGAAGAAAGCCATTTCTCAAAGATATCCATAAAAAGTCTCATTTAAAGTTTGCCACAAGCCACCTGGGAGACATACCAAACATGTGGAAGAAGGTGCTCTGGTCAGATGAAACCAAAATCAAACTTTTTGGCCACAAATCAAAACGATATGTTTGGCGCAAAAGCAACACAGCTCATCACACCATCCCCACTGTCAAACATGGTGGTGGTAGCATCATGGTTTGGGCCTGCTTTTCTTCAGCAGGGACAGGGAAGATGGTTAAAATTGATGGGAAGATGGATGGAGCCAAATAAAGGACCATTCTGGAAGAAAACCTGTTGGAGTCTGCAAAAGACCTGAGACTGGGACGGAGATTTATCTTCCAACAAGACAATGATCCCAAACATAAAGCAAAATCTACAATGGAATGGTTCACAAATAAACGTATCCAGGTGTTAGAATGGCCAAGTCAAAGTCCAGACCTGAATCTAATCGAGAATCTGTGGAAAGAACTGAAAACTGCCGTTCACAAACGCTCTCCATCCAACCTCACTGAGCTCGAGCTGTTTTCCAAGGAAGAATGGGCAAGAATTTCAGTCTCTCGATGTGCAAAACTGATAGAGACATACCCCAAGCGACTTGCAGCTGTAATCGCAGCAAAAGGTGGCACTACAAAGTATTAACTTAAGGGGGCCAAATAATTTGGCACGCCCCACTTTTCAGTTTTTTATTTTTTACAAAAGTTTAAAATATCCAATAAATTTCATTCCACTTCTCGATTGTGTCCCACTTGTTGTTGATTCTTCACCAAAAAATTTAAATTTTATACCCTTATGTTTGAAGCCTGAAATGTGGCAAATGGTTGAAAAGTTCAAGGGGGCCGAATACTTTCGCAAGGCACTGTATATCTGATCCCTGGTTTAGGTGATCTAATACACTCTGGGCTCTGTATTTTTGAGTTAATGCAGCTGGGTATACAGTACAGACCAAAAGTTTGGACACACCTTCTCATTCCAAGAGTTTTCTGTATTTTCATGACTATAAAAATTGTAGATTCACACTGAAGGCATCAAAACTATGAATTAACACATGTGGAATTATATACTTAACAAAAAAGTGTGAAACAACTGAAAATATGTCTTATATTCTAGGTTCTTCAAAGTAGCCACCTTTTGCTTTGATTACTGCTTTGCACACTCTTGGCATTATCTTGATGAGCTTCAAGAGGTAGTCACCTGAAATGGTTTTCACTTCACAGGTGTGCCCTGTCAGGTTTAATAAGTGGGATTTCTTGCCTTATAAATGGGGTTGGGACCATCAGTTGTGTTGTTCAGAAGTCAGGTGGATACACAGCTGATAGTCCTACTGAATGGAGTGTTAGAATTTGTATTATGGCAAGAAAAAAGCAGCTAAGTAAAGAAAAACGAGTAGCCATCATTCCTTTAAGAAATGAAGGTCAGTCAGTCCGAAAAATTGGGAAAACTTTGAAAGTGTCCCCCAAGTGCAGTGGCCAAAACCATCAAGCGCTACAAAGAAACTGGCTCACATGAGGACCGCCCCAGGAAAGGAAGACCAAGAGTCACCTCTGCTGCGGAGGATAAGTTCATCCGAGTCACCAGCCTCAGAAATCACAGGTTAACAGCCGCTCAAATTAGAGACCAGGTCAATGCCACAGAGTTCTAGCAGCAGACACATCTCTACAACTGTTAAGAGGAGACTGTGTGCAGCAGGCCTTCATGGTAAAATAGCTGCTAGGAAACCACTGCTAAGGACAGGCAACAAACAGAAGAGACTTGTTTGGGCTAGAGAACACAAGAAATGGACATTAGACCTGTGGAAATCTGTGCTTTGGTCTGATGAGTCCAAATTTGAGATCTTTGGTTCCAACCACCGTGTCTTTGTGCGACGCAGAAAAGGTGAACGAATGGACTCTACATGCCTGGTTCCCACCGTGAAGCATGGAGGAGGAGGTGTGATGGTGCTTTGCTGGTGACACTGTTGGGGATTTATTCAAAATTGAAGGAATACTGAACCAGCATGGTTACCACAGCATCTTGCAGCGGCATGCTATTCCATCCGGTTTGCATTTAGTTGGACCATCATTTATTTTTCAACAGGACAATGACCCCAAACACACCTCCAGACTGTGTAAGGGCTATTTTACCAAGAAGGAGAGTGATGGGGTGCTACGCCAGATGACCTGGCCTCCACAGTCACCAGACCTGAACCCAATCGAGATGGTTTGGGTGAGCTGGACCGCAGAGTGAAGGCAAAAGGGCCAACAAGTGCTAAGCATCTCTGGGAAATCCTTCAAGACTGTTGGAAGACCATTTCAGGTGACTACCTCTTGAAGCTCATCAAGAGAATGCCAAGAGTGTGCAAAGCAGTAATCAAAGCAAAAGGTGGCTACTTTGAAGAACCTAGAATATAAGACATATTTTCAGTTGTTTCACACTTTTTTGTTAAGTATATAATTCCACATGTGTTAATTCATAGTTTTGATGCCTTCAGTGTGAATCTACAATTTTTATAGTCATGAAAATACAGAAAACTCTTGGAATGAGAAGGTGTGTCCAAACTTTTGGTCTGTACTGTATATACACATACACTACCGCTCAAAAGTTTAGGGTCACTTAGAAATTTCTTTATTTTTGAAAGAAAAGCAGTTTTTTTCAATGAAGATAACATTAAATGAATCAGAAATACACTCTATACATTGTTAATGTGGTAAATGACTATTCTAGCTGCAGTAGTATAATGTTGTACCGTGTTAGCCATTGAAAGTAGTGGAAGAGTGAAGAAATCAGGCGATACCTTTTAGAGGCTAACTGAGTATATTTATAAGTAAGCTTTCAGGAGTACTCGCTCCCTTCATCAGACATGGTGTGATACAAGAACTGAAAATTAACAGATTTTTATACACATGGTTTTCAAAGCATTTTAGAGTCCTTAAAAAAAAATTGCAATCTAAGTAGAGAAGTTATTTACAACAGGTCAAAAAAAGAGTCTGGAAACTTGTGGTGCGTGACGGAGGGATCAGTAATTCTTGCTGTTATCTGTTTGCTATCAGGTGGTGATTTGTGTCCCTCACAGGTCATACATAGTGTGATTTGAAGCTGGCATGAATATTGAGTTCAGTTCATGGTTCAAACATAGTGTGACATGAAGCTGGCATGAATATTAAGTCCAAATTGCAGAGTTTGAAATTTTTGCATAAATTTGTACTCCATTTCTTTCCTTTTCTCCTGTGTCTTAAAATGTCCCATTAAAACCACAACCCGCAAATCTTCAATAGAGTGGTTTTCTTCGGAGAAATGTGCGGCCACTGGGAGATCGGTTCTGCTGTTATTAATGGTGGATCTGTGTGAGTTCATTCGTTGACTGAGTCTCTGCCCTGTTTCCCCCACATAGAGGCCTGTGGTGGGACATTGCACACACATTATGAGGTACACCACATTGGAAGACCTGCAGGAAAATGTCCCCCTAATTCTGTGCACCTGTTGTGACTGTGGGATAGGTACACTGTCAGCGGTGTGGATGTGCTTGCAGGTCATGCACCTTTTATGTAGGCAAGGTGAGGTGCCATTTTCAGTTGGGGCCTTCAGGGCACTCCGGACGATAATGCGCCTCAGGTTTGGTGGTTGTCGAAAGGAGAGGAGAGGGGGGACTGGAAATATGTCCTTGAGTCTGTTGTCCCTATGTAGCACAGGTTGGAGCTCCTTGGCAATCCTTCGTAGGATCTCCAGCTGTGGGTTGTAGGTGACAACTAGGGGCACTCGGGCTCCTTTCTGGGTCTCTCTATATGTGAGAAGACTGTCTCTGTTAATGGCTGCTGCTTTGTTTAATTGGTTGTCTGTCACTTTTGGTTTGTATCCCAATCTGAGAAATTTCATCCTCAGATCCAGGAGGTGCTTGTCCAGGTCTGTTTTGTCGGAGCAAATACGATTGTATCGTATAGCCTGGCTGTAGATAATAGATTGTCTTGTGTGCTTGGGGTGGAAGCTGTCGTTTCTCAGGTAGGCCGTTCTGTCTGTGGGTTTGTGGTATATTGATGTGAGTAGCCGGTGGTCTTTAATGTATATTGTGGTATCCAGAAAGTGAATTTCACTCCCTGAATAGCTAAGTTTAAGGTTGATGGTCGGGTGAAAGTCATTGAAGTCATTATGGAATTGAAGTAGGGCCTCCTCACCTGCAGTCCAGATGACAAGGATATCATCGATATAACGAAGGTAAATCATAGGTTTGGTGGCGCATGTTGATAAATATGTTCCTTCCATTTCTGCCATAAAGAGATTTGCATATTGGGGTGCACATCTGGTCCCCATTGAAGTTCCCATTCGCTGTAGATATAGATCCTCTCCAAAGGTAAAATGGTTGTGGCTAAGGATGAATTGTATGAGCTGCGTTACTGGTTCTGTTGGGAGGTTTTGTTTTGCCAGGTGTACCCGACATGCTGCAACTCCATCCTTGTGGGGAATGTTGGTATACAGGGATTCCACATCCATGGTGGCCAAAATGGTACCCTCAGGTAGAAGGCCCAGGGCATTCAGTTTGTTAAGAAGGTCAGTGGTGTCCTGGATATAGCTTGGAGTATCCCTGACAAGGGGTTTTAGGAGATTTTCCACCCAACCTGAGATGTTTTCTGTCAGTGTCCCAATGCCAGAAATGATAGGCCTCCCAGGGTTGCCATCTTTGTGTATCTTTGGGAGCATATGGAAGCAGCCCGGCCTGGGATCTTGTGGGATAAGTCCTTTTACCTGATTCTGGATCTGGACTGGAAACTCCTTGATCATACTCTTTAGTTCTTTCATATAGGCCTCTGTGGGATCACTTCCAAGTTTGGAGTAATGGATGGGATTTGACAGTTGCCCGTTTGCTTCCTGGATATAGTCTGAGGTGTTCATTATGACTATTGCTCCCCCTTTGTCAGCCGGTTTTATTATTATATCCTGATTTTCTTTCAGTGATGTAATAGCCTTCTGTTCCTGCAGGGTTAGGTTATGCACCTGTTTCTTTTGTTTCTCCAGGATTTCTGATTTTACTTTGCTTCTGAAACAGTCAATATATTTATCCAGTGCTGCATTAGCTCCAGGGCGTGGGGTCCAGGTAGATTTTTTGGTAGGATTCCTTATGGGCTGTTCCATCTCAGAGTCGCTGCTGTATGGAAGGTCTTTGTCATAAAAATATTCCCTTAATCTAATTTTTCTGAAAAACTCCTCCATATCATTGCAGAGTTGGATATGGTCAGTGTGTGCCGAGGGGCAGAAGGAGACATTTGGAGAGAACTGACATTTCGTGTTTGTTTGGCTCATAAGAGGAAAGATTCACAACACAGCTTTGCTGAGCTGGGCTAGTATTTGCGGTTGTAGTAATGAGGCCTTTTTTATTCTAGCTGCAAACGTCTGGTTTTTAATGCAATATCTACATAGGAGTATAGAGGCCCATTACCAGCAACCATCACTCCAGTGATCTAATGATACATTGTGTTTGCCAACTGTGTAAGAAAACTAATGGATGTTTAGAAAACCCTTGTGCAAGTATGTTGGCACAGCTGAAAACAGTTTTGCTGGTTAGAGAAGCTATAAAACTGACCTTCCTTTGAGCTAGTTGAGTATCTGGAGCATTACATTTGTTGGTTCGATTAAACTCTCAAAATGGCCAGAAAAAGAGAATTTTCATGTGAAACTCGACAGTCTATTCTTGTTCTTAGAAATTTAGGCTATTCCATGCGAGAAATTGCCAAGAAACTGAAGATTTCCTACAACGGTGTGTACTACTCCCTTCAGAGGACAGCACAAACAGGCTCTAACCAGAGTAGAAAGAAGTGGGAGGCCCTGCTGCACAACTGAGCAACAAGACAAGTACATTAGAGTCTCTAGTTTGAGAAATCGACGCCTCACAGGTCCTCAACTGGCAGCTTCATTAAATAGTACCTGCAAAATGCCAGTGTCAACGTCTACAGTGAAGAGGCGTCTCAGGGATGCTGGCCTTCAGGGCAGAGTGGCCAAGAAAAGGCCATATCTGAGACTGACTAATAAAAGGAAAAGATTAATATGGGCAAAAGAACACAGACATTGGACAGAGGAAGATTGGAAAAAAGTGTTATGGACAGACGAATCGAAGTTTGAGGCGTTTGGATCACACAGAAGAACATTTGTGAGACGCAAAACAACTGAAAAGATGCTGGAAGAGTGCCTGACGCCATCTTTCAAGCATGGTCGAGGTAATGTGATGGTCTGGGGTTGCTTTGGTGCTGGTAAAGTGGGAGATTTGTACTAGGTAAAAGGGATTTTGAATAAGGAAGGCTATCACTCCATTTTGCAACGCCATGCCATACCCTGTGGACAGCACTTGATTGGAGCCGATTTCATCCTACAACAGAACAATGACTTAAAGCACACCTCCAAATTATGCAAGAACTATTTAGGGAAGAAGCAGGCAGCTGGGATTCTATCTGTAATGGAGTGGCCAGCGCAGTCACCAGATCTCAATCCCATTGAGCTGTTGTGGGAGTAGCTTGACCGTATTGTACGCAAAAAGTGCCCATCAAGCCAATCCAACTTGTGGGAGGAGCTTCTGGAAGCATGGGGTGAAATTTCTCCAGATTACCTCAGCAAATTAACAGCTAGAATGCCAAAGGTCTGCAATGCTGTAATTGCTGCAAATGGAGCATTCTTTGATGAAAGCAAAGTTTGAAGGAGAAAATTATTATTTCAAATAAAAATTATTATTTCTAACCTTGTCAATGTCTTGACTATATTTTCTATTCATTTTGCAACTCATTGGATAAATAAAAAAGTGATTTTTCATGGAAAACACAAAATTGTCTGGGTGACCCCAAACTTTTGAATGGTAGTGTACATACAGTGGGGAAAAAAAGTATTGTCAGCCACCAATTGTGCAAGTTCTCCCACTTAAAAAGATGAGAGAGGCCTGTAATTGACATCATAGGTAGACCTCAACTATGAGAGACAAAATGAGAAAACAAATCCAGAAAATCACATTGTCTGATTTTTAAAGAATTTATTTGCAAATTATGGTGGAAAATAAGTATTTGGTCAATAACAAAAGTTCATCTCAATACTTTGTTATATATCCTTTGTTGGCAATGACAGAGGTCAAACGTTTTCTGTAAGTCTTCACAAGGTTGGCACACACTGTTGCTGGTATGTTGGCCCATTCCTCCATGCAGATCTCCTCTAGAGCAGTGATGTTTTGGGGCTATCGCTGGGCAACACGGACTTTCAACTCCCTCCAAAGGTTTTCTATGGGGTTGAGATCTGGAGACTGACTAGGCCACTCCAGGACCTTGAAATGCTTCTTACGAAGCCACTCCTTCATTGCCCTGGCAGTGTGGTTGGGATCATTGTTATGCTGACTCAGCCACGTTTCATCTTCAATGCCCTTGCTGATGGAAGGAGGTTTGCACTCAAAATCTCACGATACATGGATATGTACTGGCTTAAGCAGGGGGACACGTCTGGCACTGCAGGATCTGAGTCCCTGGCGGCGTAGTGTGTTACTGACGGTAGCCTTTGTTACATTAGTCCCAGCTTTCTGCAGGTCATTCACTAGGTCCCCCCGAATGGTTCTGGGATTTTTGCTCACCATTCTTGTGATCATTTAGACCCCATGGGGTGAGATCTTGCGTGGAGCCCCTGATCAAGGGAGATTATCAGTGGTCTTGTATGTCTTCCACTTTCTAATTATTGCTCCCACAGTTGATTTCTTCACACCAAGCTGCTTGCCTATTGCAGATTCAGTCTTCCCAGCCTGCTGCAGGTCTACAATTTTGTTTCTGGTGTCCTTCCACAGCTCTTTGGTCTTCACCATAGTGGAGTTTGGAGTGTGACTGTTTGAGGTTGTGGACAGGTGTCTTTTATACTGATAACAATGTCAAACAGGTGCCATTACTACAGGTAATGAGTGGAGGACAGAGGAGCCTCTTAAAGAAGAAGTTACAGGTCTGTGAGAGCCAGAAATCTTGCTTGTTTGTAGGTGACCAAATACTTATTTTCCACCATATTTTGCAAATAAATTCTTTAAAAAAAAAAAAATCAGACTGTGATTTTCTGGATATGTTTTCTCATTTTGTCTCTCATAGTTGAGGTCTACCCATGATGTCAATTACAGGCCACTGTCATCTTTTTAAGTGGGAGAACTTGCACAATTGGTAGCTGACTAAATACTTTTTTCCCCACTGTACACAGATTTTTCTGTGTCCAAAAACACCCGGTCTACAAATTTATATAAATATTTTTCCTGTACAGTGAACACCATAGTGGAAAAAAAAAAAAATCTAAAGTGCCGAACCACCAATTTTTTTCTCTCTGTTTCGCCTTTGATAAAAAGTGATCACAGCAATAGACATGCCCCAAAATGGTATAACTAAAAAGTACAACTGGCCCCACAAATAATAGATGTCCTATGCTTCCCCATACACGGAAATATAAAAAAGTTACGGGTGTCAGAATATGGCAACTTTACAAATGTTTTTTTGGAAAGTTTTGGATTTTTGTTAAGGGGTTAAAGTGTAAAAAAAATTATATAAATTTGGTACCCCTGGAATCGTACCAAACCATAGAATACAGGTGAAATGTCATTTTGTCTTCACAGTGATCACCGTAAAAACGAAACTCGTAAGTTACACAAATGTACTTTTTCTCCATTTCCACCCCATTCTGAATTTTTTTTCAGCTTCCCAGTACATTGTCAGAATAATAAATGGTACCATTATGAAGAACAATTTTTCCCACAAACATTAAGCCCTCACATGGTTCAGTAAACAGGAAAAAAAAATAAATAAAAAAAAGTTATGGGGTTTGGAAGTTGGGAGGCCCTAAAAAATGCCAACGGTGGGACGTTATTAACAAACAGTAATGCAAAAGATTATTTTAAGGGCTGCCTCAAAATCAACTCCAAATTACTATGCGTGAACATAACCTAAGTCGCTAATTTCAGACACCCATAATTTCGTTTCTGATCGTGCACAGAGTTGAATCATGTGGAATCTGATTCTGAAAATCTGCTCCAAAATCTGCCTCCTTTTCATTTCAATGTGAGTTTCGGGCAGAATCAGTCTGTAGAACGAGCATGACGCTTCTTTTTTCTGCTAGCTGAAAAAATAATAATAATAAAAAAAAAAAAATTATCAGCTAGCAGAAGAAAACCTGCTAGTTCAGGTGGATTTTGGAGCGGATTTTAAGGCAGAATCTGCCTCCAAATTCCTACGTGTGAACATACCCTAAGTTGCCAAATTCTGACACCCAGAACTTTATGTTTCTGATTGTGTACAGAGCTGCATAAGATGTCTTTTTTTGCGGCACAAGCTGCAGTTTTAACTTATGCCATTTTGGGAAATGTTAGTTGTTTTGATCACTATTTGGTATTTTTGGGAGTCAAAATGGTGAAAGAATGGTGAGCTGGTTATTTTTATGTATTCATTTTTTTTTTTTTTTACTGCTATGGTGTTAATCATATGTGATAAACATTTTAAGGAGGAAAAAAAAAAGCTGATTAGTAGGAATCCGACCCCAACTAATTCTGAGAACAGGGGATATTTTAACCCTGTAAAGCTGCGTACACAGATTCAGCCCTAATACCATTCACTTTGATGGGAACACTGGAGAAATGCTACACTTCAGATATTTTCAGTGCTCCCAATGAAATGAAGGGGAGCAGTAATGAACCAGCATTCACTGCTGCATATTCATAATTTGGGTAATAACTAATTTTTTGGGGTAAACAGCCCATTCCCAGGATTGGTGGAGATCTCACCACCATCTATTAGTAATTTATCCTCTAGGATAAGAGGATAAATATATATATTTTTATATTACTATGACAGGCATTGTCGCGCAGAAGCCGGACCAGAAACAAACGGTGAGAGGGAATGACCAGCATCCCTATAAGCATTTAATCTTCACAATCAGAAAGAACTGATATAACAGAGACCCGGTGGTTATGGCGCCTGCTCTGCTTCCGAGTGTGTGGCATATTCAAAGACCTGATATCTGCTGGCGGTTTTTAACTGATTATAGTTAGAAAGGTAGAGTAGGTAGTTGGCACACAGTAAGCCCAAAAATATATTTTGGGCGTTTACATGAAAAATGGTCTCTGTATGTCCCAGGTTTTGATGCATTTTTATAGCATATTATAAAGCCTATAGAAGTCTGGAGAAAGACACTATAACTAAAATATGCTGCATTACCCAATTATTTAAATTAAAAACAAAAATAACTATGCATGCAGTGATAGTCATATTTGCGATAGCCTAAAAGATTTTTGCTGTTTGTCTAAGGCCCCACGTAGCGGACAGCAGCAAAAAAGCACTGCAGGAAAAAAAACGGTGATGCATTGCTGCCACGGTTTTTCCCGCAGCATAGAAAGTCCACAGAGGAAACCTTTTTTCCTGCTTCAATTTTACCTATAGGGAAACCGCTGGTGTTTCCGTAGGTATAATTGACATGCTGCGACTTCCAAAACTGCATGTATTTTTTTGCTATGTGTCCCCACCACGTTGCAGGGACTGTAAAACGCTGCCACATGGGGCCCTGGCCTTATATAGCACCAAAAAAACGGAAGGCAAAGCAGGGGAGCTGATCCAAATGTAAATTGCACTCATTTTTTTAAGCATATAAAATATGTAAATCTGCAAAAATGAATCTCATGGATAAAAACAATATAAATGACCATAACATTCATTTGTAAAAACAAAAAGTGTACACAGATGAAATCCAGGCAGCATTTAGGCCGGGGCCCCATGTGGTGTAAACATGCAGCATGTTACTATCCCTGCAAAGTGGATGGGATTCTAGTGAATCCCACCCACACATTGCAGAAAAATACGGGCAGCGGACATGTGCAATTTCCAGCAGCACGTCAATTATACCTACGGTAACGCTGGCAGTTTCCCGACAGGTATAATGGAAGCAGAAAGTCTGAAGAGGAAACCTCTGCAGACTTTCTGTGAAAAGCAATGTGGGAAAAACCGCAATGCGTTGCCGCCACGCTTTTTCCCGCATCGCTTTTTTGCTGTGGCCCACTACATGGGGCTTTAGCCTTAAAGTGGATTTGGTAAAACCTTACAAGGACAGGTCCAACTTACTAGAAGATCAAATGGTCTAAATAGTGTGCTATTTGGTAAACAGCAGAAGTACAACAACAAATATATGACATTATAAGTCGTAGTAATCATAAAGAGTGCAGCCCCCTAACCAATATGTCTTTATTTCACTGTTTCATCTACTAGTACAGTAGATCTGCAATCAGAGACATAAAACTCCCATCTTAGGTGCCCATCCTAAAACAGGTTTTTAGGCTTCAGCTATACTGCAAAGTCAGTGCCCATTTTTAATCTGATTGCTGCGGTGTTTCAGAATTGTAGAAGGCTGTCGGCGTAGTAATGTGTCCCCCAGATCATCTTCTTGCAGTTCATCATACACTGTAGAGATGTAATGTTTTGGTTTCTTCTGTTTTGGACAGTAGGATGACAGTTTTTCTCCATGATATCTGATAGAACAATAGCCAAGAATTAAAATACAATCACCAATTGGTTCTTAATACAGTAAGGGTGCGTTCACATATGTCCGATGCACTCATCAGAAACTGATGTCAGGACGGATCCCATAGTTTTCTATGGGATTGGTTCTGGCACAAGAGGCATCAGTTCTGGCACCTGATCTGTGCCTCAACTGGGTGGAAAAACGCTACCTGCAGCGTTTTTCCATCCAGCTTCCTTAACCCCTTAAGAACCCAGCCCAAAAGTGCGTTAAGGACCAAGCCTCGTTTTTCATAACGGACATGGTTCACTTTATATTGCAGTAACTTTGAGAGGCTTTAGCTTACACAAGTGATTTTGAGACTGTTTTTTCGTGACACATTGTACTTCATGTTAGTGGTAAACACTAATGAATATTTTTGTATTTATTTATAAAAAAAAAAAAAAAATTATATAGGAAAATTTTATGGAAATTGAAAAAAAAAAACAAACAAAAAAAAAAAAACAAAACGCAATTTTCAAAAGATGAAATGCTCTGCTTTTCAGACAGATAGTCATACCACCCAAATACATTAATAAATTATTATCTACCATATCTCTGCTTTATATTGGCATAATATTTTAATCGTCCTGTAATTTATTTTGGACGTTGGAAGGCTTACAAGTGTAACAGCGATTTTCCAGATTTACAATAAAATTTCCCAAACTAATTTTTTAGGGGCCAATTCAGTTCTGAAGGGGATTATAAAGGCCTATATATTAGAACCCCCCCCCCCCCATAAATCACCCCATTTTCAAAACTGCACCCCTCAAATAATTCAAAATAGCATTTGGGAGGTTTGTTAACCCTTTAAGCAAGAATTAAAACAATATGGAGGTGAAATTTAGACATTTCATTTTTTTTCAATAATACATTAATTTAGCCCTAAAATTAAACACATTCACAAAGGGTTAAAGGAGAAAATGCATCTCACAGTTTGTTATGCAATTTCTCCAGGGCACAAATACCCCATATGTGGGTGTAAACTGATGTTTGGGCACATGGCAGCGCATGGAATGGACGTGACACTGGAGAGACACTGGACGTTTGAAAAGCAGATTTTGCTGGAATAGTTTTCAGGTGCTATGTCTCATTTGCAAAGCTCCTAGAGTACCAATAAAAAGGAAACCCCCAAAAAGTGACCCCATTTTGGAAACTACACCCCTCACAGAATTCATCAAGGGGTATAGTGAGCATTTTGACCCATCAGCCATTTCACAGATTTTACTAACATTGGGATGTATAAATGAAAAATTACTAAAACGTCACTTTAACCCCTTGTGAAAATGAAAACTTTGGGGATAAAGGAGAAAAAGCTCCCCACAGTTTGTTAAACAATTGGTCCTGAACATGGCAATACCCCATATGTGGTTGTAATCTGCTGTATGGGTACATGGTGGGGCTCGGAATGGAAAGAGCGCTATTTTGCTTTTGGAGGGCAGATTTTGCTGCATTAAGTTTCGGGTGTCACATTTGCAGAGCCCCCACAGTACCAATACAGTGGAAAATCCCTAAAAGTGACCCCATTTTGGAAACTACACTCCTCATAGAATTTATATAGGTGTATAGTGATCATTTTGACCTCACAGCTGTTTCACAGATTTTATTGACTTTGGGACGTAAAAATGAAAAATGACACTTTGTTACACAATTTCTCCAGAACACAGAAATGCCCCATATGTGATTATAATCTGCTGTATGGGTACATGGTGGGGCTCAGAATGGAAAGAGCGCTATTTGGTTTTAGGAGGGCAGATGTGGCTGGAATAGTTTTCAGGTGACATGTTGCATTTACAGAGCCCCTAAAGTACCAATACAATGGAAACCCCTCAAAAGTGACCCCATTTTAGAAACTACACTGCTCAAAGAATGTATCAAGGGGTATTATCATTTTGAGCCTAAAAATGCTTCCCAAAAATTAATGTACAAAAGTGAATATTAAAGTTTTTAAAGAAATATCCAATTTCAATGTCTAATATGTTGCGGCCAATTTGTGGCATCAGAGACATGTACTCCTAAAACTATTAAGTGGGACAAAAAAAATTATATATGTGGGTGTAAACTGCTGCTTGGGCACACAGCAGGGCTCAGATGGGAAGGAGAACTGTGTTTTTTTTAGTTTTTGGAGTATAGATTTAGAGGGACTTTCTGGACGCCATGTTCTTTTTGCAGAGCCCTGGAGGTTCCAGTAAATTGGAATTCTCCAAGAAGTGACCCCATTTTGTAGGGGCAATTTTAGGGTCTCTGCAAATGTGACATGGCGTCCAAAAACCAACAATCTAAATATGCGCTCCAAAAGCACATAGCGCAGGCTCACATCTGCGCCCTGCTGTGTGCCCAAATGGCAGTTTATGCCCACATATATGACACTGGTGTACCCAGGATAACGTACTTAATGCCATATGTGGGTATAAATTGCTGTTTGGGCACAGCCGGGCACAAAAGGGAAGGGGCACCATTTTGGTTTCTGGAGCACAGTTTGGTTTTTGGACACCATGCCACTTTTGCAGAGCCCCTGAATTGCCAGTAAAATGGAATCCTTAGACATGTCACCCCATTTTGGAAACTAAACCCTTCAAGGAATTTATCAAGTGGGGTAGCGAGCATTATTAACCCTTAAGTGTTGCATTCTTTTAATTTACAGAAATGAATGCGCAGATGATAATGAAAAGTTAAAAATGAAAATTTTCCATAAATATGCCATTTCAGTGCCCGATATGTTATGCCCAGCTTATGTCTGCAGAGACACACTCCAAAATCCTGGGCACAACAGCTTTAGGAGCATTAGTCTCTGATACAAGCCGGGCACAACATATTACGCACTGAAATGATGTATTCCTGTAAAAATTGTCATTTTCACCTTTCACAATCAGCTGCATATTCATTTATGGGTAATAAATTATAGCAACAATTGGGGGTTAAAAATGCTCTCTGTACCCCTGGATAAATTCCTTCAGGGGTGTAGTTTCCAAAATGGGGTGACATGTCAGGGGATTCCACTGTACTGGCGTTTCAGCTCTGCAAAAGCGCAATGGCATCCAAAAACCAAACCGTCCAAGTCTGTGCTCCAAAAACCAAATAGCGCTCCTTCCTTTCTGTGCCCAAATAGCAGTTTATAACACATTTGACATTAAGTATATTATCCTGGGTACGCCAGTGTCACACACTTGGGCATAAACTGCAGTTTGGGCACACAGCAGGGCACAGAAGGGAAGTAGCGCTATGTGGCTTTTGGAGCGCACATTTAGATGTTTGGTATCTGGACGCCATGTCATGTTTGCAGAGTCTCTAAGGTACCAGTAAAGTGGATTCCCCTAGCGAATGACCCCATTTTGAAAAGTGCACCCCTCAAAGAATTTATCAAGGGGTGTAGTGAGCATTAGTATCCCAGATGTGACTGCACAGCGGATGGGAAAAAGTGAATATGTAAGCTGTGTGGAGTGCATTGGGTACACTACATTCTCTACTATTTCCCCATTAGTTCCTATTATTGGGGGGGGGGGGTTACTTCTGGTTTATTATCCCTCGTAAGGTCTAAATCTGGTTTGTACCCTGAAATACGCTCGCACAGCTTATACATTCCCCTTCTGCCTCAGCCAGTTGTGTTCTAATGATTTGGCGATTTTTGTCTTCACATTGTACAAGCTATATTTTCTTTATTTTTCTGGTGATGTAGCCATATGAGGGCTTGTTGTTTGCAGTATGAGATGTATTTTGTAATAATATCATTTTTGGGTGCCTACAACTTATTCAATAAATTTTATTAACTCTTTCTTGTTGGATTTAAAAAACAAAACAAAAAAAAACAAAAAACACATCAATTCTGGCATTGCGTTTTATCTTTTGAATTTTTCTCCATGCAGCATACAGCGTAAGTAACATGGAGTACCTTTATTCTGGGGGTTGGTACGATTACGGTGATACCTCATTTATATTGTTCTTTTATGCGATACTAATTTTGCAGAACAAAAACCCATTTGGGGACATAAATCAATTATTTTTGCATCGCCATCTTCTGAGATGCATAACATTTTTATTTTGTGGTTTGCAGAGTTGGTTGAGAACCTATTTTTGCAGGACAGTCTGTGCTTTTTATTGGTACTGTTTTGAGGTAGATATGACTTTTTATAGCATATTTTGTAAGGTGAGATGGCAAAAAATCATTACTTCCGGCATTTTTTTTTCCCTCGACGTTCACCATGTACGTTAAATATTGTTTCAGTTTTATTGTACAGGTTGTTACGGACGTGGCGATACCAAATATGTATTGTTTTTATTAATTTTTAGGTGTTTTTTTTTGTTTGACCGCGGCATCCAAGGGGTTAAAACCTCCGATCAGAGCTCAGCTGGCCTGGGGCATTAGCATTACGCCCTGGTGCGCGAAGTACTTAGCGCCCAGGACATAATAGTACATCCAAGGTCGTTAAGGGGTTAAAAATACCTTAGCGCCGGATGCAACTGGGTGTTGCCTGAAAATGGATGTGGCGGCACCCTGCGTTCTGCACAGTCTATGTACAGTAGTGAAGCCGGTAATTGCCAGCTTCACTACTGTACCTGAGCGAATTTCTCAGGATCGGTTAGGGCTATAAAGATGAACATTGATTCATTTTAAAGATGAGAATCTCATCTTACAGCCCTATCAGATCCAGAGAAACTTGCTGGTGAAAACGATGTTTGGCATTGAGATCCCAATGCAGATCTCAATTCCCGACATCATATTTTCAGCAAATTGCTCTGAATCTATAATGGTTATCATGATAATCTCATCTTTAAAATTAATCCAAGTTCATCTTCATAGCCCTAAGGAATTCTGAGATATGGGGCTCTAAAGTGTCCCCCCCTTCCTGCCTCAGACAGCATTTTAGAGCTGCTGAAGGAGGGGGAAGGATTGGAGCTGCAGACTGCAGAGACAATGATAACTCATCATTGTCTGTGTATAAGCCGTTTGTGACCCCAGGAAGGGAGGGTAGCGAGGACTTATGTCCATGTTATCAATCAGATATCATACTATACTTTTGCTCTCTGATTGTCACATAGAAGGATAATATTATACCCCTCTGAGCCTAATCACAGGGGTATTCTTCTGTAACACACCTCTGAACATAACCAGGAAGTCTATTGGTGCTGTGACCCAGACGTTTACCATCGTCCAGGTCACAGTACCAAAAGAGTTGCACAAATACACTTACTCAACACATACACAAAGTCATCAATAAAGTTTACATTTTTTCACTGTCTTGTCCTGTCCATAACTGATCTTTATAGAGTAAAATACGCCGACCACTTCTCTAGCGATATCATTACACGCTAAAATAATAGCAATAATGATTATCACTAGAGATAAATGTATAGAACATTTCTGACAGGCGATAAAGTTCTGTCCGTCAGATAATACATTTTCACCCATTAAATGTCACCATATAAAATCCCAGTTTTTGGCAGCTTTCAGATGGGTACTTTTTTTCTTTTGCACCCACAGTACAAACGAAACACCTGCACTTCCAGTAGTCATCAGATCTAGAATTATGACTCTCTAACACCAGTAATTAATAACCGCAGGAACTTCAGAGTTTGCGTTCATAATATGTGAGCAATAAAGCGGTCGTGTTACACCAATCTGAAACCAGTCCTAGTGATCACATTAGTTAGGTACAGAGACTATAATTATTAATTAGAGTTATTTATAGGGGGATAGAAAATTATATTCTTATGTAAGCCCCTATTTAATTTGCATGCACAAAATTGGTTGCTGCATTTCTGTGATTTTGGTTTTTCTCTAACACCTGCACCTGTAAATACAGTGCCTTGCGAAAGTATTTGGCCCCCTTGAACTTTTCAACCTTTTGCCACATTTCAGGCTTCAAACATAAGGATATAAAATTTTTCATCTTTTGGTGAAGAATCAACAACAAGTGGGACACAATTGTGAAGTGGAACGAAATTTATTGGATATTTTAAACTTTTGTAAAAAATAAAAAACTGAAAAGTGGGGCGTGCAAAATTATTCGGCCCCCTTAAGTTAATACTTTGTAGCGCCACCTTTTCCTGTGATTACAGCTGCAAGTCGCTTGGGATATCTCTCTATCAATTTTGCACATCGAGAGACTGAAATTCTTGCCCATTCTTCCTTGGAAAACAGCTGGAGCTCAGTGAGGTTGGATGGAGAGCGTTTGTGAACAGCAGTTTTCAGCTCTTTCCACAGATTCTCGATTGGATTCAGGTCTGGGCTTTGACTTGGCCATTCTAACACCTGGATACGTTTATTTGTGAACCATTCCATTGTAGATTTTGCTTTATGTTTGGGATCATTGTCTTGTTGGAAGATAAATCTCCGTCCCAGTCTCAGGGCTTTTGCAGACTCCAACAGGTTTTCTTCCAGAATGGTCCTGTATTTGGCTCCATCCATCTTCCCATCAATTTTAACCATCTTCCCTGTCCCTGCTGCAGAAAAGCAGGCCCAAACCATGATGCTGCCTCCACCATGTTTGACAGTGGGGATTGGGTGTTAAGGGTGATGAGCTGTGTTGCTTTTACGCCAAACATATCGTTTTGCATTGTGGCCAAAAAGTTGGATTTTGGTTTCATCTGACCAGAGCACCTTCTTCCACATTTTTGGTGTGTCTCCCAGGTGGCTTGTGGCAAACTTTAAACGAGACTTTTTATGGATATCTTTGAGAAATGGCTTTCTTCTTGCCACTCTTCCATAAAGGCCAGATTTGTGCAGTGTACGACTGATTGTTGTCCTATGGACAGACTCTCCCACCTCAGCTGTAGATCTCTGCAGTTCATCCAGAGTGATCATGGGCCTCTTGGCTGCATCTCTGATCAGTCTTCTCCTTGTTTGAGATGAAAGTTTAGAGGGACGGCCGGGTCTTGGTAGATTTGCAGTGGTCTGATACTCCTTCCGTTTCAATATGATCGCTTGCACAGTGCTCCTTGGGATGTTTAAAGTTTGGGAAATCTTTTTGTATCCAAATCCGGCTTTAAACTTCTCCACAACAGTATCACGGACCTGCCTGGTGTGTTCCTTGGTCTTTATGATGCTCTCTGCGCTTTAAACAGAACCCTGAGACTATCACAGAGCAGGTGCATTTATACGGAGACTTGATTATACACAGGTGGATTATATTTATCATCATCAGTCATTTAGGACAACATTGGATCATTCAGAGATCCACACTGAACTTCTGGAGTGAGTTTGCTGCACTGAAAGTAAAGGGGCCGAATAATATTGCATGCCCAACTTTTCAGTTTTTTTTTTTTTAAGTTTAAAATAACCAATAAATTTCGTTCCACTTCACAATTGTGTCCCACTTGTTGTTGATTCTTCACCAAAAAAATTAAAATTTTATATCTTTATGTTTGAAGCCTGAAATGTGGCAAAAGGTTGAAAAGTTCAAGGGGGCCGAATACTTTCGCAAGGCACTGTATATATGTGTGATATGTATGAATTTCTCACATCTTGCAGTTTTTTGGAAAGTACATTTTGTTTTCAGAAAGGGGTTGTTTGAGCATGCACTTTAGTAGCAAATTTGAATTTGTGTGCAGTTTTTGCTTGTAATCTGTTTGCTGAAAAGTAGCATGAAAGTGGTTGTATATATGAAATATTAAGTTGTGTTTTTATATACGGTATGCTGTGCAGTCTCAAAAAAGTTAGATTTTGGTGTCACAGTTTACTACTGTATGTGCAGTATAGATTTTTAAGATAGTGAATGACAGCAAAATCTTGCTTGACTTCTGTATCAGTGTTTTCTGAGAGTACAAGCTTATGTTGTAGTTGATGTTTGTGGAATATATAAAGTGTGTACACCTTGATCTATTATTATATATGTGTTTTGTTTGTGAATGTACAATTGAATATGAGTTTTAGGTGCAAATATATGTTTTAGTGCATTTTTTTTTTTTTATTGTTTTTGTCACAAAGTTACATGATGGTGGACATAGCTATTGATAACCCATTAGAGAAACATGTAATCTCAGGTTGTCTACTTTCAAGAAATATATAGGGTTTAGGGGTGCTCTTGCATTCCACGGTGTATAATCCCTACATTTTAAAAGATTATACTTTAACATTTCCAGCTTCAAAGGTTTTTGTTCCCTCCAGTTCTGGTGATTTTCAGAAGATATGTGCATGCAGATATAGTCCTTAGTTATATGAATGAACTCGGCACATGTTGAACACTTACTTTTAGAAGGTTTGGTGCATATAACTTTTTGTTTGGTTTCCACTTTTAGCAACTAATATAAATTTATTAGCATTTTTTTTTTTTTATATAAAACATTTTGATTTAAAGTGTGTCTGTTCATATACAGTACCAAGTGGCATTTTGACAATGCTGCAGGTGTCTACTTTCAGAAAATATATAAGTATGGGGAGGAGGGGAAAGGGTAGTATAATGTTGCAATTTAGATTTTATTTGTCCATCTAAAACTGTGAAAATTGCCCTGGCAGCCAGCGGAGAAAAAAAAAATTGTAAGGGGCCACTAGGGAGGCATTATAGTGTGTTAGGGCCTCTAAAGGGGCATTATAATTTGTGTAAGTCAGGTATTCCTAGATGGTGGTGGTGATGGGAGGGGGGGCACTTATGAAACCATTGCACTGAACCCACCAATGTGTTAAAACGGTCCTGCTAAGGAGCATAGTGAGGAGGAACAATAATGGGGTAATATACTATGTGAGAGCACTAATGTCAGTACCCACAGTATAATGTTCCTTAATGCCCCCTACAGTACAATGCCACGTTATTGCCCCCTGCACAGTATAATGCCATGTTAGTTGCCCCCCACATCATGTAATGCCACGTTAATGCCCCCTGCACAGTATAATGCCACGTTAGTGACTACCCGCACAGAATAATGCCATGTTAGTCGCCCCCGGCCTAATCCTTATTTTTCTTATTTAAACTGGGGGGTGTCTTACAGTCAGACGTGTCTTTTTGTCCGAAGTATACCGTAAATACTGGACAAGTTCAGCTTGGACAATTTACTTGATGGTGGATCCTGGTCAATGGAAATTTACTAAAAGTAGTTGAGTACCCCTACTCTATTGCCCTTGGCAGCCCATCATATTGGTGGACCATCATAGTAAAAAAAGATGGTAAAAACTGATGACAACTTATGGTTTTGGAGTAGAAATTTGTAAAAAAATGTTCGCATCAGTTTTGGAATCAATTGTAATGACTAAGGGACAAAAAAACTGATACTGATGCAACTGATATATGTGAACGTACCCTAAATATTTCATTAACGCAAATTGCATGAATTAAAAGATTACATACAATTATGGGAATGGGGAAGAGAAGTAAGGAGAAGTAAAGGGAACATAGCAAATGTTATTTTATTAAACTACACTTTTACCCCAGTCCATATTTGCACTTTGGATGTTGTCCTTCATTCTCCAATGCCTCTGGCATTCCTGCTCCACTTGAACCAAGTCCTGCTCCATCAGTCCAACCTTGACGCTCCATTAATTTTCGTCCAACTCCCTGGAAGTAAACACGAGAAGATTCTCTAAGCAAATTCATATACAGTGGGGAAAAGTATTTAGTCAGCCACCAATTGTGCAAGTTCTCCCACTTCAAAAGATGAGAGAGGCCTGTAATTGACATCATAGGTAGACCTCAACTATGAGAAACAAAATGATTAAACAAATCCAGAAAATCACATTGTCTGATTTTTAAAGAATTTATTTGCAAATTATGGTGGAAAATAAGTATTTGGTCACCTACAAACAAGCAAGATTTCTGGCTCTCACAGACCTGTAACTTCTTCATTAAGAGGCTCCTCTGTCCTCCACTCATTACCTGTAGTAATGGCACCTGTTTGACATTGTTATCAGTATAAAAGACACCTGTCCACAACCTCAAACAGTCACACTCCAAACTCCACTATGGTGAAGACCAAAGAGCTGTGGAAGGACACCAGAAACAAAATTGTAGACCTAGTGAATGACCTGCAGAAAGCTGGGACTAATGTAACAAAGGCTACCGTCAATAAAACACTACGCCGCCAGGGACTCAGATCCTGCAGTGTCAGACGTGTCCCCCTGCTTAAACCAGTACATATCCGGGCCCGTCTGAAGTTTGCTAGAGAGCATTTGGATGTTCCAGAACAGTATTGGAAAATGTCACATGTTCAGCTGAAACCAAAGTAGAACTGTTTGGTAGAAACACAACTCGTCGTGTTTGGAGGAGAGTGAATGTGGAGTTGCATCCAAAGAACACCATACCTACTGTGAAGCATGGGGGTGGCAACATCATGCTTTGGGGCTGTTTCTCTGCAAAGGGACCAGGACGACTGATCCGTGTACATGAAAGAATGAATGGGGCCATGTATCTTTAGATTTTGAGTGCAAACCTCCTTCCAAGAGCAAGGGCATTGAAGATGAAACGTGGCTGGGTCTTTCAGCATGAGAATGATCCCAAGCACACCGCCAGGGCAACGAAGGAGTGGCTTCGTAAGAAGCATTTCAAGGTCCTGGAGTGGCCTAGCCAATCTCCAGATCTCAACCCCATAGAAAACCTTTGGAGGGAGTTGAAAGTCCGTGTTGCCCAGCGACAGCCACAAAACATCACTGCTCTAGAGGAGATCTGCATGGAGGAATGGGCCAACATACCAGCAACAGTGTGTGCCAACCTTGTGAAGACTTACAGAAAATGTTTGACCTCTGTCATTGCCAACAAAGGATATATAACAAACTATTGAGATGAACTTTTGTTATTGACCAAATACTTATTTTCCACCATAATTTGCAGATAAATTCTTTAAAAATCAGACAATGTGATTTTCTGGATTTGTTTTCTCATTTTGTGTCTCATAGTTGAGGTCTACCTATGATGTCAATTACAGGCCTCTCTCATCTTTTTAAGTGGGAGAACTTGCACAATTGGTGGCTGACTAAATACTTTTTTCCCCACTGTATGCTGTTCAGTAGTCCTTGTTCTAAAAATGTCTCACAAACCAATGTTTTTATTATTCCAAAAATGTAAATTTTATAGAACTATGCAATAACTCCCGATTAAAAAAACCACTCCAGGAAATGTTTACACATATAATGGTAACCCCAATATGGCCACCTGTGTCATATGATCACCAGTCTTTACACCAGTCTAGACCAAGGGTAGGCAACCTTTTTTGTATGGTGTACCAATTTTTTTCATTAAAAAAAAAAAAATAATAATAAAAAGATGTGCTACTTTGGAGTCTGAAAAGTGGGGCACAGCACTCAGAGTATAAAAAGCGGAGGTCCAGGTGAAGCGACAAAAAAAAATAATGTTACTCACCTTCTCTGGATTCTGGCTCCCTGTTCTCTTTGGCGCTTCTGCCCAACGTCAGCAACCAACCCTATTTGTGTCTCAGGGGTCACGTCGGCATCATTATGCCGAGCACTCTCTGACATCAGGCAGAAGTGCCGAAGAGAACAGGGAGTTGTTGCTCCGGTCAGTAACATTGTTTTTTTAATGTTCGCTCACTTTCCCTGGCACTCCACTTATTATACTCTGAGGTCTGAAGAGAAAAAACAACACATGGGGCCCTGGCCTAAAGGGATTTTCCATGCAAAAAAGGTCTGTTAGTGCTATTAATAGCTTTAGCAGTGTTTTGAGTGATTTCTGGGTTCTCTGGGAGCTCCTGGCATCCTTTACATCGGCATCTTCCTGTTCTGTGCCTTTCCTACAACTCTCGCAATTCCTTGGACTGCACTCAGAGCTCACTCCCCCCTCCCTTTCTCACTCACTCCCCTTTCCTGTTTCCCTAGCTAGCCCGCCCACTACAGCGTCAGCAGCCATCTTTAGACTCCTACTTTTCACTCACTCAACCTTCTACTTTGGCTGTAATATTGTAAGCACCTCCATATATCATTCACTCAGTCACACAGAGAAAGCTCCAGGGCAACAATGAATTTTTGAGGCTTTTTCTGGCATTTGGTAAATATAAATATATATGCACACATACATACATACAGTACATAAACAGTATAATGTTCCAAAGTGGTCCCCGTACAGTAAAATATGCTCCACAGTGGCTCCCGCACAGTATAATTTACTCCACATTGGCATACTGGCTGCCAGTGCGGCGAGTGGGGACTGAGTGACCGGCAAGGCGCTCTTTGCATAGCACAGAGCCCGCAAGGAGGTACGACTAGTGTGGCATACACTCTGAAAACCCCCGTACACCTGAAAGAAAAAGAATAAATAAAAACGATGTCAGACAGAAAGACCTGAGTCAGGTTGTGTCTGCTTCCTACGGACAATAGGCTAAAATTGGTTAGCATAGTGTCTGTGGAGAGGGTATAGCCCAGTCAGTGTCAGCCTCCTAGTGGCCTTATCTATACCCATGGTGTTGTATCCCCCAATGATCACATGATAAATTCCCCCTGTCGGTGTCATTCCAGCATTAACCATCACAAACAGAAACCTATTCTCACCTTTGTATACTGTTCAAAGCCACCTAATTCACGGTTCTCCCCAGCTCTGTCCACTCCTTCTTGCCTTCTTCTCTCTAGTCGTATCTTCAAAAAATCTTTAGCATCTTTATCTCCACTACCAGGTTCATAATACTCACTCATGTCCACATCCCAATCATCAGCCGTCTGTTCATCAAAATCTGGAAAGATCAACACAAAGAAAATCAGGCAAGCTTTTTTTTTTTTTTTTAATTTAAAAAAGTCTATGTACCTATGTACTTGTATTTACTTCTGGCTGCTTGTGAGATTACAGATGGGATATTATTCACAGACAGCAAGCAGTTTTTCTAAATCTGCTCATTTTTTTTTTTCACAAAATCAGATTATTATTGATGTGATATGGCAGGGTTAATGTTTTTACTGATCAGTATGTATAGATTCTTAGCGGCCCTGATATTGTCAATATGGATAACATCTGTTAATAACATTTCTTCAATTACCTTATCGCCTATAAATGGTCATGTTATGACCAGGCAAACACAGTCCAGAAAGCCCCCTCACCCACCAAAGGTACTGTAAAACTCTATGGTATTTTATATCCTGTTAGCTTTTGCTGGGGGCCATGAATAGGTGTAGGAGCCCATCAGCCTTTGAACGTCATTGAAAAAAACTGGTATATATTGATAATATATAACAGGGCTCCCCATTTCACCATGTGAATATTACTCATCATTTGTAACCCCTGTAACTCTGCAGCTAATTATCTCTCTTCATTTATTAAATACATTTTAATATAGTCATTTTTGCAGCATCTTAAAATTAACCCATTATAAAAACCCGTCCTCCTGCCTACACAGGGATCTTTTTAGCTGCATATCTCCCCGTATGCCTTCCATGCACTGAACTGCTCGGAGTTTCAAAACTTGTAAAAAAAAAAATATAACAAAAAACCTACCTCAACTCAGGTGCTGTGTCAGGGTGGGTTCACACCTGTGCTTGAGTCCGTCCGCTGCCAATCCGAGTGAAAATCTCGGGGAACGGGATAGGCATCGGATACCGACAGGTTAGCGACGCATTGGTTAAAAACCCATTCATTTGAATGGGTTTTTAAAGCAATGCGCGGGTGTGCGCTTACACCCTTTGCGCTGCGAAGCCGTTTTTTTTCGTCAGACACGAAGTCCTGCATGTCCGACTTTGTTTCCGACGAAAAAAAAAGGATTCGCAGCGCAGAGGGTATAAGCGCACACCCGCGCATTGCTTTAAAAACCCATTCAAATGAATGGGTTTTTAACCAATGCGTCGCTAACCTGTCGGTATCCGATGCCTATCCCGTTCCCCGAGATTTTCACTCGGATTGGCAGTGGACAGACTCAAGCACAGGTGTGAACCCACCCTCACATCTAGAAATATCCATAATATTGTGATATTTGTAGCTGTAGAAAAAAAAAAAGAAAAAAAAGAAAAAAAAGTTATAATTTTTATATATGTATTTGTACATATATATGTGTATATGTATTTTGTATATATATATTTCTGTCCCATCACAAAGTATATGACCTTCTTTTTTTTTTAGCCCCCACACGGTATATGACCCCCCTTTTTTTAGCCCCCCCAACAGTACATGACTCCTTTCTTTTGCCAATCAAACTATATGACACCTTTCTTATGCCCCCCCACAGTACATGACCCCTTTTTTGCCCCCCAAATAGTATAGGACCCCAACACAGTATCTGACCTCTTTTTATGGTCCCCACACAGTATATATGATCCCCCAACCAACCCCCCTAAAAATTATTGGCAGCTCTTTTTTGCAATTACACAATAAGTAGCTGTTGACGTGTGTCGCCCAAAATTTCTTGACATGTTACCTTTGACATGCGTTCGCCAGCACTGCCCTAAAGTGTCCATTAGGAGAAAGACAATGAACCAATATGTCCTTCTGAATAAACTATGGGACAATGTCTAACCTGTGCTTCTTATGCATGTTGGAACAGCAAGAAACAGTTAGAAGTTGCTATGTGAAACATGGAAGTCCTCCCACATCAAACATCTATCCTACCCTCTGAAGGTCCACTGATTTCTAAAATTCTGCCCCTTCCATGTTCGATTGTCCCAAATGGGGTGAACTGCGTACATCCTGTAACTTGAGTTATTTCAGCTTGTTCCATATCCTTTGTATCAATATTAGAGTTGGCAAGGTGTCTAGAAGCAAAGTCCTAGTAACATCAACAGTCTATTGCCTCTCAGATGGTGACGTAGAATAGCAGCCAAGGTGCCCTTCCACAAGATCACTACCCCATCTGAAGGATGTTCTTTTAAAGAAGACCTTTCACCAACTAATTTTTTTTTAGCTAAAGGAAAAAAAAAAAAAAAAAAAAAAAAAGTGACATGACCTATCTTCAGCCGGATTCCGCCTTGAAAAACCTATTGAAAAAACCACTAGCATTTTTTTAAAGAGAAGTTTCCAGGTCCATACAGTGTGCTGGAGCAAAAAAAACGCGACAAAAAATGCATCATGTAAAAAAAGCGTCAAAAAAAAGTCTCCTAATTCCTGAAGCAGATTTTTTCAGCTTGCAATAAACTCCGTGTGAACACACCCTTAATATGTGATACTCCACTGATTTTTTTTTTTTCTCTAGCCCCACTGTTCCTGAGCAATCAGTGCAGCTACTATGGTGCCCGACCTGATATATAAGCTCTGTACTGTCAGGTGGGCAGTTTCAGAAAGGAGCAGGCAAGGGGTGTGATTCACAGCTCCAATCAGTGGTGGACAGTGTTAAAGCTCAGTATCAGACCTCTTGCCTGCTCCTGCCTGCCAGTGTCCACCTGATCATACAGAGCTTACATAGTAACTGCACTAATTGTTCAGGAATATACTGGAGGCTAGAAAAAAAAAATTCCAACTGTGCCAGAAACATATTAAATGATGGAAAGAGCTGGACTTAGTGGAGGTGGTGAAAATTTCTCTTTAAAAGGAAATGTGTCATGAGAATACGTCCCATGTTTAACATAAAATCTATTCTATTAACCCTTTCCACCTGCAGTGAACTTTTGATTTAGAATTAGTTTTTTTTTTTTCATCCCTGACAAACTTAATTTTCCATTCACGTAGCTGTTTTAAGGATTTACAGCTTTCTTAAGTACAAATAATACTTCATATTGATCCCATTAAATATTCTATAGACTGGGAAGCCAGGAAAACATTCAAAAAGGAGATGGATCTGGTTTAACTCAGTTGTGCTATTTTCTTCCAGGTCTTGTTTTATAGTATTCACTGCAATATAAACGACAGGTTGCTGGAGGCTGTGTCTGGAAGCCAATGTGAGCGAACACTGAATAGAGGAGCTCTTGCAGGAAAATTTCAGCCGAATATAAGAACTTCCCTAGCTGATAATGGGGGAGAAAAAAAACAAACCAAAAAAAAACAAAATAATAATAAAAAAAAAAAAAAACTATTTTAGAAGTTGTCTAAACTGGTGGACATACGTCTCCTCTTATGATTTTTGAGGAGTACTTTTAGCCAAGGAGGAGTATGGTATAAGTTATGGAAATAAATAATATGTTGGAATAATAATGTTAAGAGGTTGCTATTTAAGCAGGTAAACCATTACTATAAACGGTCTTCAATGTATAAATAGCAAATTTAGCGTTGAGTTTTTAAAAGAGGACCTTTCATGTCCTCATCAATGTGCGATATTATTCAGCACACTGTCTGCTTTCCCGGTATGTGCCCTTGTACTGTCAGAGGGGGTGTTCCTTACCACCAAGCGATGAAGCTGAAATGTAAGAAATGCACCCTCTCACAGTACAAGGCTGTGGAAGAGAGTACAGTCGTGAGGGGCGTTCCTCACAACCCAGCGGTGACGCTAGGCTGTAAGGCCTGCCCTTCTGACAGTGGGGAGATACCAGTGCCGAAATTAATGGCACTGATATCTCCAGCACCAGGGCACATACCTGGAAAGCCGACTGAAGCCAGCTGAATTCAGCACAGTGTCGGCTTTCTAGCAGTATATAGTACCACACATTGATGAGGACAAGAAAGGTCCTCTTTAAGGTGTTCACTGTCCAGTAAAAATGGCGTTACTTATATTCTTTGGGTTTGAACAATCAGAGAGATATCACATTTACATAGTTATTATGTTTTGATATCTTTACAAAAAGCCAAAACTTTGAAAAATGCAAACATTATTTTTAGTTAAACCTGTAACTTTGTGTTTATGGTGTCTTTTTTGCAGCGCAAAAAGTGGACCATTTTGGGGAATTTCCGATGTTTTGATCACTTTTTATTTGCTGGCCAAACAGCAATTCAACTATTCTTTACTTTTATACTTAATTTGTAAAAAATTTGCAAAGCGTTAACTTTTTTTTTTTTTTTTTTTTTTAAAGGCCCCACAGGGAGCTTGAACCTGTGTGTGTTAGATCGCCTGTACCATAGACTGCCAATACAACTGTATGGCAGTCTACTGCACAATCACTGTACCAATGGGATGCCTCTACCTTGGAATGTTTTGTATATATTGTATGTGTATTTGTATTTCTTATCTTGCACTGCATATCCTTGCTGTAAAACAACAAATTTCCCCGTGGTGGGACTATTAAAGGATTATTATTATTATAACTCTTAAAGGGGTTATCTGCTTTTTAACATTGATAGCCTATCCTTATAGGCAGGAGCTTAGTCTGGAGGGGTCAGAGAGTCTCAGATGTACTAAAGACCCACAATCAAAGAGAACTCTGATTGAGGGAATTAGTGCTAGGTCCCTGCTGCCATATTAGTATGGCAGATGTCGGCAAAGAAATATATTGAATATGTTAATTTGTTCTCTGCCATTGGAAAGAAACTGGTTAAAGTAATTTCACACTGGAGTGTAGTGCTCTTGTCCCTGCTCAGACACTAATGATGCAGACCGGGGGCAGAGATGCTGCATACCGGAGCTTAGGTGTTCTAATGCCAGAAAAATTCTCATGCATATTAACCCCTTCCCGACAACCACCATAATAGTACGGCAGATGTTGGGTATTTAAATACAGTGGGGAAAAAAAGTATTTAGTCAGCCACCAATTGTGCAAGTTCTCCCACTTAAAAAGATGAGAGAGGCCTGTAATTGGCATCATAGGTAGACCTCAACTAAGAGACAAAATGAGAAAAATCCAGAAACTCACATTGTCTGATTTTTAAAGAATTTATTTGCAAATTATGGTGGAAAATAAGTATTTGGTCACCTACAAACAAGCAAGATTTCTGACTCTCACAAACCTGTAACTTCTTCTTTAAGAGGCTCCTCTGTCCTCCACTCATTACCTGTAGTAATGGCACCTGTTTGACATTGTTACCAGTATAAAAGACACCTGTCCACAACCTCAAACAGTCACACTCCAAACTCTACTATGGTGAAGACCAAAGAGCTGTGGAAGGACACCAGAAACAAAATTGTAGACCTGCACCAGACTGAGAAGACTGAATCTGCAATAGGCAAGCAGCTTGGTGCGAAGAAATCAACTGTGGGAGCAATAATTAGAAAATGGAAGACATACAAGACCACTGATCTCCCTCGATCAAGGGCTCCTTGCAAGATCTCACCCCGTGGGGTCAAAATGATCATAAGAACAGTGAGCAAAAATCCCAGAACCACACGGGGGGACCTAGTGAATGACCTACAGAAAGCTTGGACTAACGTAACAAAGGCTACTGTCAGTAACACACTACGCCGCCAGGGACTCAGATCCTGCAGTGCCAGATGTGTCCCCCTGCTTAAGCCAGTACATATCCGGGCCCGTCTGAAGTTTGCTAGAGAGCATTTGGATGTTCCAGAAGAGTATTGGGAGAATGTCATATGGTCTGATGAAACCAAAGTAGAACTGTTTGGTAGAAACACAACTCATCGTGTTTGGAGGAGAGTGAATGCTGAGTTGCATCCAAAGAACACCATACCTACTGTGAAGCATGGGGGTGGCAACATCATGCTTTGGGGCTGTTTCTCTGCAAAGGGACCAGGACGACTGATCCGTGTACATGAAAGAATGAATGGGGCCATGTATTGTGAGATTTTGAGTGCAAACCTCCTTCCATCAGCAAGGGCATTGAAGATAAAACGTGGCTGGGTCTTTCAGCATGACAATGATCCCAAGCACACCGCCAGGGCAACGAAGGAGTGGCTTCGTAAGAAGCATTTCAAGGTCCTGGAGTGGCCTTGCCAGTCTCCAGATCTCAACCCCATAGAAAACCTTTGGAGGGAGTTGAAAGTCTGTGTTGCCCAACGACAGCACCAAAACATCACTGCTCTAGAGGAGATCTGCATGGAGGAATAGGTCAACATACCAGCAACAGTGTGTGCCAACCTTGTGAAGACTTACAGAAAACGTTTGACCTCTGTCATTGCCAACAAAGGATATATAACAAAGTATTGAGATGAACTTTTGTTATTGACCAAATACTTATTTTCCACCATAATTTGCAAATAAATTCTTTAAAAATCAGACAATGTGATTTTCTGGATTTGTCTTCTCATTTTGTCTCTCATAGTTGAGGTCTACCTATAATGACAATTACAGGCCGGCCTCATCTTTTTAAGTGAGAGAATTTGCACAATTGGTGACTGACTAAATACTTTTTTTCCCCACTGTATATAGAATTCAACATGTGTATGTAGGATGGCAAAAAGAGTAAAGAGATCATGTAAAAATAACATTTCAGTTCATCCAAAATCTTCATCAGTCACAATACAAACAGGATAGAGGGAAAAACGCATTGTGTAGCTCTATACTGTTTGAATTGCAACCAACACCAATGAAGAGATCTCCACACCAATTTCAAAATCATACCTCTCTACCTGTGTGCTTGACCTGATCTCATCAATCACACTGGAGTCTTTATTCCTGCCGTAATTCACCTCTTCAACAACTATTAGTATCTTCTCTTCTGCTTTTAAACACAAGACTGACACACCCATCCTTAAACCAGCCCTCAACCAGTCTTCTCCGGCCAAATAATCGCTCATCCAACTCACACTTTGACAGACTACAATCTGGCTTCCGACCCAATTACTCCATTGAAACTGCCCTAATTAAAGTTACAACCTACTAACCATCAAAGCCAAAGGACACTACTTTGTCCTCCTCCTTGACTTTTCTTCTGCCTTTGAAACAGTTGATCCCTTCTTGTTACAAACTCTCTCATTCCCTGGCATTACAGACATAGCTTTCTCCTGGATCTCTTCATACCTCACCAACCACACATTTAGCTCCCATACTGGTTTGCTTAGTTACCCTACCCTGCTAATATCCCATCTAGGCATTTACTGCATTCCATAAAGTTTACCAGAGATATACAATTTAGATGCAGAGCCAGATACAGCTACAGTGAAACCTCTCCAATAGACCACCCTATTTGACAAGACCACTTTTTCATGCAATTTTGGTTGGTAATCGCAAAGAGGTTTCACTGTATTTACTCTTTAGTCTCTGGTAAAACCTTTACTTTTTACTTCATACCTTTCCTTTAGCAGTACCATTAGGGCTCGTGTACTTGTTTTTTAATGGGTCTTTTTCAGATCCATGACCTCACTGATCTTTGCACTTGGAAAATCTTACCTTTTGCAGATATAATGGCAAAACATCCTATCCCAAACTATGCACTCAACACATCAGCTCCGGGTCTCCGTGCTGCAGCAGTGCAGCCGCCATCGTTAAAGACACGGCATCGGCCGTATTATTACGGTGGATGTCGGAGAGGGGTTAAACATATCAGTATGCAGGAAACCCATGACTAAATTTCTAGTATATATGTTATGCTTAAATGATTTTCATTATTTCATTTTATTATTCTCTCATACATACACAGATGGAAATGTGGCTTGAAAGGGATATACCATATAACTTGCGCCAGGTGGTCAAGTCCACCAAAAGCCTCACCATGTAACTTGTTTAAAAACAATCACATTAAACTATTAACTATTAAAAGGTACCATACCCTGGAGTTCTTACATAAATTAAACCCAGTCAAATTAAACCCAGTCATCCCTAACATTTAATGGCATTGTGCTGCTCATGATTGATCTCTCCCTACCATATTTACTGGAAATGCTCATTAAAAGGGTTACCTAGGATATACAGTTTTGATTAAGGAGGCTCAAAAAAAAAAAACAAACAAAAAAAAAAAACAAAAAAAAAAAAAAACACACAAACATACACTCAACTGTCCCCAGTGCATTCCTCTGCTGTGTCCACCGGCTCCCTGATGCTTCTTCCGGCAGAAGTCTTCGCCTCATGTGAGAGACCTAAGGAAAGGAACTGGGACGTCACTCGCATATGTGAAGTCCCATGTCCTTTCCTTAGACTGCTGATGAACAAGAACCTGTGAGTAGCAGGACCAGATTGTGGTGGGAGACACCATTTTGGAAAAGAGTCATGGAGAGTGGTGGCCAAAGGTTTTGAAACCAAACACACCCTTAGACCTTCTTATTTATCGTTTTAAAGGGAACCTGTCAGCAAGAAAATCAGTATCAAACTAATGACAGTACCTTGGGGGGCTGTTTCCACACATGACTTTCTTACTATGCATTGCAGCTCCAATTTCATGAAAATCATTGTTTAATTTTTATCCAAAGTAGCTGAAAAGGGTTATAGAGGAATTTCTTCTACTGCTGGGGCTTCATGCTCTGCTCTAGATACCTACCCCTAACTGCCGACCAGTTCTTTCACTTGTTACTTGAGTGACATCTCCCACTTTGTCAGCAACTAAAGGCAATTATCTAGAGCAGAGAGTGAAGCCCCAGCAGAAGAAGAAATGCCCCTAAAGCCCTTTTCAGCTAATTCACATAAGAATAAACCACTGATTTTCATGATAATTGAGTTACAATGCAGAACATTGTAGGACAGCTTCTACACTTTGGAAATTGTAGAAGCCGCCCTACAAGGAACTGTCATTAGTTTTATACAGATTTTCCTGCTGACACAGTCAGTTTAAAAGCCTGGGAAAATCTAGTAGACTGCTACTCCATTTATTGGCCACTTCAAAACATCTTATTGTCTGATTTTGGTGTTGAGTACCCCCCCATCTCAAATGGATTTATACAGCCAGATTAAGGATTTGTGCTCTATGGAGTATCTCACCACCCTTCTACACAATTCTATGGACAAACAGTGGTCTACCTTGAACCTTTGAGGCTCAGTATCAGGCTTAGCTCCTGACTTTCCACTCATCTTATTGTTCGATGACATGTATTCCCTCCTTAGACACTTTTTATTATTCTTACTCCTTTTCAAGATCATTTCATCTTCAACTTGCTTAACTGTCCACAATAACATTTTGACCAGGGGTGTCCAAACTTTTGCATGCCACTGTATATCTATGGGCAATATATTCCCTTTAAGTTTGTTCAGGGTACTCTACTTACCACCTTCTTGCTCCTGCCATAACTGGGCATCTGTGTAGAACACCAATCCTGATCCACCCTTCTCCCACTTTAGTTCAATCTCATTTTCATACAGTCGCTCTTTAGACCGTTCTTGTGCAGTGACATCTTCATGTAATGCTTCATGTCTCTCCCATTCTTCACAAGTGTCATTGTCCTTCAAAAGACAAAGAAGAAAAGATTACATAGCATTTAAGTGACACAGGAATCATACAGGTAAAGTCTGTGACCTCCGATTTCCAGAATTAAAGGATATTATAAAAAGCTAAAAGCTAAAACTAAAATATAAAAGCTAAAAAACACTCGTCAATACTAAATACAACTATGGCTCTGTTTACACTTCTGTCATGGTTACTGCACACAGAAACCAAGAATGCAGATCCATTACGCAACAGGAACCAACAGCATCCGAAGTACCTCACAAATTTATAACAGGATTCCTTGGGGTTCCACTTTTGTTTTGAAGAATAGTATTATTCTTTCCACCAAATTTGATGCAACTGATGACAGAGTCTATGACCCTCCAATAGTAGTGTAAACCCAACCTAATTGTGGAAAAGCAGTTCTTGATGCATTAAATTTCCCCTGCGGTGACAGTTTTAGAGGAAATTTTTCATATATAAAACCTTAAAGGGAGTCTATTATTAGAAAATCACCTTTTGAACTAATGGCACGTTGGAATAGCCTTTAAAAAGACTATTCTACTCCTACCTTCCATTCTCTTTTTCTCCCTGCCGTTTCTGTAAAAATCCGTTTATTGCTATATGCAAATTAGTCTCAGGGAGCACAGGGGGCGTTCCCCTTGTGCTCCGAGCACCCCTGCGTCATAACCTCTCGCTGCCCCTTAGTAAATTCAGTTCACGTCCCTCTTCATCTTCTCCTGATCTTCTGCCTTGCGGAGGCATCCGACTCTGCGCTATACGGGGATGAAATCTCGGCTCTGGCGCTTCAGGTAGAGCCGACTGCGCATGTTCGGGCCGCCATTTTCCAAACGTGCCATTAGTTCAAAAGGTGATTTTCTAATGATAGACTACCTTTAACAGGTTTTTCTAGTACATAGCCATTTATGGCCACTCTTGAAATATTCCATTAATGTTTGATTAGTGGGGTCTCTCCTCTAGAACCCCCCAACAGCATAATGAAGGGGGTCACTGTACTTGCAATTAGTCCAATTCAATTTAGTGGAAGAATTTGCAACTCAAGGTAAGGCCGCCTGTATGGATAAACCAGTGTGGTGGTATAAACAAGGCCCCAGTTAAATCCAGGAAAACCTCTATAAAGATATCCTTCAACACACTTATCATAGAGCAATAAATTAGCACTCCCCTAAATGTTAAATCATAGCCAAGTATGATCAAAGATATATGCAAGTGTCAATTACTGAAACAAAAATAAATATTGCATGTTATGTGTTGGACCTGAACAAGCCACTCCAGAACTTACATCTTCAGAGTGGGACTGTTCCTCAGTGTCGTTCTCTTCTTTGGGAATGTCTGATTCAGTAAGATTTGAAGCAATGTTGCCTCTTTCACTTATCTCATGTTCATTAGCAGTATAAACTCCCTCTTCTTTTTCTGTAGTCTCTGTCCCAACATAAACATAGGGGACATTGCTGTAACGTTTTCGGGAACGACGAAACTGGAGACCCAGTCGTGTTATGAGCTTGGGTGGTAAACGACATGATTGTATTAGCTGCAAGAAAACACCCACAGGAGTACCAACATTTCCTTGGGGCATGAGTGCAGGAGGATTAAGCTCTGACATTCGGAGCAAGTCTGCAGATGTTACTTGCTTCTCTGCATCCACTGAAAATTGGGCTCCCAATAATTCATGTCGTGTCTTGTAATGGAAGTCCTGGGGTTCTGAAGGAGAAAAGCAGTTTAATTAATGTTAAGTGTTATAATATACAGGGCCATGGAGTTGGAAAAAAAAGTTCAGCTTCAAAATAAAACGATTAATCATTTTTAATTATGGTATATTATACAATTATTGATATTGTATAATTATTTAGATACAATTTGCTACATATTTACTTTCATAGGAATTCAATCACTGACTTTTTCCTCATTTAGAGGAAATTTACTGCTTCTGGCTGACCATGGCTGTTAGTCATTTATTAAGGAGACGGTGGTTTGCGTAGGATTAGGAGCAGGGTGTTAAGACAGAAAAGATTAAATTATCTAGTGCCTCTTTAAGAGGTAAAAAAAAGTTAGTTAAAAGTTGGATGAAATCTAGGCTACAATTTTTTATTTTAATTAGGCCAGGGAAGGTGAAAAATAATACTCACCTGTCCCCGATGCCCCCCCCCAGCGAGGTCCTGTCCTGGAGCTCTGTTGTTCCCACCGAACATGACCGCTGAGGCCAATCAGCGGCCTAAGGAAGAGACCCTGGGACTAATAAGGGATGTCACAGCTGGCGAGGACTTCCGGCAAAAGACCACAGCCGAGCAGCAGGACCGGACCGCACTGGGAGGACAGCCTGGACAACCTCTTTAATCTATACAACCTGCGGTAGCCGAATTCTGCCTCGTGGGAACATAATCAGTCAGGCTGTATGTGTAAACACACTGCAGATTTATTTTTGTTCACTTTAAAGGGGTTGTCCAGGCAAAAAAAATTTTTAAATCGGCACAGCACGGTCCGATGTCGTCTTCTGGAGGAAATCCCCGCCACATGTGACCACTGAGACCGATCAGCGGCTTCAGCGAAAGGGATCAGAGACGTCACAGCCGGCGAGCAGTTTCACTTTGAGAAGACATAGGAGCAGCAGGACCAGGCCACACTGGGAGGACACCAGAGGACAGGAGACAGGCGAGTCCCCCCCCCCCCCATCTCCCCCGGCCTATATTAAAAATATTATTTTTTTTGCCCGGACAACCTCTTTAATGGAAACTGAGCTATAGTAACCAGGCACAGCTATTACACAGTGGATGGACCTGTGTACGTCAAGCTGAGCAACTGTCATGTATAATAATAACAACAACAACTTTACTTATATAGCGCCGCAGCACTTTACAAATCAGAGGACATATGAACAGACAATATGAGACATTACAATGTGACAAAGAAATAAACATATCAAACAGTAGGAGTGAGGGCCCTGCTCGCAAAAGCTTACATTGAGGAGATAGGGGGACACAAGGGGTCAGAGGTCTTGTTTGCTACAATGGTCCAGCCATCTTTTAATAGAAAAGTATCTATGCCATTTACGTTTACACTACTGTCATAGTACAGTACTGTCATAGGATGACAGCAACGGACATTAACTGCAGCAGAGCAACGGACCCAGAAAGCGCCCCCTCTGACTGTGTCTGTTCTCTTTGACTAATGTAAACAACATGAAAGATGCTGTCTTCAGGCATGTTAGTTTACTTTTGTAATGGAAGAAAAAGTTCTGCATACCCAACTTTTTCTTCCATCAGAAAGGTAAACATGAATAAATTTTACATTGGGGTGAATGCTCCTGTGACGCCCCGTGTCCTTTCCTTAGGCTGCTGATTGGCCTCAGCCATCACATGGAACGAGGACTTCCGCCAGAACAAGACCCCAGGAGCAGGAGGAATAGACCGCAGTGAGAGAAACCAGAGCATCGGGGCCAGGTGAGTATGGTTTTTTTTCACCTTCCCCGGCCTCCTGGACAACCCCTTTAAATAACGGTGGTGTGCACCTACCCTTATTTCTTATATGTCTGTTACAGTGTTTCAGGCTGACCATATTTGTTCAAAGACAAACAGTCTCTCTGAATTTTCTCATGAAAAGATTGTGGACAGCTAAAATGACTGTTTATTGTTAGATTCTGCTCTATGAACAACATCTTTGTTATTGTCCATTTTAATGACTTTTAGACTACTGTGTGTTGGGATCAGGGACACTACATGAAGTTTGTGTCACACAAAGTATCTATAGCCACAGTGGGCAAACCCCTTGGTACCAAATCTATGAAAACCCCAACACATACCCGCCTCCGGAGTGTCTCGGACTCTGTGGATGATGCACCGTCCGGGTACTTGATTTCCTGCGGGGTCCAGCCATGGTTTACCATGATACATCTTCATAAAGCTGTTGCTCCTCTCCGGCCTGACTGTAACGGGACAGCAGAAGGTGGCACATTTTTTCCGCCGTCCATCTCCTCCGTTCCGGTCGATGGCGATAGTGGAAACACAAGAACCCTTCACTTTCTGTGAACTGACTGAAATAATGGCGCAGTTGAGCGGAACGAAACCTCCGAGGTATTCCACTGACTAGAAACAGTACCGGAGAACAAGTTTCCTCCATTTTTCCAGTCACGTGAATATCCGCCATCTTTGAGATGGCAGGAAAATGTCGCCATGTAGGTTGGGGAAGACTATTACGTTCAACCATTTTAACGGAAGGCAAGGAATCCGATCACGTGATAATCCGCCATCTCACTGATTTGCAGCGGCATAAAACGTTGGCTTTCTAGAGGTGTGAAAGAGGGCTTAGATTTTAAATGTACTAGACAGTGAAACTTATGTAATCATCGATACAAAGACCTCTAAAAAAGAATCTTCAGGGTTAGATGCCAGAATGGAGTGGATACATTCAGGTGCTGCCTGATATGCTATGGGTCCAGTAGGTGGCGCTGCTTCCTGTGACTGTTAGTATGAGGCATCACCTGATGTAGCCACGTCAAACCATCAGGTGGTTTGCATATAGGGGAGACATAGTTCGCCTCTAGTTTTTTTCAACAATGCAACACCCGAAGACGCCGATGCTTCGGGTGTGTTGGTTGTGATGGGCAGCTTGCCAGAACACACAGCTATCGCTCCCGGAGCCGAGGCAGCGCCACCTATTGACTCCATGACACACCTGATTTAAACCACTCCATTCTTATTACAATTCCTAGACCGCTTCCACAGAACTTTCCAGAGATGGTTTCTGATTGGACATTTCTAGTCTTAGCCAATCCTGTCCAGCTTAAAACCATAGAGTGCAGCATGAAAACCCTGATATGGAGCGCCTTTAAGTCGCTATAGTGATGAGGTCAGTGTTAGACCGTCGTGCACGCTGATTGGCTGGCTTTTGCAGCACTGTGAGACAGCTTTCGAGTTATACGGAAACAGTGCAGCGTGTGCTGAGGAGAGCAGTATGGCGACTATGGACGATGAGCGCTTTGACGGGGTGTTGCTGGCTATGGCTCAGCAGCATGATGGGGGTGTGCAGGAGGTGAGAGGCCTTATTCACCCTGACTGTGATTGAGCTCATTCATTATCTCAGTTTATGAAGGGATGTAGCCATTTTCGACTTTTAGATGGAGTAGCGCCATACCGAATATGTAGTGTATATCTCCATCACATCAGGGTAACTCATCATAGGAAGCGTGTGGTGATGTTGGTGGCAGTGTTTAGTGGAGTAGTTTTCTAGGTGCATACTGTCCGTCTTCTCCTTGCTCACATAGAGCATTTGTCGAGTACTACAGCATGTCTGTCGCTCACACCACTACCCTACAGACTACAATGAGCAAAGACACTTGTAATGTTCTACAAACGATTACAGACCTCAGAGAAAGGCAGAGCACAGAATGGGCTCTCTGCAAGCTCATGGTAGATGCCAGGAGGGTTGGATGAGAGCCATCTAACATGCAGTCACCTAAAGGTTGGGGTCCCAAGTGCAGAAAAATATGTGCAGCGGAAATGCTGTGATTTTCAAAATTGTGGTTTTGGAAATCACAGCATCTCAGTTATAACTACAAAACCGTTGGTGGTTTCTCTATAGGTACAATTGAATCGTTATTTCTCCAGGAGAAATCTCTGCAAACTTTCTGTGATAAGTGCTGTACGAAACAGTGATGCATTTCCGCTATGTTTTTTTGCTGTGAGGCCTTAGATGAAAAGGCTTTTCTGGCTTAATCTTGGTGACCTATTCCATGCATAGGTCATTAAAGCAATTGTCCATGAATTTTGGGACCCTGGGAAAGGTGAAAAATAAAAATCATACTTGACTGATCCCAGCGCTCTGGTGTCTGCTTCCGCTGTCTGGTCCAGCACATAGTGTGCCTTTACTGGTGGAAGTCCTGTGACCACTGAGGCCAATCGGCAGCCACAGGGAAGTAATTGGTGATGTTGACCTACTGCCCCGATGAGGCCTGGAGCTAATGCCTTCGATCAGAGTTTACTGTGTTTGGAGGCATTGCTTTCTTATGTTGTCCCCTAAAGTGCCTGGAGGACCCTGGAGCCGATACCCACAGGTCCTGTATCTCTTCCGTTGCAGAACGGCTCCCACGCAGCCTTAGGAAGGTTCCTAGGCCTGTCATAGGAATATAGCTATTGAGGCTGGTCTATGGCTGGACTTAATAGCTATGTAGCAAATTTCCATATACAGTCTATGGGACATGAAATCAAAAGATTACAGGTGTAAAAATAGAAAATAAATAAAACTCAAATAATCCTCCCTTTCCCTAGATTTGAAATAAAAGTAAATAAACAAATTATACCTCCCCACATTCAAAAACGCCTGGTCTACAAATATATAAAAATAGTTTTCTCATAAGGTGAACCTGAACCGCTTTTTTTTTTTTTTTTTTTTGAAATTGCAAAAAGCTACAGGTGTCAGAATATGGCGACTCTTAAGAAATTTAAATTTTTTTTATTTTTTTTCTGCAAAATTTTGGATTTCTTTAAGGGTTTAAAATGTAAAAAATGAAAGCTATATATAAACTTGGTATCCCTGGAATCATACTGACCCATAGAATACAGCTGACATCATTTTGGCTGCACAGTGAATACCATAGAAATTAAGCCCATAAGAAAGCCGCTCAAAGACAGTTTTTCTCCAATTCCATCCCATTCTGTTATATATATATATATATATATATATATATATATATATATATATATATATATACACAGCTTCCCAGTACATTATATGAAATATTAAATCGTACCATTACGAAGTACAACTTGTCCCAGAAAAAAATAAATGCTCATACGGCTCTGTGAACAGAAAAGTAACAGCTCTGGCTCTTATAGGGCAGGGAGTCAAAAGCAAAAAATGTCTACGGTGGGAACGGGTTAAGATAGAAGGGCCGCTTTAAGTAGTTTGTGGTTGATAAAGCTGAACAGACTATGCAGGAGGACAAACCCCTGGCTCCATAACATGATCAACTGAGGGGAGGACAACCATACATTTAAGGCAACTTCCACTGAGGAGCAGCCACGTAAGCATGTTACGGGTTATTTGGACTGCATGGGTTATGGGGCTGGGGAACAAGGTACCAACACATTAGGACTTTACTTGCTGTTTCTATGGTAGTGACATTAATAAAGCAATAAGACTGAGTCCAGTATGTGGTACCTTTTGGCCTTGTCAATGGTAAAACAGATACTGTCATTTTTAGTTAGTGGGCTCATAGGGTACCTGGGTTATTGTTATGTGAGTAATATTTCTGTTTAAACCATCTCAGTTTTTGTTCTATATAAGATGTAAATAATAGATTTAATTCCAGTTTTGTTTTATCAACTTCTGACTTGTTTGCTGGAGTTGGGCTTAGTTTCTAGTCTTTTTCCCCACAGCTCCAAGGCCTGATAGTTTGGAACTTTAGTGCTCTGAGACGCATTTCTGGATGGAGCCCAGTTGTATTGGTTTGCCTTGTAAAAAAAACAAAAACTTTATGAGCTTCCAAGAGTGCGATCATGGAGAACATGTAAGGGGGTGTTGATGGAGAAATGTATTCTTCAACCGCACCCTGGAACTGTAGGAAAGTATCCTTGATGGTCAACAAAGAATCTTTAAAGGTTTTTTTTGGCCCAAAATCTAATTTTTATACCGGAGGACTTATCCACATTGGTCATTAGTGTGTGAACAGGTGTTGGATGTTGCTAGTGGATTGGTGTTGGGTGCAGTGCCACTATTATTCTAGCAGCCCCTTCCACTGCATAGCTGTGGTTCTCTGGGAGACAGAGACGGATAGAATAGCGGTGTCTGGGTTCCTAAGACCATCAGAAATATGTTTTTCCGAAGGTCTTAGGTGACCCCTGTGAAAGGCTCGTTCAACCCCCAAAGGGGTTGCGACCCACAGGTCTATGGGGTCTGTGTATAACCGCTTTTTAAGCCCGAACACAGGTGTGAACCTAGCGTAAGGCCCCACGTTGCTGCGTTTTTTGTTTTTTTTTTTTGTTTTTTTTTTCAGTTCTGCTGTTTTTTTAAGCCAAAGCCAGCGGTTGATTTAATGGAAGGGAGAAGTATGGTTTTTCTTTTATGTCCCATTCCTTTTCCTCTGACTTGGCTCAAAAAACTACAGCAAAATCTGCAACAAAAAAGCAGCTTTTCTGCAGTGTGGGGCCTTAGTATTAAAGGGGACCTTTCATGTGCTCCACAGGATGGCATATTTTTTTTTTTTTTTGATTCAAAGTTACTGTCAGTTTTGCAGGTTTGCGTCCCAGTGCCAAATATTTTGGCCAAAGATATCACTGCCTCACAGCTCTGTGTTATTGGGTGGCGAGGAACGCGCTCCTGACGGTATTTTTCTATAGACTGTAAAGGGAGACATTTCTCATCGCTCAGTCATGACACTGAGCTGTGAGGCCAGCCCCTATGACAGTGCAGTGATATTGGTAGCCGAAGAGGATGGCGCCGATATCTCTAGCACCAGGGCAAGTACCTGAAAAACTGACAGCACACTGTCACCTTTGCAGCAGTATATAATATGTCACATCATAGAGGATATGAGTGGCCCTCTTTAAGTCTCCAGATCAGTGGGATGAGGAATTGCAGTATTACTGCCACCAGTTGGTGTTCAAATCATAGTGTGCATAATATTTCTGCATGGGAGAGTTGGAGCAGAGTACCCTAGGTGGTGAAGACTTGGTTTATTCTGCTAAAAGTGGCGTAGGGGTTAGCGAAGAATGTGTAGTTGCTTGTAGTGGTATTAAGTTCCTGCTACTTGTCGTGGAGGCGATTTTTATGTAGAAGAGTAGCGAACACTTTAGAAGCGGAGATGTGGGAAGTGGCCCTGTCAGAAACTAGATTGGGATCGCCCATGTCTAATTGGTTACCTTTCTGGTGGGATTTATCCATTTTTAAGTAATTTAGAAACGTTAACTTGATGTTCATTTGGGGCGTAATAGGCCACCAATGTGATGTTAGCATCAAGTAAGGAGCCGACCAAGAAGATATATCTACTAGTGGGGTCACTAATCTATTTTGAGTGAAAACGATGCAGGAAGATGAGGAGAATCTGGTTTCCTTGAGACAGATAACATCAGTATGGCTTGCCAGTAGCTGAAGGCTTTAAAGGGCACTTGTGTCCTCATGAAAAGTTGAAACGTGCTGGGGCTAGCACGGCAGTCTGTTCCTGTCAGTGGTGTCCTGTCAGTTTTCTCCTGCTAACAATCACATTATGGCTGCAACACACTTTGCACTTGTCTTTGAGGCTATGGCCATGTGCAATAAGGAGGCTGTGGTTGTGCCCTCCACTATCCATTATAATTAGTTTGGTTTGTTTCCATATAATTCTGCCAGGAGTAATGGCACAAGAACAAATAGCTGAGAAAAGTGACCATCATATAGCAGATCCAAGAACACTGAACTGCAAGTCTGTGGTATACATGCAGGTACCCACTCCATGCTAACATCTACCATGCAGGTATGTGTGAACACAGTCAAGCTTATTAATATCTCATCAGAAATCACAAGCAGCCAGACGAAGATTCAAGTACATAAAACAATTTTATTACGTTGTAAGCTGTGAGATTTGCCGAATCTTCAGTCCTTTGCACAGAGCAACAGTTTGCAGACGTGTGTGTGGCTGTGAGGAAAATCATCCCCTCCATGTGACTTCACCATTTGAATAGGCTAGCTCCTCCCCCTTGCGTGCACTGTGATTAGTGTTGCTTGTATGGATAAACCTTGCCGCACTGGGCGTGAACTGTAAATTGCAAGATGGGAGACACCTAGAGTCCGGAACTTGAGAGGTTTTTCAGGCTAAACGCTGCAACGTTTTTAAAGTTCATTTACATTTTGGTCTAGAATCGCATGCCCTATAAAATGAAACTAAGTTGTCTGAAAAGTTAGTGGACTTTTAAATAGTTTATATGGTAGAGTGCCATGGTAAGGCTAATGAAGGGTCAGCTAAAGTATCTGAAAGAGATTCCCGAGGTGGGAAGGGACAAAGAAGGAAAAAAACTATAAATAAAAGCTGGAGGGAGCAGGATGGTAGAAGGGTAAAGGATAGGCTGGGTTTTGTCATTGTTGTAGTAACTGTAGAGACTAGCATCTCAAAGTTTGGCAGTAAAGATGGACAGTGGTGAAGGGAAATGGAGAAGTTGGGTGCTTGTCAGAGGTCACAATAACGTCTGTATAGGCAAATTTACATCGTGAAAAAAGTATCATGCTTATTTCTTGAGGAGAGCTGCGGAAGGAATCGGCAGCACAGCAGTACTGCTGGTGCTCGGCACATCCAATAACAAGCGCCTTACTTACAGCCAATGGTAAAAGCAGGGAGCTTTGTTATTCATGAGGAGGCTGCAGCTGATTAGTTATAGAGTAGGAGAGGTCATGATGTGCAGGGGCCAAAGTGGTGGAGTGTACCTCTTTAACAACCTCAGACCAGTCTTTATCACTTGGTGTCAAGAGGTGGTCTGGGTGCCTGCTTGGGATAAGCCCCTGGGTGGGTAAATACAAAGCAGCAGGGGCGTAACGATCGGCCCAAAGGGCTAGTGAGTCCAAAGTCGTTTTATGTAATTACAGCATCGTACCATAGTGAATAGGATAAGGACACCTCATACGGCCACTATAAAACAGATGGCCTGTGATGTAAACAGTGAAGAGGTCATGGCACTTGCGTGAGTGCCACAGCCCCTTCAAACAGTTGATCAGTAGGGGTTTCAGAATCTGCTAATATCTTTATTGATGGTCTATACTAAGGATAGGTAATTCATAATGAAGAACTGGAATACCCCTTTATAAGGGGTTATCCACCTTTTAAAAATTGATGGCCATCAATGTGAGATTGATGGGGGTCCAACTGTTGGGATCCCCGCTAATCAGCTGTTTCCCAGAGCACACAACTTCTGGCACTGGTTATATGTGGGTTTCTGTGCTGCTTTCTTGCTGTAGTCTTGATAATGGCAGTTGTGGATACTGTCCCATTCAAGTCTATAGGACACTTCTGCAGCACCTATTACTGCTGCTATGAAGAATAGGGATGGGGTAGGGGGTCCTATTCAAAATTTACATGCAGGGCACAGACAGCCCAATATAGTATATCTGATTCTGGACTGTATCATTTAGATATTCCTGGCTGCTGTACATTCCTGACCCAGGGGCTTATTAACCCCAGCCAGTGACACTCAGGGGCTTGTTACTTTTAAGTGAACCTAGCTTGTGTATGTTCACCTTGCAATTTTAGAAGAAAATTTTCAGTTGTTTTCAACCTTCAAAATCTGCTCCAAGACGCACCCCTGATCTGCTTCCTGGTGTCAGTGTGTTTCAAAAAAAGAATTGTCTTCTCTTATCTTGCCATGGTTTCAATGACTTAATCACCATTGAAACCATGGCATGTGGTCACTCTCTGATTTTTGCTCATTGAATGAAGTTAATTGGCAAAAAATTCCAGAGACAAAATACTGGTCAGACTTTTCTACTGAGTATTTTAAACCAAAAACATGACCATAGGGGCAGGTATAGTCAGAAGGAGCAGTGAAGTTGTGGCTTTTACTGTTACTGCCACAAAATGCATGAATTTAGAATACCACGGCATTACCATTTTGACACAGAATTGTTTTGCATGGGTTAGTGGGACTGGGAGTATCATTAACCACTTCAGTACCGGGCCAATTTCTGGTTCAGGACCAAACACATTTTCATTTTTTTTCATAAGTGCGGTTTTGAGGGCTATAACATTTTTATTCATTATTATTCATCTAATTTTTTTCATCTTTTTTTCGGTGACACATAGGGCTTTCTTTTTTATTTTTGCATGTTTTTTAATTTTTGTTATATATCTGGGAAAATGCTACTAAAAAGCTTTATAAAATAGTTTCTCCTCTCCATTACGGTAATTTTTATTTTGTATTGTGTTGTCGGGGGGTGGGGCTAGAACCTGTAATAAGGGTGTGTTATTGGTGTATTACTTTATTTTTTTAATTTTATTTTTACATTGTCCCATAAGGTCATAATAGACCTTTGGGGACATCTGACCACTACTTTTTTTTTTTTTTTTTTTTTTTTTGGTGGGGGAGGCTGGTTTTCCCCTGTAACTGGGGCTGATACCTTAGCCCCAGGTGCAGGAGGAATGCAGTCTCCTGCCCATGACTGCAGAGCTGATCTGATCTTCTAGAAGCCAGCAGCTCTAGCATTCTCTGATTCCTGGCGGATTACGTGACCGACGGCTATGACGAATCCCATAGCTGTGTGTACAACGCTCATTGAGCACTGAGTACACAGCGATTGGAAAGGCAGGGACGGTAATAAACCTTCCTTGCCTTTTCTAGGGGAGCTCCGGCTGTAGTTACAGCTGGCTCCCCGTTTTGCAGCTGCATGATTTTGTGCAGCTGCTTAAACCTGCAAGGACGTACCGGTACGTCCTTGCAGAACAAGAGCCACCTCCTGGATGTATAAAGTCTATGGGTGGTCCAGAAGAGGTTAAAGGGGTTTTCCATTCAAAAAAAAAAAATCATTTTTTCAAAAAAGGTCTGTTAGTGCTATTAATAGGTTAGTAAGTGCAACCAAATACCTTTAGCAGTGTTTAGAGTGATTTCTGGGTTTCTCTGGGAGCTCCTGGCATCCTCTGCATTTGTTTACATGGTGTAGCTTCCTGTTTTCCTAAAACTACCATGATGCATTGTGCTTCACTCAGAGCTGACTCACACTCCCTCTCTCACACCCCCCCCTCCCTGTTTCCCTACTAGCCTGCCCACTATTAGCCCTTCCCAACTAACTAACTCAACCCACCCCATCCTACTTACCTGTCTTCCTGTCCTGATATTCTGGGCATGGGACATCACTTCCTTTATGGGTGGCCTGCTCCTCCTCTTCTTGACGTCTGCCTGCGCAATAGAGCTGGAGTGTCGACATGCGCTGTAGCCAGCAGTCCAGCTCTATTGTGCACGCGTGGGTGACCAGGCAGACGTCAAGAAGAGGAGGAGCCGACCGCCCAGATGGAAGTGATGTCCCGTGTTCAGAAGATCTGGACAGGAAAGTATGATGGGGTGGGGGTTAGTATAGGTGATGTTCTGTTTCCGGAAAGGGGGAAACGGAACATCACTGGAAAATCTACCTAGTTTTTTGTAAATTAGAGGGTAGGCGGGTTGGGGGTTTTTGGGTCTATGTTTAGCTTAGAGTAGAAATATCACTTTATCCCGAACAACCCCTTTAAGTAAGTTCCTTCATTCCATTTGCATTAACTATGTATTCATGGAAATCAGTTATAGTAATGACTTTCTATATAAGCAGTGTTTCTCTTAACATTATGTTTGCCTATATATTGTTTATTTGCATTAATGCAAACTTTGTATACCTCATTGGATTTTACTTTTCCAGAAAAAATGTAGTATGACCTCTGGTGCTTGTGTATCAGTATAAGGAAAGATGGGTCTTGCTGATGTAAGGTAGCACAATTTGTTGGGTGATACACAATTTGTTGGATTGTAAAGGGATAGTAGAAGGCTGGGGTGCTGTCCGTGGGAACGAATGGACTACAGAAGGTCTCCATTGACCTGTCACAAGGTACAGTGGGGAAAAAAGTATTTAATCAGCCACCAATTGTGCAAGTTCTCCCACTTAAAAAGATGAGGCCTGTAATTGACATCATAGGTAGACCTCAACTATGAGAGACAAAATGAGAAAACATATCCAGAAAATCACATTGTCTGATTTTTTTTTTTTTTTTTAAGAATTTATTTGCAAATTATGGTGGAAAATAAGTATTTGGTCACCTACAAACAAGCAAGATTTCTGGGTCTCACAGACCTGTAACTTCTTCTTTAAGAGGCTCCTCTGTCCTCCACTCATTACCTGTAGTAATGGCACCTGTTTGACATTATCAGTATAAAAGACACCTGTCCACAACCTCAAACAGTCACAATCCAAACTCCACTATGGTGAAGACCAAAGAACTGTGGAAGCACACCAGAAACAAAACTGTAGACCTGCACCAGGCTGGGGAGACTGAATCTGCAATAGGCAAGCAGCTTGGTGTGAAGAAATCAACTGTGGGAGCAATAATTAGAAAATGGAAGACATACAAGACCACTGATAATCTCCCTCGATCAGGGGCTCCACGCAAGATCTCACCCCATGGAGTCAAAATGATCGCATGAACGGTGAGCAAAAATCCCAGAACCACACTGGGGAACCTATTGAATGACCTACAGAAAGCTGGGACTAACGTAACACTGGCTACCGTCAGTAACACACTACGCCGCCAGGGACTGAGATCCTGTAGTGCCAGACGTGTCCCCCTGCTTAAGCCAGTACATATCCGGGCCCGTCTGAAGTTTTCTAGGGAGCATTTGGATGTTCCAGAAGAGTATTGGGAGAATGAGAATGTCATATGGTCAGATGAAACCAAAGTAGAAGTGTTTGGTAGAAACATAACTCGTCATGTTTGGAGGAGAGTGAATGCGGAGTTGCATCCAAAGAACACCATACCTACTGTGAAGCATGGGGGTGGCATCATCATGCTTTGGGGCTGTCTCTCTGCAAAGGGACCAGGACGACTGATCCGTGTACATGAAAGAATGAATGGGGCCATGTATTGTGAGATTTTGAGTGCAAACCTCCTTCCATCAGCAAGGACACTGAAGATGAAACATGGCTGAGTCTTTCAGCATGACAATGATCCCAAGCACACAGCCAGGGCAACGAAGGAGTGGCTTCGTAAGAAGCATTTCAAGGTCCTGGAGTGGCCTAGCCAGTCTCCAGATCTCAACCCATAGAAAACCTTTGGAGGGAGTTGAAAGTCCGTGTTTCCCAGCGACAGTCCCAAAACATCACTGCTCTAGAGGAGATCTGCATGGAGGAATGGGCCAACATACCAGCAACAGTGTGTGCCAACCTTGTGAAGACTTACAGGGACTGGATAGGGAAAGGTTTGCGACGCATTGCTTAAAAACCTATTCATTTGAATGGGTTTTTAAAGCAATGCGCGGGTGTGCACTTACACCCTCTGCACCGCAAATCCAGTTTATTTTGCGTCGGAAACAAAGTCCTGCATGTCCGACTTAAGTGTGAACCCACCTTAACCAGTTAACGACCGCCGGCCGTTAATTTACGGCCAGCGGTCCTGGTCTCTGAAGTCTGCCTAATTGTAAATTTTAAGGCTGGCACTTCAGAGACACAGTGAGCGGGATTGGGAGTGGGTGTTAGCTGTCATTTACAGCTAACACCCTGCTCCATAACTCCCGGTTGGAACTGAGTTCCAATGGGGGGGTTTTAACCCCTTGGATGTTGCGGTCAAACATGACCGCGGCATCCAAGGGGTTCCGCCATGTTGCCACCCACACCCCCCCCCCCCCCCCCGCCGAGATCAAGGGGTGCTGATATCTATTTTCTGTAGCCCGGGGTCTGTACAGTGACCCCAGGCTGCCTGGAGCCCCCACTTCCTGATTGATCCTGCTGGGACCTCAGGAAGTTAGCCTATGCGTCTGCATAGACTAACTTCCTGTATAGACTGCAATACATGTGTATGCTGTGTATTGCAGTCTATAATACTGAACCAGTCATCAAAGCATTGCTGGTTCAGGTGTCCTTGTAGGAGAAGTAAAAAAAAAATAATAAAAAAAAAAAAGTTATAAAGCCCCAAAAATTCCCTTTTCCTATATAAAATGAATTTATATATATATATATATATATATATATATATATATATATATAAAAACAATACATATTTGGTATCACTGCATCCATAACAACCTGTACAATAAAACTGAAACAATATTTAACGTACACGGTGAACGTCGGAAAAAAAAACCCCCCAAAAAAACGCTGGAAATAATAATTTTTGGCTATCTTGCTTAAAAGAAATGCTATAAAAAGTGATAAAAAACTCAGGGGTACAGTGATCATTTTTTAACCTCCAAGTGTTGCTATAATTTATTCTCCAGAAACGAATACGCAGCTGAGTGTAAAAGGTGAAAATGGCAATTTTTCCAGAAATACATAATTTCAATGCATAATACCTTGTGCCTGGCTTGTATCAGATATGAACGCTCCAAAAGCTGTTGTACCCGGGATTTCCACTTAACAGTTTTTGGAGTGTTTGAGTCTGTTGACCCAAGCTGGGCATAAAATATCGGGCAATGAAATGGCGTATCTATGGAAAAATTGCAATTTTCCCTTTTCATTATCAGCTGCACATTCATTTATTGAAGTTAAATGAATGCAATACTCAAGGGTTAAAAATGTTCGCTACCCCTCTTGATAAATCCCTTCAGTGGTATAGTTTCCAAAATGGGGTCACAAGTCTGCGGATTCCACTTTACTGGCAATTCAGGGGCTCTGCAAAAGTGGCATGACGTCCAAAAACCAAACTGTGCTCCAAAAAAACAAAATAGCGCTCCTTCACTTCTGTGCCCAAACAGCGGTTTATACCCACATATGACATTAAGTATGTTATCCTGGGTACACCAGTGTCATACATGTGGGCGTAAACTGCCGTTTGGGCACACAGGAGGGTGCAGATGTGAAGGAGCGCTATGTGGCTTTTGGAGCGTAGATTTAGATTGTTGGATTTTGGACACCATGTCATATTTGCAGAGACCCTAAAATTGCCCTTACAAAATCGGGTCACTTCTTGGGGAATTTCAATTTACTGGCACCTCCAGGGCTCTGCAAAAATAACATGGCGACCAGAAAGTCCCTCTAAATCTGTTCTCCAAAAGCTACAAAGCACACCACTCCTTCCCTTCTGAACCCTGCTGTGTGCCCAAGCAGCAGTTTACACCCACACATATCATTTTTTTTTTGTACCCAGGATAGCCCACTTAATAGTTTTAGGAGTGTATGTCTCTGATAACTCAAAGTGGATACAATGTATTGGGCACCAAAATGGCATATTTCTTAAAAATTTCAATTTTCACTTTGTACATTAATTTTTGGGAAGCATTTTTAGCCTCAAAATGATATTACCCCTTGAGAAATTCCTTGAGGGGTGTCGTTTCTAAAATGGGGTCACTTTTAGGGGTTTCCATTGTATTGGTACTTTAGGGGCTCTGCTAATGCAATATGGTACCATTCAGAGCCCTACCATGTAACGCTACAGCAGTTTACGACCACATATGGGGCATTTCTGTGTTCAGGAGAAATTGTATAATAAACTGGTGTGTGTGTGTGTGTGTGTGTGTGTGTGTGTGTGTTTGTGTTTTTTTTTTTTTTTTTATCCCCTTGTAAAAATTAAAAATATGGCGCTAAATGTACAGTTTATTGGAAAAAAAAAAAAGTAATTTTTACATCCAAATGCTAATAGAATCTGTGAAACAGCTGTAGGGTCAAAATGCTCACCATATTTCTTGAGGAGTATAGTTTCCAAAATGGGGTCACTTTTTGGGGGTTTCCATTGTACTGGTACTTTAGGCGCTCTGCAAATGCGACATGGCACCTGAAAACTATTCTAGCAAAATCTGCTTTTCAAACACCCAGTGTCGCTCCTTCCCTTCCGTGCACTGCCATGTGCCCAAACATCAGTTTACACCCACATGTGGGGCATTTCTGTGCTTGGGAGAAATTGCACTAATAACTGTGAGATGAATTTTCTCCTTCAACCCTTTGTGAATGTGTTAATTATAGGCATAAATGAATGGATTGGATAAAAATGAAATGTCTAAATTTCACCTCCATATTGTTTTAATTCCCGTGAAATGCTTAAAGGGTTAACAAACTTCCCAAATGCTGTTTTGAATTATTTTGAGGGGTGCAGTTTTGAAAATGGGGTAATTTATGGGGGTTTCTAATATATAGGCCTTTATAATCCCCTTCAGAACTGAAGTGGTCCCTAAAAATGAGTTTGAGAAATTTTCTTGTAAATCTGGAAAATCGCTGTTACACTTGTAAGTCTTCTAACATCCAAAATAAATTACAGGACAATTAAAAGATGATGCCAATATATAGCAGAGATATGGTAGATAATATATTTATTCATGTATTTTGGTGGTATGACTATCTATCTACTAATACTATTTTTAGTATTTTATGCACATGATTGGACAGACATCTTGCCTTTTGCAAAAATGTCTGTTTTTTTTAAAAAAAAAACAAAAAAAACCTGGCCCTAGAATTTGTCTTTAAAAAAAACCAAAAAAAAAAAACTTATTCATTTCCTTAGGATTCAGGAATGGAAAAAAAATATATATATATTTATTTATATATATATATATATATATTTTTTTTTTCCCTTTCCTTGTCCTGTTCATTTCAATGGGGTTTGAAAGACTGAGTCCGCCTGAAGATAGGTCTTGATGCTTCTTTTTTCTTTTCATCTAGAGGAAAATTTACTCCATACTCCCATTGAAATGTGTATAAACTTGCCCTTAGGCTAGATTCACGCGACCAAGTAAACTGTCTGTGTGTTCCTCGGATTTACCTACCCGAACTTTCGGGAGAAGGACTCTCAGTATAGTTATCTACGATGCTAGGAGTCCCTGCCTCCCAGCGACATACTGTCCAGTACTGTAATCACTTGTGGACTGTTTGTTGTTGGGAGGCAGAGACTCCTAGCATCATAGATAAACTATACTGTTAGGAGCCCTCTCCCAGAATGAAGTTCAGGCCGTTAAATTTCTGTCACGTGAGTCTGACAATTGTGAGAATATCAGGTCTGAGACCTGTGCAGAGGTTATTGTGCAGGGATGGAAAGGAACTGATCTGTGAATGGTGTGACTGTATGTTATTTATTTAAAGATGTTTACTTCTGTTGTAATACAGCTGCTGACAATGTTGTGACTGCTAGGGCCACATGATGTTTGTTTTTTGTTTTTTTGAACTCCACAACCCAAGGTGTCCTTAACCTCTAGGCAACACATGCCGTAATGGTACGGTGAGGCCGCCTGGGTCTCTTTCCCCCCTCCAAAGTTACAGGTAAGGCTAAGTTCACATCTGCGTTCAGTATAAAACCGGTGGACCCCATTATAGTCTATGGAGTCCGCGGGTGTCCGCTGGTAATCGCTTTTTAAGCAGACATGTTCTCCAGCTTTCAGGTCCCATGTAGACCCAAACGACAGAGAGCCGAAGGCTAGTGTGAACCTAGTGTAACACCCTGCTCCAGCTTCCCCAATCGTGAGTTTTAACCTAAGATGTTTCTGCTGATTTACTTCCCCCCCCCCCCCCCATCGAACCCCCCCACCTTCCCCTCGCAGCGAGATGAGTGACCCTGGGCTGCCAAGACCCCACATACTGGCACCTCCACTTTGTTAAATGTACCAGCTGGTAAATCCTCTTTGACTAGCCCCCTTCCCCCAGCCCCATTACACTTACCTTTGCTTCCTCTTTGTGACCTGTGCTGGCCACCCGCTGTACTGTGCATAACTTCCAACAATGACGCCCTGGGGTATGGGTATCCACAGGAGAAATAGTGAGTATCATGGGGCTGGGAGGCGGATACTTTCCACTGACGTTCCGGAGGTGCGGTTATCCTTTGGACCAAGACCCAGCAACGTCAGTGGAAAGGCAAAAAATCTAATATATGTAGGTCACATGTAGGTGTATTAGAGTAAAACTAACAAAAATTGTTACTAAATGTTGGAGGGGGGCATGGGGGCCTTAGGTTTAAAACATAGATTTATCCTGGACAATCCCTTTTAATAAAATGTATTCAATACCTTTAAAGGCACCCAAAAATGGTGTCAATACAAAATGTATCTCATACTGCAAAAAAACAAGCCCTCATATGGCTACATCACCAAAAAAAAAAAAAAACATGAAGACAAAAAACAAAATTCACCAAATCATTAGAACAAAACTTGCTGCGGCAGGAAGGGAATGTATAAGCTGTGCAAACATATATCATAATATCTGATAAGTTAATATTCCCAATGTATTCCAAATAGCTTACATATTCACTTTTCACTATCTACTGTGCATTCACATCTGGGAAATCTAATGCTCACTACACTATAAATTCTTTGAGGGGTGCAGTTGTCAAAACGGGGTCACTCCTTACGGCATTCCATTTTTATGGTGTTTTAGAGTAGGGGTCCCCAACCACTGGTCTGCGGACCGGGCCGTTGGGGGTCTTTTGCCGGTCTGCGGGGCGGCGGACTGGCCTCGGTAAAGGTGACTCCCGGCACATTATGTGGGGCGGGGCGGCGATCTGGCCACAGTGTTGTGGCTCCTAGCATAGCTAATGGCGCGGAACCTCGATGTACTGTGCTGTAGACCAGGTCCCCGCCACTAGCTATGCTAGGAGCCACAACACTGTGGCCAGATCGCCAACCTGTCTCGTCTAAAGTGCTGTATACTGTATAACCCCGCCCTCACCAAACATCTGAATCTGCACTCCAAAAGCCATATAGCACTCTTTCACATCTGTGCCAATATTGAGACAAATGTTGTTGTTTGTATAATAAAAAGTTTGTACAATTTTTTTTTTTGAATATACTGTACAGTGGCTTGCAAAAGTATTCATACCCCTTGAACTTATTCACATTTTGTCACCTTACAACTGCAAACTTAAAGGGGTTGTCCGGGATAACTATAAAACCCTACACTAATCTAAATACCCTTCCGCCTCCTACTTTCTAAACTACATAATTTAATCAAAAATGTATATTTACCCATGGGGAAGACCGCCCCATGGGTATTTTCTGTTTATCTGGTGACGATCCATTTCCCCATTTCCGAAAACGGATTGTCACTATTACCCCCCCCCCCCCATCCCCATCCACTAATCATACTTGCCTATCTTCTTCCTGTCCAGGCTTCCTTCTGTGGGGAACAGCTCCTTCTCCTTCCTTGATGTCAGCACGCGTATGCGCAACAGAGCCAGAGTTCTGGCTTGGTGCTGAAGCTGACACTACATCTCTATTGCGCAAGCTGGGAGCCTGCACAATAGAGATGTCTTGAAGGCTACAGCACAGTGCTGTGCGCTTGCAGTCAAAAAAGAGGGGAGACGTTCTCCGCAGAAGGAAGACAGGAAGAAGACAGGTTAAGTATAATAGGGTACAGGGGTGAGCTGAGTGAGTTGGGAAGGGCTAGCAGTGGGAGGAATAGCTAGGGAGACAGGGAAGGGGGTGTTAGAGAGGGAGGGGGGAGGAGTGTGAGAGCCTGCAACTACCAGAATGCATTGCATTAGCTAAGGCAGCAGGAAGCTACACCATCTAAACAAATACAGAAGATGCTAGGCGGTCCCAGAGAAACCCAGAAATCACACAAAACACTGCTAACGGTATTTGGGTGCACTTATTAACCCATTAATAGCACTAACAGACTTAAAAATTTCCCTGGAAAACCCCTTTAGACTAAAGCCCCACGTTGCGGAAAAGCAGCTTTTTTTGTTGCAGGTTTTTGAGCCAAAGCCAGGAGTGAATTGAACAGAAGGTAGAAGTATAATAACTTCCTATATATTTCCCGTTCCTTTTGTAGCCATTGTTCGCTTTGGCTCAAAAAAACACAACAAAATCTGCAGCAGAAAAGCAACGGGGGGCTTCACCCTCAAATGTATTTTATTGAGATTTTAAGTGATAGACCAACACAAAGTAGCAGATAATTGTGAAGTGGAACGAAAATGATACATGGTTTTCAAAATTTTAATCAAAAATCTGAAAAGGGACGTTCAAAGGTATTCAGGCCCCTGTACTCTGATACGCCTAAATAAAATCCAGTGCAATCAATTGCCTTCAGAAGTCACTTAATTAAGTTAATAGATTCCAACTGTGTAATTGTCGCAGTATAAATACACCTGTTCTGTGAAGGCCTCTGGTTTGTTAGAGAACACTAGTGAACAAACAGCATCATGAAGACCAAGAAACTCATCAGGCAGGTCAGAGACAAAGTTGTGAAGAAGTTTAAAGCAGGGTTAGGTTATAAAAACATATCCCAAGCTTTGAGCATCCCAAGGAGCACTGTTCAATCCATCATCCAAAAATGGAAAAGGTATTCTACAAATGCAAACCTACCAAGACATGGTCGTGCGCCTAAACTGACAGATCAAGCAAGGAGAGCACTGGTCAGAGAAGCAGCCAAGAGGCCCATGGTCACTCTGGAGAAGCTGCAGAAATCCAGAGCTCAGGTGGGAGAATATGTCCACAGGACAACTATAAGTCATGCACTCCACAAATCTGGCCTTTATGGAAGAGTGGCAAGAAGAAAACATTGTTGAAAGAAAAACATAAGAAGTGCTGTTTGCCACAAGCCATATAGAGGACACAGCAAACATGTGGAAGAAGGTGTTCTGGTCAGTTGAGACCAAAGTTGAACTTTTTGACCTAAATGCAAAGTGCTATGTATGGTGGAAAAGTAACACTGCTCGTCACCCTGAACACACCATTTTTACTTCAGCAGGGACAGGGAAGCTGGTCAGAGTTGATGGAAATATAGATGGAGCTAAATACAAGGCAATCCTGGAAGAAAACCTGTTGGAGGCTGCAAAAGACTTGAGACTGGGAAGGAGATTCGCCTTCCAGCAAGACAATGACCCTAAACATACAGCCAGAGCTACAGTGGAATGGTTTAGATCAAATAATATTCATGTGTTAGAATGTCAAAGTCCAGACCTAAATCCCATTGAGCATCTGTGGCAAGACATGAATATTGCTGTTCACAGACGCTCTCCATCCAATCTGGCTGAGCTTGAGCTATTTTGCAAAGAAGAATGGGCAAAAATCTCAGTCTCTAGATGCGCAAAGTTGGTAGAGACATACCCCAAAAGACTTGCAGTTGTAATTGCAGTGAAAGGTGGCTCTACAAAGTATTGATATAGGGGGGCTGAATACTTTTGCATGTCACACTTTTCAGATTTTTATTTGATTTAAAATTTTGAAAACCATGTATCATTTTCATTCCACTTCACAATTATCTGCTACTTTGTGTTGTTCTATCACTTAAAATCTCAAAATACATTTTCAGTTTGTGGCTGTAAGGTGACAAAATGTGAAAAGGTTCAAGGGATAAGAATAATTTTGCAAGGCACTGTACTTTCTGTATAAATTCCTCATGGTTTTCTAGATCTCTGCTTGCTGTTATTCATTCTGTTACTAAAGAAAGTATATTGGAAATATAACTTGTACAACAGAGCCTAAGTAGATGTTCATTCTTAGCTATAACTTATCTTCACTTTCCTTTGCAGTTGATAAATACTTTCTTCAGTTTTCTGAGAAGAAAGACAGATTTCTTTGTCGGAGGGGAAAGTGGAGCAGCTGAAAAGGTATAAAGTGTCAGATAATGATCATGGGAAGGTTTTTTTTTTTTTTGAGATCCTCAGCATTAATATATTCATGTCTTTGCAGCTAATAAATGAAGCTTTCATTCACCACAACAAACTAGCCTGTGCAACTAGGGAACAGAAGTTAGCTGAGCAGCAAGAACTTAATGCAGCAAAGCAGGAGCATGAGCAAGGGGTAAAACAGAAAACAATGGAGCCTGGGGAGCCACGCATCACAGAGCTAACTGAAGAAGAGGCTGACAAACTTCAGAAAGAAATTGACCAGGTATTTTGAATTGGGGGTGGGGGGTATGGAGTAATATGGATTAATTTAACCCCTTGCCAATCAATATATGCTGTACTATTATGGTAGATGTCGACACTTTGTGTAGAATAGCAGAGGCCGGTGGTTAAATATTCAGAGGAGATCCGACAGTAAAGCCCGGGATCTGAGTTAGCTCTGATCGACATCACTTCTCATTTCATCTTCATGAATCGCTCTGTCCACATCCTATGACAGCCAGGATCCCTGTGAAGGCTTTCAGGCCTGTCATAGGAATATAACTTTTGAGGTTGCCTGTGGCAGGCTGCAGTAGTTAACTCTTGTTTGTCACCTGCATAGAAGCTGAGTGGGTTACATCAAGCTGTAAAAAAAAAAAAAAAAAAAAAAAACACCCATGGCCAGAGCCCTAGCCAATCCCCACTCTGCCTCCGAGGGGGGGTTGTGATGCTCTTTTGGCAGCCCGGGGTTTGTTCTGAGATTCCCTGATCACGTCAGGATCCTGAATGCATACGCGAATAACTAGACCTGCCAGCATAGCATATGCATAGGCTGACGGCCGTTATACACTCCAATACATCTGTATTGGAATGTAAAACACTGAACCAGTGATGAGTTGATTGTGGTTTCATGTTCCCTATTGGTATTGTCCGGTCCGTAACAAACTGTACAATAAAAACAAAAAAATTAAGGGGACCTTCACACTACCGTTGGTGACCATCAGTAGTGTCCGTTGCCATTGTCCGTTACAAGATTTTAGCATCGGGCACTAGCTGAACTGTCAGAAATTCATTAAAATTTCAATGGGTTTTTATATTGTGTACGTTAGTGTCTGTTTACACGAAATCCGTCAGAAGTCCTTTTTTTTTTTTTTTTTTTTTTCGCGGACAAAAAATCCTACATGCAGGACTTTTTGTCTGTTTGAAAAAAAAAAAAAAAAATGGATTCTTGACGGACAGCAAGTGTCCGTTATTTCTTTAACATTGAAGTCTATGGGTAACGGACTTATAACGGACTGTAGCCATCAGTTACTGTCAATTATTTTATGTCCGTTTTTTTTCCAGCGTATGCTCAGAAAGGAGAAACAAAAAAAAAAAAAGACAGTGTTAAAAAACGGACACTAACTGATGCTAATGTGTCCGTTTTTTTTAACTGAACCATTAATTGGATCAGTTAGTGCCCGTTTTGATAGGTGTCCGTTTTTTATTTTTTTTAACAGACACCTTCATAACGGACTCCAACGGTAGTGTGAACCCTGCCTAACAATTTTTTGACATCTCGCCTCACAAAATATAGAATAAAAAGTCATATGTATCCCAAAATAGTACCAATAAAAAGCACAGCTTATCCCGCAAAAAAGACCTCATCCAGCTCCGTCAATTGAAAATCAAAATTATGCTTTTCAGAAGATGGCAATGCAAAAAAAGATTTTTTTTTCCCCAAATAGATTTTTATTCTGCAAAATTAGTAACGCATACAAAATCTATATTAGGCTACGGCCCCACGTTGTGGAAACACAGCTTTTTTTGTTGCAAGTTTTGCTGCGGTTTTTTGAGCCAAATTAAAGAGTGGCTACAAAAGGAATGGGAAATATATAGGAAGTTTTATACTTCTACCTTCTGCTAAATCCACTCCTGGCTTTGGCTCAAAAAACCAAAGTAAAATCTGCAACAAAAAGCTGCGTTTTCCCATCACCCACAACAGCACCCATAGAGAGGATCCGCCCCCAGGGACAGGAAACCTACGGTATAAAAAGGTGGAGCCTCTCCTACCCCTCACTTGTTTCCTGTCCCTGGAAGAGAGACCTACGTGCCTGCTTGAGGTAGGCTTACCTGATGGCATAGGAAAGTGTTGGTCCTGGTAGGGGTTGCCTCTCTTCTTCCATGGGTGGCTGTTAGCTGTGACCCAGTCCGGAGTCGGTGCCGTCCCCCCAGCTAAGGGCCCCTGATTTTCCGGGCGCGGGGGTTCCGATATCCAGGCAGAAGGAGTGTGTTTCCTCCACTTTAGGCCACAGGAGTTCCAGGCCTGCAGGGAGACACATGGAGCTGCCAGCCCGAAAGGAAGGGGTCGTGGCTTGCTGGAAATGAAGGTGTGGCTTCCAGTGGAATGGGCGTGGCCTAGCAGCTGAATGGCCATATAATGCAGATTGAGGGACCGTGGAGCTGCTAAGCAGTTCCTGGCCCTCCCTGCACTGAGAAGACTTCTCTACAGTATGAAACAGCAGCTACAGCCACAGCTGCAGTCAGTCCCAGCAGCCGCCGGCAAGAGGAAGACCCCAAGATGGCGGGCAAGATGAAGGTCCACCTCCACCTTCCTCGGTATTCTAGGGGATGTAAGTGGCTGTGTGTCAACCTTTTATTTTTTGATTAATTGGTCCCCTTGTCTTTTGTAGGATAGACCTAGGAAAGCCTTGGCGAAATCTAAGAATAAGGAATGTGTCATATGTAGAACTAACTTTCTTCTTCTTATGAGAAAAAGCTCTGCCCATCATGCATTAATAGAACTATTGCTGAGAAGTCTCCATCATTCTGACACGGTATCAGATCTATGATACAGGAGGAGGTCAGGAAAAAGTGGCCAGAAAAAGAAGTTCAGTTCCTCTACCCGGGGTCATGACTTCTCTTCTGAGGGGGAGTCCGTTCAGGGTGAAAGTGGAGAATTATCCAATGACTCCTTTTCTTCCTCCATATCTGATGTAGAGAGAGGACAGTCGTGTTTTCCAGTAGAGGACACTGACAAGTTTCTCATAGCCATTCGAGCGACTATAGGGATTGAGAACTCTAGACCCTCCCAGGACATTATGTTTAGAGGTTCGTCAAAGGAGACACTTTCCAGTCCATAAAAATATTAAATCGCTTATCTAAAGGGAATGGAAAAAGCCGGACAAGAAGGGTTTTATCCCTAGAGGAGTTAAGCGAAAATACCCGTTTGAAGAGGGAGCTTGCTCCTCTTAGGATAATGTAACAAAAATTGATGTTGCCATAGCCAGAGCCTCCAAGAAGTCAGCACTGCCTTTCGAGGACATGTGTACCCTGAAGGATTCCTTAGACAAGAAAGCAGAAGGCTTCCTAAGGCGTTCTTGGGAGTCAGTAGGAGCGTCCCTCAAGTCCAATATAGCGGCTACCTGTACTGCAAGATCCCTTATGATCTGGCTAGGGGGAGCTGGAAGATCAATTAAGGGATAAGGCCCCGAGAGAGTAGATTCTGTCAGCCCTGCCGACTATTAGAAAAGCTGCAGATTTTTTTGGCAGATGCTTCAGCGGACACTGTAAGATGATCAGCTTGCTCCCTTTCCCTGACCAACTCTGCCAGAAGGGCTGTATGGATGGATGATGAGTTGGACAGGTGATGTAGGGTCTAAGACCCGGCTGTGCAATCTGCCCTGTGATGGTGAATATCTCTTTGGACCAGCCTTGGATGACATTTTAGCTAAGGCAGCAGATAAAGAGAGATTTTCCCGTGCCTTCCTCTGGTCATACACTGAGGTTCTTTCGTCCTTTTGGAGCATACAGTAGGCAGAAATTTGTCAAGTAAAGAGATAATAGCTGGTTGAAAACAAACGAGAAACGAAAGGGGTTCTTATTTAGCAACTCACCCCGTAATAAAGATCCAAGACCCAATAGGCAATGACGCCAGGCCCTGGGTAGGGGGGAGACTGAGGAATTTCCTTCCTGCCTGGAGGAAAATTTCATCAAGCCCTTGGATCCTGGATACAGTGGGAGTAGGCCTGAAGTTGGAGTTCTCTTCTCCTCTTCCTTCAAGTTTTCAGATTACCAGAACTCAGACTTTCTTAACCCCTCAATTGGCTCTGGAATTGGAAGTGAAGAGCCTGATCTTGAAAAGGGTGCTGATTCCAGTGTCCCAGGAAGAGGAGGCAGGGGTTCTATTCCCATCTGTTCTTGGTAAGGAAACCCGATGGCTCCTACAGAACCATAATAAATCTAAAGAGGTTAAATCAGTTTCTGTCTTACAAGAAATTCCGGATGGGGACAGTGCAGTCAGCAGTGAGATTATCTCCCAATTGCTGGATGGCGGTGATAGACCTGAAAGACGCTTATTACCATGTTCCAATTTTTCCAAGTCACCAGAGGATCTTGTGAGTAGCAGTAGAGATGGGAGGGGTGGTTCAGCATTACCAATATCAGGCCCTACCCTTTGCAACCTCCATGGCCCCAAGAGTCTTCACCAAAATAGTGACAGAAATGGGGGCACATGTAAGAGAAAGATGTTCTGTTTATTCCATATCTAGACGACTTTCTCATTGTGGCAAGATCCAGAATAGAATGTTTAGAAAGTTGCCAGAGTAGTACTGGACATTCTGGAGGAATTAGATTGGATAGTGAATCTAGAGAAGTGAAGTTTAGTTCCCTCTCAACAGAAATAGTTTCTAGGGATCATTCCAGATTCCATGGCTCAGATGTTTTCTCCCTCCAGAGAAAATAGAAGGGGTTCTGTCCCTAGTAAAAACCCTGATCCAGTCCTCCAGGGTCACTATAAGAAAGGCTATGTCCATCCTGGGGACTCTCACGGCCTGTATTCCAGCAGTACCTTGGGCTCAGTGCCACTCCCGAGACCTGCAGTAGGAAATCCTGGCATCAGGAAGAGAAAATTCTTGACAAATTTATGTGGGTTTTTTTTTAATTTGTAGGGGGTTCTCTGGGGGAGCTTAGGGATATACCTAGAAAACAGATTCTAGAGTTCCTTCAGAAGGGGCTAGAAAAGGGGTTTTCTATCAGCACTTTGAGTCCAGGTTTTGTCCCTTAGTGCTCTGCTAAACGTTAAATTGGCTGACGATCCCTGGGTGATTAGGTTCATCAAGGCGGCCTCTAGAAGTAGATCGGTGGTTAGGTCCAGAGTTCCTCCCTGGAACTTGAACCTAGTTCTGTCTTCCTTAACTAAACCTCCCTTTGAACCATTGGACTCTATCCCTATTAAAAATTTATCCCTGAAAGTGATTCTTTTAGTGGGCCCTTACCTTGGCATGTCACATAGGGGAATTACAGGCTCTATCAGTTAATCCACCCTTTACTGTCATTACAGAGGACAGAGTAATAATTAAAACAGACCTAGATTTTTGCCTAAAGTAGCCTCAAAATTTCATAGATCTCAGGAGATAGTTCTCCCCTCCCTCTGTGCTAACCAGAGTAATGCTAAAGAGCAGGAATACCACTGTTTGGATGTAAGACATTACCTAATCCAGTATCTGTCCTCTACTTCCTCCTGGAGGAAATCTACTTCCCTTTTTGTTCTTTTTTCAGGTCCCAACAAAGGGAAGGCGACCTCTAGTCCTGTAGTCTGGCTAGGTGGGTGAGACTAGCAATCTCCCTGGCCTACAGTTCTTTGGGCTTTCTTCCCTCCCCCCAGTGGGGCTCAAGGCACATTCTACTAGGGCGATTGCCACCGCTTGGGCCGAGAGAGCTGATGCTTCCATAGAATCTATCTGCAAAGCGACAACCTGGTCTTCACCTTCTACCTTTTTTCGCCATTATAGGCTGGACATTGGGTCTTCTGCTGATCTTTCTTTTGGAAGGAAAGTTTTACAAGTGTTGGTCCCTCCCTAGTTTTTTTCCGATTTTATTCTCTCTGGGTGCTGTCGTGGGTGATTGGGGGTGGGGGGGGAATGATAATTACTTACCGGTAATTGGATTTTCCAGAACCCACGACAGCACCGTCTTTTATCCCTTCCTTTTTTTCTTGGTGATGGACTTTTGTTTGGCACTGGGTGTAGCAAGCGAAAAAAAAAATGTTTTGACCTTAGGGTCATGAGTTACAAGTTAACTGGATTCTCTCTCTCGCTTCTATAAAACAACTGAGGGTAGGAGAGTTTCCACCTTTTTATACCATAGGTTTCCTGTCCCTGGGAGCGTATCCTCTCTCTGGGTGCTGTTGTGGGTTCTGGAAAATCCAATTTCCGGTAATTTAATTTCCATTTTTTCGCAATGTGGGGCTGTCATTACAAAATGCATGTCATCCTGCAAAAAAAAACAAGCTCTTATATGGCTAGATCACCAGAAAAATATAAAGTAGTATATATAAAGAAAATATAAGACGGTATATAAGAAGGTAAAGACAAACCCCAAAAATCGTCAAATCATTAGGACAAAACTGGCTGCAGCAGGAAGGGAATGTATAAGCTGCGCTAGCATATTTCTGGGTACACCCCATTGTAATGTTGAGAACCCCAGTTTATGTATTTTTCTTAGTGTTGTTCTATGTACAAATTACCTGATGTCAAAGGAGGGAGGGGAGAGCTAATGACCCTGAGCTCAATCCAGACACAGCTTTTCTGCAGCCAGGAAAACATCCTTCTTTCTTAGGCTCCTGCATTGGGAATAGGAGGAAGTGGGGTGCCCCAGCATGGGGATGTGGCTGCATACTTTATCTGTGCCTAAGGGCAGAAGCACACGACCGTTTTTCACCCGTGAAACACGGTCCATATGTTAGCCAGATTTACCGGCTTGAACTGACAGCTGCTCCCCCATCACGTGCTAGGACAGCCCGTACGTGACACCCATATTTGGAGCTTACGAGAGAAAAGACACCAGAAGTGACCCGCCCAAATCATTGGAGCTACTGGGAAAATAGTAGGAAATTTGGTGTTCCCCATGTACTCCATACAGCTTACATATTCATTTTTCACCATCCGCTGTGCATTCATGTCTGGGAAGACTATTGCTCTCTATGCCCCTTGGTGTAGTTTTAAAAATGGGTTAACCCCATAGGGGATTCCACTTTATTGGTACCTTAGGGCAGTGATGGCGAACCTTTTAGAGACCGAGTGCCCAAACTGCATCCCAAAACCCACTAAATTATCGCAAAGTGCCAACACGACAATTTAGCCTTAAATTAACCAGGATCTGTTTTATATTGACCGTGCAATGTTGTTACAGCCTGTAATAATATCACATGTCTGCTATAAAACAGATACTGTGTGATATAAATAGTGAAGGGCCCCAACACAGTACAATGTGCTACAAAGTGGCTCCCAGACAGTACAATGCGCTCCACCGTGGCCCCCAAACAGTATTATATGCTCCAGAATTTCCCCCACTCAGTATTATATGCTCCAGAGGGGCCCCACTCAGTATTATATGCTTCACAGTGGCCCCCACACAGTATTATATTCTCCACTTTGGCCCCCCCAAACAGTAGTATATGCTTCACAGTGGGCCCCCACACAGTAGTATATGCTCCACAGTGGGCCCCCACACACAGTAGTATATGCGTCAGTGTCCCCCACACAGTATTAGATGTTTCAGTGCCCCCCATACAGTATTTGAAGCATCTAATACTGTGTGGGGGACACTGAAGCATCTAATACTGTGTGGGGGACACTGAAGCCTCGAATACTGTGTGGGGGACACTGAAGCCTCGAATACTGTGTGGGGGACACTGAAGCCTCGAATACTGTGTGGGGGACACTGAAGCCTCGAATACTGTGTGGGGGACACTGAAGCATCTAATACTGTGTGGGGGACACTGTGAAGCATATACTACTGTGTGGGGGACACTGAAGCATCTAATACTGTATGGGGGACACTGAGCACCTAATACTGTATGGGGGACACTGTGAAGCATCTAATACTGTGTGGGGGACACTGAAACATCTTAGGTGCTTCAGTGTCCCCCACACAGTATTAGATGCTTCAGTGTCCCCCACACAGTATAAGATGCTTCAGTGTCCCCCACACAGTATTAGATGCTTCAGTGTCCCCCATACAGTAGTTTATTCTCCACAGTAGGCCCCCACACAGTAGTTTACGTTACTTACCCAGTCCCACGAAGAGCGTCCTCCTTCTTCTTCTGTTCACAGGCGCTGATGAATGACGTCATCGCGCCTGCGTTGGGGCAGAGGTCACTCTCTGCAGTCAGTGTAGGCCGTGGCTCCGCGGACCGTGGCCTACAGTGACCGCTTTCAGCTGTATGTACATTTTCACATACAGCTGAAAGAAGCGATCGCTCGCTAACCGGGAATCCTATACCGGATTCCCGGTTAGTGAGCGATCATGGCGACGGTGCGCGTGCCAACTGAAAGGGCTCTGCGTGCCCTCTCTGGCACGCGTGCCATAGGTTCGCCATCACGGCCTTAGGGGCTCTGCAAATATGACATGATGTCCAAAAACTAAACAATATAAATCTGTGCTCCAAAAGCCACATAGTGCTCCTTCACATCTGTTCCCTGCTGTGTACCTAAACCGCAGGATATGCCCATACGTATGACACTGTAGTAACCAGGATAACATACTTAATGTCATATGTGGGTATAAATCTGCATATGTGCTGGTAATTTAGGGGCTCTGCGAATGTGACACTGCATCTGAAAACTATTCCAGCAATATCAGCGCACCATTTGGCTTTTGGAGGGCAATCTGTTCTGAACCCTGTTATGTTCCATACAGCAGTTTACAACCACATATGGGGTGTTGTTGGGGAAGTTGTGTAACAAACTGTTCGGTGCTTTTTCTCCTTTATCACCTTGTGAAAATGAAAAATTTGGGCATAGTGACTTTTTAGCAATTTTTTATTTTTTTTTTTCACGTCCCAATGTTAATAAAATCTGTGAAACAGATGTGGGGTCCAGATGTACCCCTTGATAATTCCTTAAGGTGTGTAGTCTCCAAAATGAGGTCACTTTTTGCAGGTTTTCACTGTACTGGTACTTTAGGGGCTCTGCAAAATGACATAACACCTGAAAACTATTCCAGCAAAATCTGCTTTTTAAATGCCCAGTGGCATTCCTTTCCTTTGGCACGCTACTGTGTGCCTAAACAGCAGTTTACTTCCACATGTGGGGTATTTCCCTGCTCGGGATAAATTGCATAACATATTGTGGTTCTTTAACCCTTTTAGAACATGTAAATTTTAGTGCGAAATGAGTGTATTATTGGGAAAAAAAAATGACTTTTAAATTTCACCTCCATATTGTTTTAATTCCTGTGAAATGCTTAAAGAGATCCTATCATTCAGAAAGGCCAATTTTAGTAAAACCACATTAGCATAAAGATAAAAATCAACATTTCTTCTAAATGGGAGCAAAACAACAAAGGTAGAAGAATAGCTTTTATAAAAGGCTATTACGAAGTGATCTTACTAAAATTGGCCTTTCTGAATTATAGCATCCCTTTAAAGTTACCAAATGCTGGCTTGAATTATTTGAAGGGGGCAGTTTTCAAAATAGGAGGATTTATGGGAGGTTTCTAATATATAGGCTTTTAAAATCTCCCTTCAGAACTGAAGTCCCTGACAAATGGGTTTGGGAAATTTTTTTTGTAGATTTGGAATATCGTTGTTCAACTTGTAAGCCTTATGTTCAAAATAAATGAAAAGATGCCAATATAAAGCAGAAATTTGGTAGATAACACTTAACGTATGGGTGGTATGACTGTCTGAAAAGAAGAGCATTTCACACTGTAAAAAATTTGGAGTTTTTCAAAATTTCCATTAAATGTTCATTGCCTCAGCCGATTTGCAGAAATACAACGCCCTAAATCTCTCTTGGTTTGGCCGCATCAATGCACTAAAAATGGGCATTGCCCCCCGACTCTTATACGTGTTTAAAGCACTTCCCGTTCACCTTCCGTGTGAATTTTTTTTTCTCGCGTCTAGTCGTTGTTTGGGGGGTTTGTGTGGGGCTTGGCACACAAAAGAGTGCGGTTCCGAACTTTGACGCGACGGGGGCGTGGGTTTACCAGACCCTAGATTCATTACAGAGTGGCGGTTTTGCTGCATCTCTTCAATTGACGCTATCGTGGCATGGGATAAGCAGTGGGTCTCGATAGAGGCTGACCTCCTATCTGCCCATCTTCCTTGCCTGCCCTGAGTCCTGACTCCCTATCGCTCCAGGACCATAAAATGTACCTTCTGTACTGGTGGTCGCATCACCAGGGTTCCTGGCCCCCTCAGCTCTCTCTTTTGCAACCCCATCTTCCCTCCGGGATGTTCCGTGGACAAGTTCTTGTGCTGGCGAAGCATTGACAAAGCTAGACTGCGCCAAGTTGCTAGGAACATCTCTTACCTATCTGGACCAGTTACGTGCCTCCCATCCTGATCTCCACCTGTCTTGTCTAAAATATGGTCAACTTTCCTCTGCAAATTCTCGCTGCCCTCACTACTGACTGACCTACAAACTGCCTTCTCTCAAGCCAACACCACCCTGTGAGCACACTGTATGACATTTTTCTCCGGGCAGCTGTGCCTGGTCGACCCCCATATTTATTTATTTATTTTTATTTTTTTTTACACAAATTTTCATTACCACATAATGTGACATGTAAGTTTTGAAAAATAGGGCCATGTCCTTAAGGGGTTAAATGGGGTCTGTCAACACGAATTAAAACCTTACTCTAATCACAGTATCTTGTTGGGCTTCTGACACAGTTTGCAAATATGCTTTATTTTCCTGGCACTTTCACCATGGCACTATGCAGGAGGGTGAATCCCCACCCTATAGGGACAGGAAACAGTATGGAATCTATAAATAAAAGGCCCCTCCTCTATTAGATCCCCAGTTGTTTCCTGTCCCTGTATGAAGTGTAGTCTGCATTCCCATGTGTCTCCCAGCCGTACCTATAGTCCTGGTGCTCTTCTTCAGTTTGGAAGGCTGTGGCACAGCTCAGGGGTTGGTTTTGCTGCTTTCCTCTTTTCGTTCCTCGTAAGCTCGTTTTGGGGCAGCTCTGGGCCGAGTGCCTGCTCTGGCACAGGATATGGCATATTAGAATTTCTTTTCAGATAGAGCTGGATGATTAATCAAATGAATAAGGAGTCTGACAATTCTTTTTAGCAGAATAGTCAAATCAACCTCTACCCTGCCCACTTTGGCTTGTGTTTCAGCTTAACACTCACAAGTAGAGTGCCAGCACTGCCGGATATCTGCTGTATTACACAACGGAGATCTGGCAGTAATGCATGCGATCAGAGTATTGAACACATTACTAATATATTTCTAAAGGTCCTATTGACATGAAATTTTCACCAGATGTCGATAACAACCCATCCAATTCACAAAGGCAAAAAAAAAAAAAAAAAATCAAACCACAGATGTCCATAAATTATGTAATAATGAGAAATGACACAGTGAAAAAGGATTGAACACACGAAGAAAGAGGTGCAAAAAGCCATGGAAAGTCCAGACCCCATCTGAAATCTATCAGGAATTAGAAAGCAATCCTGACGGGGGGCGTGGCTAGCCGGCGAAGTGAATGGCTGCATCTCTATGAGCTCCTGCTGGCATCTTCATAATCCAGCTGATTATCCCGACATCCCAGTCTCAAACATCTTGCCCCTGCCTCCGGGCTTTCCCCTGCACCTTAGGGTACGCTCCGGTGGCAGTTTGGAGGGCACTTTTGCGGGGAGAGAGCAGCACGGGATTTGAGGCCTACCTTACCGCCCGCCATCTTGGTGAGGAAAGCGCCGGGCTCCTGACTCACCATCTGCTCCGCGCCTCGACTAACATACGGCCGGCCCGGACACCGCGGTCCTCCGCATTCTTCCCTGCTTCCTCTGCCGCTGCCGACGCTGCTTCTCTGCAGGATCGGAGGGCAGCGGCGGTGATACCTCCGTGTGGTGCGGGTTGCCGCGCGGTGCGGCAGACACCGCGCTGAGGCCTGCAGCTAGACACATCAGATCCAGACACTCAGCGGAGGCGGCCTACATCCCCTGGGTGACACCGCTTGTCCCAGGTCTGTGACTCGGCTCCCAGGTTGGAGATCTACAGCAGACAGCAAGGGGAGGGCGAGTACTGAGGCCTTCAATAGGCATTAAGGAGACCCCCGACCTGGTCCTCTGCCTTCCTTTCCACCTAGCCATAACTAGGCCCTGAACGGACCCTCACTGGCACTCCTACCCTGCAAAATCCTTGCCCCATACAGGCCTACACCACCACATCAGCTCTGTGATCATCAATTGGCCTCCACATCTCAATCTCTGGCGGCAATATCACCGAGCTGTAGCTCGCATCCTCCCCACAGAATTCTCATTGGTTCCTACCTTCTGGGTGATGGCGACCTAGTTTTTTGGATTTAGTGCACCTTCTAGCAACTATTAGCGACAAATAGCCTGCTCTGGTATATCTTACCTTTAAACGTTGAATCTATTGGAGACAAATACTTGCCAATATGGTGAAGGGTAGGAAACCCAACAAAAAACCAGACAATAACCTGACTAATTATTTTGAGTGGGACTGTGGCGTAGACGGAGAACCGGGCCTTCCACCCACCGACCAAATAGAGCTCCTACCCTCAACGCCCGCGACTGCTGCAGGAAGTACTGCGACAATCATAGGGGGGGCAGACTCTAACCACGCCGAAGAATTGATGGATCTCCATCTTCCTCCCACCCCTGATGACATCCGATATGCAATACAGCAAAACCACTGTACATCAGCTCAATCCGCCAAGGAGCGGAGCTCTCTTCTGCGACAGTCACTGTCTCCGAATACAAGCCCACTTAAACAGAAGCCTCGAATGGAACTCCCTGGAGACCTAGATTATTCCAAAGACCAACCTTCTTCTGAGGCCCCTACATCCGCCCCACCGATTGGCCTAGACGGCTTCCCAACCACTAGCGGACCCGCCTCTGAGCATACTCTGAGAGACATGCTCTTGGCCCTCCGCAGCTCTCTTCAAGCGGACTTTACACAGCTGCTTCAGCCTCTTCAGTCCTCGGTCAGTGCATTGGATAAGCGAGTAACGCATATTGAAACTAAGATGGGCGACCTAGCTACGTCACACAACAAAATTATTGATGCACACAATGACCTTGAAGACGACGTTGAAAACCTCAAGGCGAAGATGGCTGATATGGAAGACCGGTCCCGTAGAAACCACATCAAATTCAGAGGCATTTCAGAACAGGTTCAAACAGCTGATCTGTTTCCATATCTACAGGAATATATCAAATTTTTACTGCCCGACTCCTCAACCACGGATATCATTATCGACAGAGCGCATAGGCTTCCTCGCCCCAGACATCTAGGAGATGAGATCCCAAGAGACGTATTGGCTAGATTTCACTTCTTTTATGTAAAAGAAAAATTATTAGAACCAGCTCGCAAGCAGAAATCTTGGCCTCCCAAATTCAGAGATGTACAGCTCTACACGGACCTCTCCGCTACAACCCTACGCCTCCGCAGGGAATTGCTTCCGGTCACGACAACGCTCCGAAAAAATAAAATCCAATACAGATGGGGGTTTCCTGTGAAGTTGATCATCCTGAAAGAAGGGACCACCTTCACCATCCATAACCTGAATCAGGGTAAGGCGTTGCTATCGACCTGGAGGATACCAGTAACATCTCCTCAAGATACAGCAAGTGCCTCCCACCCTTCAACTGCAGGACGACGATCTCCTACAAACCATAAATGATTTCCCAGAATGGCTACACCTCTATACTTAGGTGCATGACCCCCCTTTGCTCTAGTGGCTTAACCGGCAAGCCTCTAATAGATACCCCCAAACATACAATCAACCTGTATTCGTTTTTGAACCGTTTGTTCATTCATTTTTTTTACTGATCTTCTCATCTGCGACACTGCCTACCCTTCTCCTGTGGTTTCCGACGCACTCCGGACGTTCTCACTTTACAGTGACAATATGGTGCTTAAGTTGGCCTCTCTCAATAGCCCGCAGAAGCGTACGTACATCTGGAAGGAGGCTCTCTCACTTTCTGCAGACGTGCTTTGTGCACAAGAAACTCACCTTCTGCAAAAGGATGCCTTCAGGTTAAAACATCCCTCCTTCCCTGTAATCTGCACACCACCGATCAAAAAAACGTGGAGTCCTTGTCGCCTTCAGAGACTCCGTGGCATTCTCCTTGACAGCCCAAAGAGCAGACCCCCAAGGCAGATTCCTCATCATTGCTTGCCTCCTCAACAATGCCCCCTTTACAACAGTCAATGTCTACGCTCCACACCGGAAGACCCTGGCATTTCTGCATAAAGTCCGACGACAAATTCAGGACATCCAACAAGGTGCATTAATAATTTGTGGAGACTTTAACAACATAATGGATCCTTCTCTGGATTCGACCAACCCCAGTAGGGAGAGCACCTGCTGCCTGCGCCAATTTCCGCATAACGAGAATCTACATGATATATGGCGCGCACATCATGCGGGCGAAAGGGACTATACTTATTTCTCAGCAGTCCATGGCTCCTATTTCCGCATCGACATGTTCTTGGTAGACCTTCCAACCCTGATGAGTTCCAGGAAATCTACAATTGAATCAATCACTTGGTCTGACCACGCAGCCATCACTCTCACTATAGAAGAAAAGACACCACCTTCCGCTACTAGACTCTGGAGAAATAACACATACCTCATGAGTCATCCTAATTATCGTCCGATAATAGAAAAAGGATTATTTCCAGACAAATTCCACCTCTACCGATGACACCTATACTCTCTGGAATGCTCATAAAGCGTACATCCGTGGCACACTTATAAAAATAGCACATGGGAATAAAAAAGAACGCCAGAAAGCAATTAAGGAGGCAATGTCTACACTTCGTACTGTGGAAGCTGCAAACAAAAGTAACCCTAATCCGATTACTTCGGAACAACTTAACTAGGTTAGACAGCATCTACGTCTGCTTTTGCTACAAGATTACGAAAAAGCTCTGAAAAAATCTAAAGCTCGATTTTACTCCCAAAGCAACAAAGCCGGCAGATTGTTGGCTAGACAACTACGAGCAAGAGCAGCTAAATCAAGGATCCCATACATCAAGCATCCTATAACCAAAGTGCAATTAACAGACCCGAGAGACATCGCCAATTCCTTTAAAGATTATTACGCACAGCTTTATAATCTACAGGAGCATACTCCTCTCCCGCAAGATCATTCCACCTTGGTGTCCGGCTTCTTGGGCAACCTAAAGTTACCAGGCCTGACAGACGATCACCTCTTGGCCCTAAACGCCCCTATTACTCTCCCAGAGGTACTGAAAACCATACAGTCCTTACCTAAAAGCAAATCCCCAGGGCCGGATGGTTTCTCTAATGAGTATCTAATTTACTTTCAACAAATACTCGCCCCATACCTCATGAACTTCTTCAACTACGCTATGTCAGGTGCTCCGCTTCCACGCGAATCCCTGGTGGCATTAATTATTACCCTTCCTAAACCAGGCAAACCAGCTGATGTACCGCAGAATTTCAGGCCAATCTCGCTGCTAAACTCGGACCTCAAGCTCTATGCGAAGATCTTAGCAGCTCGACTGACTCCCATTCTCCCAGATTTGGTTGGCGCGGATCAGGTGGGCTTCGTCAAGGGCCGCCAAGCTCCAGATAACACCAAACGTGTCCTTCATCTGATAGATCTGCTGGAACGCAGGAGGACTCCGGCCCTGATGGTCGCCTTGGATGCGGAGAAGGCATTTGACCGGATTAACTGGTCCTTCGCCTTTTCTGTCCTGCAGAGAATGCGATTCTCCGGCCCTATCCTCACTGCTATATCCAATCTGTATTCCTCTCCATCGGCCAGAGTGTTTACCAACGGTACACTGTCGGATAGCTTTAATATAAGGAATGGAACGAGACAGGGATGCCCCCTCTCTCCCTTGATTTTTATACTCACCATTGAGCCGTTGGCGCAGACCCTGAGGCAAAGCGACAGAGTTCAGGGAGTGGAAATCTTGGATTCATCGCATCTCATCTCCCTCTACGCGGATGACATCATATTGTCCCTGACTCACCCAGAAACCTCTCTGTCAGCTGCTATCGGAATTCTCAAAGAATATGGAGCCCTCTCCTTTTATAAAATTATCGAATCTAAAACACAGATTCTCCCTTTGGGCGTCCCCAAGCCACTTCTGCAACAGCTCAAGGAGGAATTTCCTTATGATTGGAGGTCGACAGATTTGGATTACCTGGGAATAAAGATCACTCCCTCTATTACACAAATGGCCAAAGCCAATTACATGTATCGTCTGATGGATCTCGAGAAAGAGTTTCAATCTTACTCAAAACATACCCTGTCATGGCTAGGCAAGATATCTGCCTTTCAAATGATGCTGCTTCCAAAAATCTTATACTTATTTAGAACTATTCCTGTAGCTCCCCCTCCTATATTCCTCCAGAAAACTAACGCTATGCTCAACAAGCTTATCTGGAATTCCAAGAAACCAAGACTCCCATCTTCTATTATGCACAGGAAACGGGGAGTGGGAGGTTTGGGAGTACCAAACATCTATGATTACTATATGGCCTCTCACATTTCTACTCTAAAGGACTGGTGGCACAACAACGCCCAGAAATCCTGGATACGTATCGAATCTTATATGATACCACAACACAGCCTCAAATCTTGGCTTCTCTACTCCCTCTGGACGGAGGTGGTACCTTCACTCACGTCTCCAATTCTAAAACACCTTACAGATAGCTGGCAACATATCCACCACTCTACAGGAAAGAAGCAGTCACTAAACGTTAAAAGGGCCCCGATTGAATTCTTGGAGTTAGCAATTCTGGATCTCAACTTATCCATCTGGAAATCGTCGGGCATCACCTCCATCTCACAGATGTGGAGTGAAGGATCGTTGATCCCATTCCAGTCTCTGCAATCCACTTTCTCCCTACCCTCCACTTGCTTCTTTACATACCTGAGAATCAAGCACTTCCTATCCTCCAACCACAACAAACAAATTCTGTATAATCTCTGTTGGACCTCCTCAAAATTCCCAATCCAGCCACCAAGACTCTCAGCTCCATCTACAACACTATAGGCTCTAAAGACCGTCTGGTCAAATCTACTCCACTACTCAGCTGGGAAACGCAACTTCATCAACAGTACTCGGTCATACAATGGCAGGAAGCGTTAGCCTTCGCGAAGAAGACCTTCCGATGTACGACTCACTATGAAACCACTGTCAAGATTCTCCTCCACTGGTATTATACCCCAGAGCGACTTCACCGAATATTTCCGCAGACTTCGAACTCCTGTTGGAGGGGATGTGGTGAAAAAGGAACTCTACTCCATTTATTGTGGACATGCCCCCAAGTGGTGCCATATTGGCGAGACGTCTTCCGGTGGATCTCTTCTCTAGTGGGATACTCCATACCCCCCTCACCAGCTTTGGCACTCCTATTCCTGCAGATCGACTCTTTCCCAGCGATACATAGAGTGTTGATTGGACATGCCTTACTGTCAGCGTCATTGGCGCTTCTACGCAACTGGAAGTCTGCTAACATCCCATCCAGAGGAGACCTGGTGAACATGGTGGAACTGACCTACCAGCATGAAAGAATTCTTTCCCATGGCGTTTTTGGGGACAGCCAGTTCCAAAAGAACTGGCTTCCGTGGACATTGGGGGCCCATCTGCATCGGCCGTAAATCCGGTTGTACCGCCCTTGGAAGATCATAACTAATATTACTGACACCTCTTGTTTTATATCCGTATAAACCTCCTTATTCTATCCTAATAACCCAACAACTCTTAGACATCTAACATATCTCCTTGCATATAAGTACCCTGTTTATTCTATGTTTATTTTGACTTATAGCTACTTCAGTAGAGTATCCGATAATGCTTTCTTGAATGTTGTAACATTACCTTATAAAAATCTTAATAAAACTGATTGAATAGAAAGCAATCCTGACACGTATTAATGAAACACCTTTTTATAGACCATCATTTGAACCAGCTGATGATATTGCTCCCTAAGGTGCCACATAAGATCTCATGGTGGGTAAAACCAGTGAGCTGTCTCAAGACCTTCACAATCTTATTGTTGCAAACATTACTGAGGCCATAATCCTGAAGTGGAAAGAACAAAATTTCACCATAAACTGGTCGCATTATGGGATCCAAAATTGAACTCTTTGGATGCCATAATACACAACATATTTGGAGGCCAAAAGGTACTGCATATCACCCCCAAAACATCATACCAACAGTGAAGTTTGGTGGGAACATCATGATGTGGGGCTGTTTGTGTTTTGTGTCCCCCCCCCCCCCCAAGCATATAGCACAAACTTCATATAATTGAAGGAAGGATGAATGGACAAATGTACCGAGACATTCTTGATAAAAATCTGCTGCCAACTACCAGAATGATGATGAAATGAAGGTGGACATTTCAGAAGGACAATGATCCCAAACACCCAGCCAAGGAAACTCTCAATTGGTTTCTGAGAAAATAAAGCTGCTAAAATGGCCCAGCCAATCACCTGACCTGAATACAATAAGAAAATCTATGGAGGGAGCTAAACCTCAGAGTTCATAGAAGAAGCCCATAGAACCCTCTGGATTGGAAGAGTGTTTGTGTGGAAGAATGCGCCAAAATCACACCTGAGCAATGCATGCGACTAGTTTCTCCATACAGGAGGCGTCTCAAAGCTGTCATCACCAACAAAGGCTTTTGCATGAAATATTAAATTAATTTCATCAAGCGTGTTCAATACGGTTTCAGTGTTCTTTCTCATTACTACTATAGCTTTTAATTTATGGTTTGATTTCTTTGCCTGTGTAGATGAAATTCTTACCAGATGTCTGTAACAACCCATCTGAATAGCACCTTTAGAAATATATTTACAAAGAAAATTGGTGGTGTTCAGTACTTCGTTCACCCAGTGTGTGTGTATGTTTGTATCTGTGTGTGCATGCTTATATAAATATTTATCTTCTATCATAGAAGGTATATTGTTGATAGGTTGGGGTGAGAATCCCATCAATCCATCATTTATCCCCACTGTGAATATAGCTGCAGTAAACACAGATGCACTCCTTCTCCCATTTATTTCAATGGGAGCACTGGAAGTAGAACCAAAAAGTGACTATACTTACACACACTAATTTTATACACACACATATATATATATATATATATATATATATATATATATATATATACACAGTACAGACCAAAAGTTTGGACACACCTTCTCATTCCAAGAGTTTTCTTTATTTTCATGACCTATAAAAATTGTAGATTCACACTGGAGGCATCAAAACTATGAATTAACACATGTGGAATTATATACTTAACAAAAAAGTGTGAAACAACTGAAAATATGTCTTATATTCTAGGTTCTTCAAAGTAGCCACCTTTTGCTTTGATTACTGCTTTGCACACTCTTGGCATTCTCTTGATGAGCTTCAAGAGGTAGTCACCTGAAATGGTCTTCCAACAGTCTTGAAGGAGTTCCCAGAGATGCTTAGCACTTGTTGGCCCTTTTACCTTCACTCTGCAGTCCAGCTCACCCCAAACCATCTCGATTGGGTTCAGGTCTGGTGACTGTGGAGGCCAGGTCATCTGGCGTAGCACCCCATCACTCCCCATCTTGGTCAAATAGCCCTTACACAGTCTGGAGGTGTGTTTGGGGTCATTGTCCTGTTGAAAAATAAATGATGGTCCAACTAAACGCAAACCGGACGGAATAGCATGCCGCTGCAAGATGCTGTGGTAACCATGCTGGTTCAGTATTCCTTCAATTTTGAATAAATCCCCAACAGTGTCACCAGCAAAGCACCCCCACACCATCACACCTCCTCCTCCATGCTTCACGGTGGGAACCAGGCATGTAGAACCCATTCGTTCACCTTTTCTGCGTCGCACAAAGACACCGTGGTTGGAACCAAAGATCTCAAATTTGAACTCATCAGACCAAAGCACAGATTTCCACAGGTCTAATGTCCATTCCTTGTGTTCTTTAGCCCAAACAAGTCTCTTCTGCTTGTTGCCTGTCCTTAGCAGTGGGTTCCTAGCAGCTATTTTACCATGAAGGCCTGCTGCACACAGTCTCCTCTTAACAGTTGTTGTAGAGATGTGTCTGCTGCTAGAACTCTGTGTGGCATTGACCTGGTCTCTAATCTGAGCTGCTGTTAACCTGCGATTTCTGAGGCTGGTGACTCGGATGAACTTATCCTCCGCAGCAGAGGTGACTCTTGGTCTTCCTTTCCTGGGGCGGTCCTCATGTGAGCCAGTTTCTTTGTAGCGCTAGCCACTGCACTTGGGGACACTTTCAAAGTTTTCCCAATTTTTCGGACTGACTGACCTTCATTTCTTAAAGTAATGATGGCCACTCGTTTTTCTTTACTTAGCTGCTTTTTTCTTGCCATAATACAAATTCTAACACTCCATTCAGTAGGACTATCAGCTGTGTATCCACCTGACTTCTGAACAACACAACTGATGGTCCCAACCCCATTTATAAGGCAAGAAATCCCACTTATTAAACCTGACAGGGCACACCTGTGAAGTGAAAACCATTTCAGGTGACTACCTCTTGAAGCTCATCAAGAGAATGCCAAGAGTGTGCAAAGCAGTAATCAAAGCAAAAGGTGGCTACTTTGAAGAACCTAGATTATAAGACATATTTTCAGTTGTTTCACACTTTTTTGTTAAGTATATAATTCCACATGTGTTAATTCATAGTTTTGATGCCTTCAGTGTGACTCTACAATTTTTATAGTCATGAAAATACAGAAAACTCTTGGAATGAGAAGTTGTGTCCAAACTTTTGGTCTGTACTGTGTGTGTGTGTGTGTGTGTGTGTGTGTGTGTGTGTGTGTGTGTGTGTTGTGTGTGGGTATATATATGTGTATATATATATATATATATATATATAATGGTACAATACGATAAAATTCAATTTATTTGCATCTGAGTCCCAAACAAAAAAAAATTAATAAAATGATGATCAAAACAGCGAACATTCCCCAAAATGGTATGACTTGAAACTACATCTTGTGCCACAAAAGACCCCTTACACAGATCTATACAGTCATAAACTTAAAACCATTACGGCTGCCAGAAATCGGCAAACAAAAATGCTTTTTTACATTTCTCAAAAATAAGAAAATTGAGATTAGAATAAATCATCAATAGGGGTGAAAAAAGACTAAATCTTATCCATTCCAATATAAAGAAATTGATTTCTAAGGAATGGAAGAAGCCAGAAAAAAATTCCAGTATCACAATGTTTAAAAAGAATATATCCGTTGCAGAAGAGGACACTGATTGTTGAGACAGAACTCCTAAAGTGGATGCCCTGTAGCAAGGAAACCTAAAAGATCTTCCCTTGCTTTTGAAGATACAGGTTGGCTTAAAAGGAGTCTGTCAGCATAAAGTGTAGATATAAACTAATCACAGTACCTTGTAGGGCTGCCAGAACAGTTTACAATTATATATTTCTTACTCTCAACCGCTGCTCCATTCTTGTAGGAATCATACTTTTATCCCTATGCAAATGAGCAGAAAAGGTCTTTAGGAGCATCGCTTTACATCAATGGGCTTTACGATCTGCTGTTGCTAACAGCTGCTCGACTCTGTCCACTAACTGTACTGTGCATGTCTGATGATAACACTGAACCCAGAAGTGAAAGAAGCCAGAGAGATGGATCTCTTTTCGCCTCCAGTTCAGATCATCAGAACCAGAAATTTTACACGCTATCCCAGTACAACGATCTGTTGAGGGTGGATGCCTTTTGTCAAGGATTGATGTACGTGTTTCTACTCCCAAAACCCACCATCCCCTTGATTCTGAGAGTCCTGTCAAAGATTCAGTAGAAAAAAAGCCTGTCATTCTAATGTCATCTCACTGGCCAAAAAGGGCATGGTTTCCTCTCCATCTAGCAGCAGCCAGTACTGGCCTCTGCCCTGCATTTCAAATCTTCTCCAGGGCCTTCTTGGCTATCGAAGGATACAGCAGCTTCACCTCATGGGCTGGAGATTTGAATGCAGTTTATTGGAAAGTAGGGGATTTTCATATGCTGTTGTCTCCTCTATTCTGAAGAGTGGAAAGCCAATCACTTCAAAAAGCTCATCAAGAGAATGCCAAGAGTATGCAAAGCAGTAATCAAAGCAAAAGGTGGCAACGTTGAAGAACCTAGAATATAAGACATATTTTCAGTTGTTTCACACTTTTTTGTTAAGTATATAATTCCACATGTGTTAATTCATAGTTTTGATGCCTTCAGTGTGACTCTACAATTTTTATAGTCATGAAAATACAGAAAACTCTTGGAATGAGAAGGTGTGTCCAAACTTTTGGTCTGTACTGTACATAGCGACTAAAATGTTGGTTTTTTTTTTTTTGGGGTTTTTTTTTGGTGTAGCTTCCCAGTAAATCATATAGAATATTAAATGCTACCATAAGAAGTTACGATATGCCTTTGAGAGTCAGACTACAGCTATGTCAGTGATCACCCAAACACAGCTTGTTCTTAACTTCCTTGCTGAGGAGGGATAATTATAGCAGCAATTATACCCCTATCTTCAGGCATGCCCGTTGACCCTGAAGACTAAGTTGGAGGTTGAGTTGGGGGAAGGTGTTGGGGTTGGTTGCCCTTCTGTCCTTTTTTGGAGTCTGAGGCTGTCCCAGATATGTATTGTGGTTTGTTTTTTTGTTTTTTTTTTATTTAATTTGACTGAGACAGAATTCCAGATGCCCAAGGTACTACATCAAAGATGCCATTTTAATGCATATTATGGGAGTGCACTGTTCTGGGAGATTTTTGGAGGGGTCCTACAACTTAAGAAGGTGTGACTCTTGCACCTGACCTGCAACTCTGCTTGCTGGGCCTCATTGATCTCCCCAACATACATACAATATTCTCTGCATGCCTAGGACAATCATTTTATCAGGTGCAGAAAATGTAATGCAGCTCAGTGGATTCGCTCTGAACTTCCCCCAGAGAGGGATCTGATAGCTAAACTAAACATTGTCATTAGATTAGAATAGGCGTGTATCTTAAAATTGAAGTTTGAAGCCATCTGAGGTAATCTTTTGCATGTACCAGGATTACTTAGCCAAGCCCTTCTAGACATAAAGTTGAGCCTATCCTACATATTGCTAGCTAGTGCCCCATACTCTTATTCCCATAGCCTGTGAGTGCCCTGCCAGTGGGACACCTGGTTGCCTTCATCCTTTAAATATGGAAGCATGTATAGCCCTAGTATATGTTCTGTATTTCCTGAGGAAAGTGGAGGCCCATGTTGGGCACATGAAGCATATTATACTGTCAAGGCCACTGTGGGGAGCATATTGTACTGTGTGGGGGCCGGGTGGTGCAAGCTTGTTAGAAGAGCCTGTGCCTCAATCACATGACTGGTGTGTCCCACAATAACATAGGCAAATTCCACTGCAGGGCCACCTGTCAATGTGGCTCTGCACCCGTTGCAAAATTACAAAACCCATCACGCTTGTACAGGTTGGGATGAGGGGGCTGTAGTTTGGCAACAGCTGCAGAGCCACACTAGTTGTGCAACACTGCTGTCCGCATACAAGAGTGTTGAACAACCTGTGGCCCTCCAGCAGCAGATCTCCGCTATAACAATGTCCACAGGAGATTGTCACCCGCCCCCGTCCCCCATTTTTATTTTTATTTTTTTCCTATTTTCCTCCTCTAAAACCTAGGTGCGTCTTGTAGTCCAAAAAACACGATATATAAAATTGTCTTTTAGAACTAAACAGACTAAAAAATTAAAAAAAAAAAAAAAAATGAAAAATAGCTTTGGAAAGGTGATAAGTTTCTACATATCGTGAAAGATACTTATGGTATACACTCAGTAATCTCATAATATTATGTATGCTTTCTGCAGTTTAGCTTTTTTATATTGCATAATCTTTGCTTTTATTTGCAGACCAAAGCTAGAGAGAGAGAACTAGAGAAGATGCAACTCGAAAATCAAAAACAAAAGGTAAAGTAGAAGACTCCGTTTTTGGTGATCTATTTTTTATTAAAGGGCAGTGAAGGTGTTATGCATTTTTCTGTTCAAAAGGCCTGATATGGCTGATGTAGTATAATGTTTGTGCTGCTCAATCGCCATTTAAGTCATTGACTCAGAAAGCCATACATGTGTGGCACTGGTGCTATGCACAGTTTGAAGATGCCACAGGCTTAAAGCATACCTCCAGTTAAAACAACTTTTTTAATGAATGCTGCCTTTTGAATATAAAAAGCTTACTAATATATCTTAAGGAGCTCTGTGTCCTTCACCACTTTAAGCTGTTCTCCTGTTCCTTATCTTCAATCTGTCTGCTAGTTTACATTATATTCCTCACCATATTCAGCCTCACGCACGGAGCTTTTTTGGAGAAGGGAGGTGTAGGATTTTCCTGCCAGCTGTTAAATTGATCTATTGCCTCATTTTATGCACCAGAAGCCTCTTATCTGCAACCTAGCAGTGATAAGAGAGTTGAGCAGGATTAGAAAAAATGGCTGATTTCTTCTTCTCTGTAAGAGACACGTCCATTGGACATATTGCCACACTGCAGTTTGGCCTCAATTATTTTAATGGGACTGAGCAGTAGCATTTCCATAGGGTTGAGCATTTAATCCAAAAAATAACAGAAACCAACCATGATTTTGTGCACGTTGGTTATTTTGGTTCAGTTATTACAGTATTTTCAAGCTTTTACCTACAGTTTAGACCAAAAATGTCCAAACTCGAACTGCGATTATACTCTGGGGTATCATGGGAGCTCAGTTGTCTAGCAGTGGTCTTCGTCCTCTTCTGGCTATCTGAATAACATCAGGGACCGTGGTGTTGTGATGCAAAGCTGCAAGTGTGAATAGTCCTATATTGCCATGTGACCAATAAATGTGAAGTCACTACCTAAGAAGAAAGTAGCCTTGTTTTTTTAATCCTGCACAACCTTTAATAGAATAGCAGTGCACAGAATAACAGAGTGTAAAGATTGGTGGTAGAGTGTCTTTTCCATGCCCCCTCCCCTTTTCAGAGACTAATATGTACAAATTAATTCTGCCAGAAAAGTGGATAAGAAAACCTATTTCTTTAATAAGATATATTAAGTTTCATTTCTTAACCTGCACTATTCTTTTATGAAAAGTTGTTTATAACTAGAGGTAGACTTTAAAGGGATTTTCTTACAGTAAAATATTGTAGACCTATCCTTAGGATAGATCATCAATACAGTCATGGGCCATAAGGGTTGGCACCCCTGAAATTTTTCCAGAAAATGAAGTATTTCTCTCACAAAACAAAGCTATTACACATGTTCTGTTACACATTTCCTTTGTGTGTATTGGAACAGCACAAAAAAAGGCAAAGAAGAAAAGGCAAATTGGACATAATTTCACACACAAATCTAAAAATTGGCCAGACAAAATTGTTGACACCTTTTCAAAATTGTGGGTAAGTAACTGTTTCAAGCATGTGATGTTCGTTCAAACTCATCTGTGGCAAGTAACAAGTGTGGGCAATACAGTGGGGGAAAAAAAAGTATTCAGTCAGCCACCAATTCAGCAAGTTCTCCCACTTAAAAAGATGAGAGAGGCCTGTAATTGACATAATAGGTAGACCTCAACTATGAGAGACAAAATGAGAAAACATATCTAGAATATCACATTGTCTGTCTGATTTTTTAAGAATTTATTTGCAAATTATGGTGGAAAATAAGTATTTGGTCACCTACAAACAGGCAAGATTTCTGGCTCTCACAGACCTGTAACTTCTTCTTTAAGAGTCTCCTCTGTCCTCCACTCATTACCTGTAGTAATGGCACCTGTTTGACATTATCAGTATAAAAGACACCTGTCCACAACCTCAGTCACACTCCAAACTCCACTATGGTGAAGACCAAAGAGCTGTGGAAGGACACCAGAAACAAAATTGTAGACCTGCACCAGGCTGGGAAGACTGAATGTGCAATAGGCAAGCAGCTTGGTATGAAGAAATCAACTGTGGGAGCAATAATTAGAAAATGAAAGACATAGAAGACCACTGATAATCTTCCTCAATCAGGGGCTCCACGCAAGATCTCAGCCCGTGGGGTCAAAATGATCACAAGAACAGTGAGCAAAAATCCCAGAACCACACAGGGGGACCTAGTGAATGACCTGCAGAAAGCTGGGGCTAACATAACAAAGGCTACCGTCAGTAACACACTACGCCACCAGGGACTCAGATCCTGCAGTGTCAGACGTGTCCCCCTGCTTAAGCCAGTACATATTCGGGCCCATCTGAAGTTTGCTAGAGAGCATTTGGATGTTCCAGAAGAGTATTGGGAGAATGTCATATGGTCAGATGAAACCAAAGTAGAACTGTTTGGTAGAAATACAACTCGTCGTGTTTGGAGGAGAGTGAATGCTGAGTTGAATCCAAAGAACACCATACCTACTGTGAAGCATGGGGGTGGAACATCATGCTTTGGGGCGGGTTCTCTGCAAAGGGACCAGGACGACTGATCCGTGTACATGAAAGAATGAATGGGGCCATGTATCGTGAGATTTTGAGTGCAAACCTCCTTCCATCAGCAAGGGCATTGAAGATGAAACGTGGCTGGGTCTTTCAGCATGACAATGATCCCAAGCACACCGCCAGGGCAATGAAGGAGTGGCTTCATAAGAAGCATTTCAAGGTCCTGGAGTGACCTAGCCAGTCTACAGATCTCAACCCCATATAAAACCTTTGGAGGGAATTGAAAGTCTGTATTGCCCAGCGACAGCCCCAAAACATCACTGCTCTAGAGGAGATCTGGAGGAATGGGTCAACATACCAGCAACAGTGTGTGCCAACCTTGTGAAGACTTACAGAAAACGTTTGACCTCTGTCATTGCCAACAAAGGATATATAACAAAGTATTGAGATGAACTTTTGTTATTGACCAAATACTTATTTTCCACCATAATTTGCAAATAAATTCTTAAAATATCAGACAATGATTTTCTGGATTTGTTTTCTCATTTTGTCTCTCATAGTTGAGGTCTACCTATGATGTCAATTACAGGCCTCTCATCTTTTTAAGATGAGAACTTGCACAATTGGTGGCTTACTTTTTTTCCCCACTGTACATACATAAGCAGGCATACACCCAATTGGGTGAACTAAGTATTGAACACATCACCAGTTTTCTAAGTGAATATATTTCTAAAGGTGCTATTGACATGAAAATCTCACCAGATGTCTGTAACAATCCATCCAATCCACACAGACAAAGAAATCAAACCATAGATGTCCATAAACTAAGTTCTGTGTAATAATTTTGATAAATAACACAGGGAAAAAATATTGAACACACTTACTGAAATGTATTTAATACTTCATACAAAAGCCTTTGTTGGTGATGACAGCTTTGAGACTCCTCCTTTATGGAGAAACTAGTCGCATGCATTGCTCAGGTGTGATTTTGGCCCATTCTTCCACACAAACACTTCCAATCTAGAAGGTTCGGTGGGCTTCTTCTATGAACTCTGAGGTTTAGCTCCTTCCATAGATTTTCTATTGGATTCAGATCAGGTGATTGGCAGGGCCATTCTAGCAGCTTTATTTTCTTTCTCTGCAACCAATTGAGTTTATAAACCAGAAATAAGATTCTCTGGTCTGATGAGACGAAGATTGAACTTTTTGGCATTAATTCTAAGAGGTATGTGTGGAGAAAACCAGGCACTGCTCATCACCTGCCCAATACAATCCCAACAGTGAAACATGGTGGTGGCAGCATCATGCTATAGGGGTGTTTTTCAGCTGCAGGGACAGGACGACTGGTTGCAATAGAAGGAAAGATGAATGCGGCCAAGTACAGAGAGATCCTGGAAGAAAACCTCTTCCAGAGTGCTCTGGACCTCAGACTGGGCCGAAGGTTCACCTTCCAACAAGACAATGACCCTAAGCACACAGCTAAAATAACAAAGGAGTGGCTTCGGAACAACTCTGTGACCATTCTTGACTGGCCCAGCCAGAACCCTGACTTCAACCCAATTGAGTATCTCTGGAGAGACCTGAAAATGGCTGTCCACCAACGTTCACCATCCAACCTGATGGAACTGGAGAGGATCTGCAAGGAATTACGGCAGAGTATCCCCAAATCCAGATGTGAAAAACTTGTTGCATCATTCCCAAGAAGGCTCATGGCTGTACAAGCTCAAAGGGGGCTTCTACTCAATACTGAGCAAAGGGTCTGAATACTTATGACCATGTGATATTTCCACTGTATACTGCTGCAAAGCTGACAATGCGCTGAATTCAGTTTTGATGGTATCTGCCTCATTGCAGAGAGATCACTGTACTGTCAAAGGGAGCTCAGTGTCATGGCAGGGTGGTGAGAAACACCCCCTGATGGTACACTTTTATAGTCTTGTACTGTCAGGGACAGTGTTCCTCACCGTCCAGTGATTTCGCTGAGCTGTAATGCCTGCCCCTCTGACAGTGCAGAGATATCAGTAGCCAAATTATCTCTGCAACCAGGGCACATACCTGCAAAAATGGCAGTGTGCTAAATTACACATACCCGAATAGTTCTCCCCAGGTAGCAGGTTTGCTGTCACCAACCACGGATTCACCTTGGCAACGAAACTGAACAACAGAAGCACTTCTCGGGGAGGACACCTCAGACAAATATTTCATTACCTGTCAAAAGGGTTGTTTTTTTTTTTTTGTTTTTTTTAACATTCACTTTAAAATTCACATGGTAAAATTGATGTTTTCTGTTCATCTCATCTCTTATTCAAAAGTAATTGATCAAAAAGTCATATGTACCCACAAAATACAAGATAACGTAAAGCTACATTGAAATATAATGTAAAAATTAAAGGGGTATTCCCACGAACATAACAATTTTCAAATTTGTAGATATCTCCAGCCCAGGGCACATACCGGGAAAGCCAGCAGTGAGCTGAATTCAGCGTGCTGTCGGCTTTCTAGCGGTATGTAAAACTGCATATACATGAGGACGTGAAAGATCCTCTTTAAGAAAGCTGTAAAATGTTACAGGTTTGAAGGGGTTGCCCACAAATTTCAGGACACATGGAGGCTGGGGAAGAGGAAACGAGAGAAGGAAAAAAAAAAAATCATACTTAGTTGTCTGGTGTCTGCCGCCACTGTCTAGTCCGGTGCACTGCTAGAAGTCTTGTACTGCACCTGACCATTAAGGCTAAACAGCGGCTACAGGAAAGGAACCGCCGATGTGCATGAGTGCCTTGCCTGACTCTGACCTTTTACACACCATGTATTTATGTACAGGTTGATGATGGTGACGACAATGAGGATGAGGAAGATGAAAAAGACAAAGGGAAGCTCAAGCCTAATTCAGGCAATGGAGCAGATCTTCCCAACTATCGCTGGACACAGACCCTCTCTGAAGTGGATGTATGTATTAGTGTTCTGTACCAATACTATTGTGTACTGTAAAGTGATGGCCTATCCTAGCGATATTTTGTCACTTTAGGAACAACACGTCTCTTATTGCGTTTTTTTTTTTGTTTGTTTTTTTTTAGTTGATTATACCATTTTCTGTTTCCTTCCGTCTGAAAAGTAAGGATGTGGTAGTAGATATTCGGCGGAGAAAGTTTTCTATTGGACTCAAGGGTCAAATGCCTGTGCTTGATGGTGAGCTTTACAATGAAATCAAGGTAGAAGAATGCTCGTGGTTAATAGAGGATGGCAAGGTGGTGACTGTGCATCTAGAAAAGGTGAGGCTGCTAGCATCTAAATGCACTCGTACTTTGGGGAAAGTAGAGACTAGCTTTTAACTAGTTGATTTAAACTATACCTGGAAGGCACATAAGTACCAGTGTATGTAAAGATTAATAATATAGCTTTTTTTTTATGCATTTAGTACTTCAAAGACTTAAGCACAAATTAATTGCATCTGCATGCTGTATATACAATCATATGGATCTGTTTCTAAGATTGTTTCCATTATACAAGCAATTTATTCAGAAAACGTATCAAAAGTTGCCATTTACAAAGCAAACGCAGCAGTTGGTGGTTGAATTTGTTACATATAGTAGAAATGAGTGCATTTGCCAACAAGTAGTTTACTATTACTTAATACGGAACTGCTTTCCTTACCAATAAAATTAACCTCTGTGTGTATGCCATGTTGGGTGGTATGAATATCAGAGAATGGGATCACTGCTTGGGAACCCCATCTGAATAACAGTAGAGTGCCACTGCAAAGACTAGCTCCTGCCTTGAGGGACTCAAACATGTAGCTTTACCCTACTATACATCTGATTGGTAGGGTTGTAATTCGTACTTTGGGCTCCCTTGTTTTAAGTGATGGAAATGCTGTTGCTGAATAGGAAATTCACAGTTTAACAAATTGTCTAGTCCTAACTTTGTTGGAGAAATATTTGCTTGCTGACCACAAGTCTGTTTATAGATCAACACTATGGAATGGTGGAGTCGTGTTATCAAGACAGAGCCTGAAATTAATACCAAGAAAATTAATCCTGAAAACTCTAAGGTAAACAAAAAAAATGCAATAAAAACGTGTATACTTGTACAATGAATGATTTGTAGTTTTAGATTACCACCTATCAAATATACGTATTTCTAGCTGTCTGATTTAGATGGAGAAACTCGCAGCATGGTAGAAAAGATGATGTATGATCAGAGACAGAAATCAATGGGTCTTCCCACTTCTGATGAGCAGAAAAAGCAGGACATCTTGAAAAAGTGAGTTACTGAAAGCAAATGGTTTCCACTTTTTTTTTTTGATTATTCAAATATGGTAAAAGCAGTCAAAACTGAAATATGCCAGACACTTTCAGATATAGAATTACTATATTAGGTGTTGTCTGATTCTGAAAATTTTAATTTTAAATAACGTATTGGAGGGCGTTGTACCGTTCAGGACCCTCCTCTATTACCAGCGCACAAAGTGCTGGTCTTAATAAATCTGCTCCTATATGTTTCCTGTTTTTAAAATGTTGTTGAATGTAAACATTGTGGGGTTCAAATTATTCTATTCAATTAGCCTTGTGTATATGTGGATTTTTGTCCTGTATGTATCCTTAGTGAATGGTGCTTGGTAATGGGGATTTTCCAGTAATTACACTTCTCCTCTAGCCACAGGATAGGGCAGGGTAGGCCGTGAGCTAGATTTTTCCTTGCATGGCAGAGATTAGGTGGGAGGAGGCAGGCAACAGTAACACTAGCAATGGCCAGACAGGGAACAAGCAGGCAACGTTAGTTATTTGAGGAGGGGTGTCCTCAGTGTTCAATGGAGTTAACCCTTGTTAGGGTTACCTCTGCCTGCTTCCTCCTGGCCCAGTCTTTGCTAGTATTACAGCCTAAGTCCCATTATAACTTTCATTTACGGATGGAGATTTCAATTATTGCATCTTTGTTGTGTGTGTGGTGTTTTTTTTTTTCTTTTAAATTTGGCACACAGTGTGAAAAAGTTACCTTGCCCTAGGATAGGTAGCAAGTGTCTAACTGCTGGGTGGGGGGAGAAGGATATAATACAGAGACTCCCAGGGATCACAAAAACAGAGGTCCCGGAGTTCATGTGAATAGAGCAAAGGTATGCCTGTATGATTATGGGACTGACATGGATTAGCACTTTAAGTTTTTAGTGGGGAAAGCCCCTTTAATGTCTGATTGGGGCTCAACAAGCAATACTTATCACCTCAACTCTAGCTACAACGATAATAAATGTCATCTGTCAAAAAAAACTCATTTATACATTGTACTGGGTTGACTTTGACAACCAATACTTTGTATGAACTAAACCTTAAACACAACAGCTTATGCTAGATATAAGCTCTGCCATACACATGTAAGCTCAACAACTTGCGTTAAATAAAGAGAGTATCTCAATAGTCTCTAGATAGTGACAGAAGCAAAGATAATGAAAACTGAGAGATTGCAACACCATTGAATAAGCTTTATGTACCAAAAAAAAAAAAAAGGGATTCTATCATAAAAAAAAAAAAAAAAAAATCGATTTTTTTTTTTTTTAACTAAAAGCACGTCAGAATAGCCTTTAGAAAGGCTATTATTCTCCTACCTTTATTTTTTAGGCCCATGCTTCTGTGTTTGAGTTGTGTGTGTTTTTTTTTTTTTTTGTCTGTCTTCGTTATGCAAATTGGTCTTCAGAAAGCACTGGGGGCGTTCACCCTCGTCATAGGTTTCCAGCGCCGTCTCTCTCTTCTGCTTCTGACGCGTCTCTTCCTCTTCACTCCTCCTCTTACATGAGACCACCGCAAAATGGCCGACGGAACAGACTGCTGCACATGTTTCGTCGCCACTTTGTGGTGGTCTCGTGTAAGAGGAGGAGACACATCAGGAGCAGAAGAGAGGTGGCGCTGGAAACCTATGGCGAGCCAGTGCTTTGAGCACAGGGGGAACGCCCCCTGTGCTTTCTGAAGACCAATTTGCATAACTAAGACGACAAAACTCAAAAATGGTGGCGCAGACCTGAAAAATAAAGGTAAGAGGAGAATAGCCTTTCTAAAGGCTATTCCGACGTGCTTTTAGTTTAAAAAAAATAAATAAATTTAATAGAATCCCTTTAACATTGATGATGGTATCGTATCCATTTAATATTTGGGATTTCCACTGACTACTTACTAAATTGGTGTAGTGGGTTTTTTCCATGTTTTTGAAAAAGATTTAATATTCAATGGTGTGACAACCCCACGAGGGGCATTTGAGTGAAGTTACAACACACTCTTCAGTTGCCGTTACTCTGATGAGAATATCCAAGTGAGACATTTCAACAATAAGTAAGTATACTAACTATATATAAAATTTTTTTTTTTCTTCTCTCCCTTAAGGTTCATGGAACAGCACCCAGAAATGGATTTCTCCAAAGCCAAATTTAGCTAACCCTTTAAAAATTGCAGTACTTACTGAAGTCCAGACAATCGCTTTGGCTGTCTGTATGCAAGCAAAGTTGCAGCACTATTTCTTGCCAGCAGCAGCGATCCATATTCAATGCCTGTGTAATATTTTTCAGCGGCACATTGAAGCAGCATTTCATAAGAAACATTGTATTAACGTGCTGCCTTTTACAGGCAACTATAAGAAATCCCAAGTGTAACTACTGTTTGGGTACAGTGATAGAGAAGGTGATACTGGCTTGTGCTTCTCCATGTAACATCACAGCTCCAAGGATGAAACATGAAGAGACATGGTGCTGTGGCTTTAAATAAAAAATGTTTGCATTTTATGTTTACGCTTTCTTTACTTGCATCTTTTTTGGTCTTTGTAAACTGCAACAACATATCCTAGAATGTAAACATAAGGAATAGTCTACAATTGCTAAAAAATTGAAACTTAATCTTTATTCACATATCAGAATTTACCTTATGTTCTGATGTGTCTAATAGCCCAAATTCTAGGAGACTATTAACTTCGTGTAGGAGGAAAAGGTCCTGGTAGTACAGTAGAGCTATCAGCATGCATTGTATATTGTGTGTACAGATCTTTGTATGATCTGACTATTCAGGGAGCAAAAAATACACAGACCAATGAAAAACCAGACTGGTGAGCAGATAATACAGTGATTTACATATTCGTCGAAGACTCCATTGCAGAGTTCTCTGTAAATTGGTGGAGGAAAGTCCTGCACGGAACACTTTTTTCTACGCAGATTTCAGTTTAAAAACGATGGACCCCACGAGGGCCTGGCGAGGTGGGATGTGGTGTGTTGAGTGAATTTACATTTAAATTCTCGTTTTCTGGTGCGCAACATGTTATGTATATGTTTTGATTCCTTTTCTTGTGTCTGATACGCAATTTTCAATAAAACGAGTTTAAAAAAAAAAAAAAAAACGATGGACCCCATTGACACTTTGCCGGTCTTCATGTGTAACCACTGTTATACCGGTCCACTAGCATGAACCTAGCATAATATGGTAAATGAAGTTGGATGAAAACACAAGTCTATCAAGCCCAACCTAAAAACCCTACAGTGTTTGATCCAGAGGAAGGCAAAAAACAGTGAAGTTGATGCCAATTGTCCCATGGCAGGGGAAAAAGCCCTTCCTGACTACAAATCTGCTACGGTATGAAAACCCTAGTTAAAATTGTCTTTAACAAAAATCTGTAATATTTTTTTCCTTTTTAATTAAGACATCCAGGCCCTTCTTGAACATGCACAATGAATCCACTATCACCACATCCTGTGGCAGTGAATTCCATAACCTCACTGCTCTTAACCCCTTAAGGACCCGGCCTCGTTTTTCAAAACTGACATGTCACTTTATATGGCAATAACTTTGAGACGTCTTAACTTACACAAGTGATTTTGAGAATGTTTTTTCGTGACACATTGTACTTCATGTTAGTGGTTAACACTAATGAATATTTTTGTATTTATTTATAAAAAAAATAGGAAATTTGAAGGAAATTTTGAAAAAAAAATCGCAATTTTCAAAATGTGAAATGCTCTGCTTTTCAAATAGTCATACCACCCAAATACATTAATACATATTCTCTACCATATCTCTGCTATATATCAGCATCATCTTTTAATCGTCCTGTAATTTATTTTGGACATTACAAAGCTTAAAAGTGTAACAGCGATTTTGCAGATTTACAAGAAAATTTCCCAAACTCATTTTTTATGGACCACTTCAGTTCTGAAGAGGATTATAAAGGCCTATATATTAGAAACCCCCATAAATCACCCCATTTTCAAAACTGCACCCCTCAAATAATTCAAAATAGCATTTGGGAAGTTTGTTAACCCTTTAAGCATTTCACTGGAATTAAAACAATATGGAGGTGAAATTTAGACATTTAATTTTTTCCACTAATTCCTTCATTTAGCCCTAAAATTAACACATTCACAAAGGGTTAACGGAGAAAATGCATCTCACAGTTTATGTAATTTCTCCTGAGCACAGAAATACCCAACATGTGGGTGTAAACTGATGTTTGGGCGAATGGCAGCGCACGGAAGGGAAGGAGCGACACTGGGCATCTGAAAAGCAGATTTTGCTGGAATAGTTTTCAGGTTCCATGTCTCATTTGCAGAGCCCCTAGAGTACCAATACAAAGGAAAACCCCAAAAAGTGACCCCATTTTGGAAACTACACCCCTCACAGAATTCATCAAGGGGTATAGTGAGCATTTTGACCTTACAGCCGTTTCACAGATTCACACTGGGATGTATAAATGAAAAATTACTATAATGTCACTTTATCCCCAAAGTTTTCATTTTCACAAGGGGTTAAAGGAGAAAAAGCACCCCACAGTTTGTAAAACAATTGCTCCTGAACACGGCAATACCCCATATGTGGTCGTAATCTGCTGTATGGGTACATGGCAGGGCTCAGAATGGAAAAAGAGTTATTTTGCGTTTGGAGGGCAAATTCTGCTGGAATAGTTTTCAGGTACCATGTCGCATTTGCACAGCCCCCAAAGTACCAATACAGTGGAAACCCCTTAAAAGTGACCCCATTTTGGAAACTACACCCCTCACAGAACATATCAAGGGGTATAGTGAGCATTTTGACACCACAGCAGTTTCACAGATTGTATTAACATTGAGACATTAAAATGAAAAATTACTTTTCCAATAAATGGTCAATTTAGCCCCAAATTTTTCATTTTCACAAGAGGACAAAGGAGAAAAAGCTCCCCAAAGTTCTTTACACAATATCTCCTGAACACAGAAATGCCCCATATGTGGTTGTAAACTGCTGTATGGGTAGATGGTGGAGCTTAGAATGGAAAGAGCGCTATTTAGCTTTTGGAGGGCAGATTTTGCTGGAATAGTTTTCAGGTGCCATGTTGCATTTGCAGAGCCCCTAAAGTACCAATACAATGCAAACCCCCAAAAAGTGACCCCATTTTGGAAACTACACCCCTCATAGAATTTATCTAGGGGTATAGTGAGCATTTTGACCTCACAGCTGTTTCACAGATTTTATTGACTTTGGGATGTAAAAATGAAAAATTACTTTTTTTTCCAATAAACCATCCATTTAGCAACATATTTTTAATTTTTGCAAGTGGTTAAAGAAGAAAAAACACCCCACAGTTTGTTACTCAATTTCTTCTGAACACAGAAATGCCCCATATGTGATTATAATCTGCTGTATGGGTACATGGTGGGGCTCAGAATGGAAAGAGCGCTATTTGGCTTTTGAAGGGCAGATGTGGCTGAAATAGTTTTCAGGTGCCATGTCGCATTTGCAGAGCCCCTAAAGTATCAGTACAGTGGAAACCCCTCAAAAGTGACCCCATTTTAGAAACTACACCCCTCAAGGAATGTATCAAGGGGTATTTTCATTTTGAGCCTAAAAATGCTTCTTCAAAATTAATGTACAAAGTGAAAATTAAAGTTTTTAAAGAAATATCCAATTTCAGTGCCTAATACGTTGCGGCCTCTTTGTGGCATCAGAGACATACACTCCTAAAACTATTAAGTGGGATATCCCGGGGACAAAAAAATTTAATATGTGGGTATAAACTGCTGCTTGGGCACACAGCAGGGCTCAGAAGGGAAGGAGAACTGTGTTTTTTTAGCTTTTGGAGTATAGATTTAGAGGGACTTTCTGGACACCATGTTATTTTTGCAGAGCCCTGGAGGTGCCAATAAATTGGAATTCCCAAAGAAGTGACCCCATTTTGTAGGGGCAATTTTAGGGTCTCTGCAAATGTGACATGGCGTCCAAAAATCAACAATCTAAATATGCACTCCAAAAGCATATAGTGCTCCTTCACATCTGCACCCTGCTGTGTGCCCAAATGGCAGTTTATGCCCAAATGTATGACACTGGTGTACTCAGGACAACATACTTAACAACGCCATATGTGGGTATAAACTACTGTTTGGGCACAGAAGGGAAGGAGCGCTATTTTGGTTTTTGGAGCACAGTTTGCTTTTAGGACACCATGGCACTTTGCAGAGCCCATGAATTGCCAGTAAAGTTGAATCCGCAGACATGTCACCCCATTTTGGAAACTACACCCTTCAAGGGATTTATCAAGTGGGGTAGTGAGCGTTGTTAACCCTTAAGTGTTGCATTCTTTTAATTTCCAGAAATGAATGCGCAACTGATAATGAAAAGTTAAAAATGAAATTTTTCCATAAATGTAACTTTTCAGAGCCCAGCTTGGGTCAGCAGACACACACTCCAAAAACTGTTAAGCAGGTGTCCCGGGCACAACAGCTTTTGGAGCGTTCATCTCTGATACAAGCCAGGCACAACATATTATGCACTGAAATGACGTATTCCTGGAAAAATTGTCATTTTCACCTTTCACAATCATCTGCGTATTCATTTATGGATAATAAATTCAACACTTGGGGGTTAAAAATGCTCACTGTACCCCTGGATAAATTCCTTCAGGGGTGTAGTTTCCAAAATGAGATGACGTGTCAGGGGATTCCACTGTACTGGCATTTCAGCTCTGCAAAAGTGTCATGGTGCCCAAAAAACCAAACCGTCAAAGTCTGTGCTCCAAAAACCAAATAGCGCTCCTTCCCTGCTGTGCCCAAACAGCCATTTATACCCACATATGACATTAAATACGTTACCCTGGGTACACCAGTGTCATACATGTGGGTATAAACCAGTTTGGGCACACAGTAGAGTGCAGAAGGGAAGGAGCGCTATGTGGCTTTTGGAGCGCAGATTCAGATGTTTGGGATCTGGACACCATGTAAAGTTTGCAGAGCCTCTAAAGTACCAGTAAAGTGGAATCCCCTAGGGAATGACCCCATTTTGAAAAGTGCACCACTCAAAGCATTTATCAAGGGGTGTAGTGAGCATTAGTATCCCAGACGTGACTGCACAGCGGATGGGGAAAAGTGAATATGTAAGCTGTGCGGAGTACATTGGGTACACTAAATTCCCTACTATTTCCCCAGTAGTTCCTATTATTGGAGGGGTCACTCTGGGGGTCACTTCTGGTTTATTATCCCTCGTAAGCTCTAAATCTGGGCTGTCCCCTGATATACGCTCACACAGCTTATACATTCCCTTCCTGACACAGCCAGTTATGTTCTAATGATTTGGCAATTTTTGGGGTTTTTGTCTTCACATTGTACGAGCTATATTTTCTTTATTTTTCTGGTGATGTAGCCATATGAGGGCTTGTTGTTTGTGGTATGAGATGTATTTTGTAATGACATCATTCTTAGGTGCCTACAATTTATTAAATTTTTATTAACTCTTTCTTGGTGGATCAAAAAAAACCCCATCAGTTCTGGGTCTGCATTTTACCTTTTAAATTTTTCGCCATACAGCATAGAGCGTAAGTAACATGTTACCTTTATTCTGCGGGTCAGAACGATTATGGCGATACCTCATTTATGCTGTTTTTTTATGCGATACTAATTTTGCAGAACAAAAACCCATTTAGGGACATAAATCAATTTTTTTTGCATCGCCATATTCTGAGATGCGTAGCATTTTTATTTTGCAGTTTACAGAGTTGGTTTTGGGCTTATTTTTTGAGGGACAATCTGTGCTTTTTATTGGTACAGTTTTGGGGCACATATGATTTTTTGATCACTTTTTATGGCATATTTTGTAAGGTGAGATGGTGAAAAATCATTACTTCCGGCGTTTTTCCGTTTTTTTTTTTCCCCAACTTTCACCGTGTACGTTAAATATGGTTTCAGTTTTATTGTACAGGTTGTTACAGATGCGGCGATACCAAATATGTATTGTTTTTATTAATTTTTAGGTTTATTTTTTATATAATTCATTTTAGATGGGAAAAGGGAAGTTTTGGGGCTTTATTCTTTAAATTTTTTTTCACATACTTTATTTATTTTTTTTCCAATTTTTTTTTTTACTTTTTCATGTGTCCCATTAGGACACCTGAGCCAGAGATGCTTTGATCTCTGGCTCAGTACTATAGACTGCAAGAACATGCAAGTGTCTTGCAGTCTATACAGGAAGTCATCACTATGGAAACGCATAGCCCTGACTTCCTGAGCTCTTGGCAGGATCAACCAGGTAGTGGGGACTCCAGGCAGCCTGGGGTCACTGGGCAGACCCCAGGCTGCAGATTATAGCTATCGGCACCCCCCGATCTCGCCGTGGGGTGAGATAGTGAGCGGGCGGCCGGCCTTGGGCATAGTGTTACGCCCTGGTGCGCGAAGTACCTAGCGCCCAGGCCATAATAGTACGTCCAAGGTCGTTAAGGGGTTAAAGAATCCCCATCAATGAGGCTAGTGAAATGTTTTTTTTCCTCTAGGTGTAGAGGATGTCACTTTGTCACAAGCCTAGGTGTAAAAAGATAATTGGGTCTTTGTTCTGTCCCTTCAAGCATTTGTACGTTATTAGGTCTTCCCATAGCCATCTTTTTTTTTTTAAACTGAATAACCCCAAATGTGTTAATCTGTCTCTGTATTCCAATCCACCCATACTTCTAATTATTTGTTGCCCTTTGCACTCTATTACACTGTGGCCCTAAAGAATGCACATTAGTCTGTGTGGTCATACCAGTTATTTGTATTGAGGCATAACTATGTTCTTGTCAGGAGAATCTGTCTCCTTCAATGCATCCCACAGTTTGTGGGTTTTTTTTTTTGTTTTTTTTTTGCCTTGGCAGCAGCTGCCTGGCACTGATCTCCAGAGGTAAGCATAGAGTAAGTTCACATGGAATTTTTTTTTTTGCAGGCAGATTTTGAGGCTACTCTGTCTTTCAGCTAGAGGAAAAAAAGAAGCGTTCATGACCTATCTTTAGGCAGATTCCGCCTTTCAAACCCCATAGAAATTAATGTGAGGCGGAAAAAAGGTGGTTCTGTTTTTGCAAACCGCTAGTTTTGTTTTAAAGAGGACCTTTCACGTCCTCATGTATATGCGGTTTTACATACTGCTAGAAAGCCGACAGTAGGCTGAATTCAGTGCACTGTCGGCTTTCCAGTTATGTGCCCCAGGGCTGGAGATATCGGTGGTCTTATTTTCACTGCTTACCGTCAGAAGGGTGTTCCTGACAGTCTAGCTGGGTGGTAAGGAACGCCCTCCCTGACTGTACTCTTCCATAGCCCTGTACTGTCAGGGAGGGCATTCCTTACTGTCAGGAACACCCTTCTGATGGTGAAAATAAGACCATCGATATCTCCAGCTCCGGGGCACATAACGGGAAAGCAGACAGTGCGCTGAATTCAGCGTGCTGTCTGCTTTCTAGTGGTATGTAAAACTGAATATAAGGATGTGAAAGGTCCTCTTTAAGTGTATAAAACTCTTATTCACTCTTAACATATGTGAATAAAAGTGAAGTTTTATACATGGTTGAAACCGTGCTGGAATATTTTGTTTTTTTTGGCTTCATCGAACCCTAGGTGGGGTTTGGTTTATAGTGACTAAAATACAGAAGTGTGAAAGAGGACTTAGCTTGTAAGGCACATCAGACTTTGTATATGACGATGGCATTTTATTTAGTTAAATGATTTAAAGCTACATTTACATATTAACAGTAACATGATAACAACCAACCCTAAACTATCCCTCACATTCGCATTTATAAAATACATTCTACGGCAGCATTTCTCAATTTCAGTCCACAAAGAAAACTATTCCATCTTAAGGATTTTACATTGAAGAAATTCCCCATTCAAGTACAGTGAGCTCAGAGATTCACACAGCCCTGGGACATGAGTGGTACTGGTTCAAGAAGAAAGCTACCATGTTTTTCCTTAGTGTTACTCCCATCTCAGGCTTTCATGGATAAGAGAATGGCCCTGTCTTCACCTTCCTGAGGTGGTCTGGAGTTGAACACATCCCAACACAGCTGTTCCATGCAGTTGCGGAGACTGTAGAACAGCTGCATTTGGTTGAGTGTTTTTTCCCATTGAGGACTAAAACTGTGAACTGCTACAGGAAATACTAACGTTAGACCACAATCTGACTTATACCCTCCTGTCTTTTCAATTGTGATAGTACAGCTATAGATAGTAAGTTGGTATATAACTAACTTAAAGGGGTTGTCTGGCTCCTGCTACAAATTAAAAACGCTCACTTTTTCCTGATGCTGACACCCCAGTCTCTGCAGTTTTCAGTTCTTAAATCTGACAATATTCAGTCTTTAATGTTTAGCTAAAGTCAAACAACCCCTTTATAGATGTGACATCAAAACATTTCAGTTACCATCTTACTGACTAGCACTAGATAGACACCTGCAAGTCTAACGTGACAGTTGTTCAACAGAATCTCCATCTGATATGACATACTTTATACAATTATATACATGTGTAGATAATTCACAGCTTGACCTTATGTTGTTTTCATGTAACATTTCAGATATTGAAAGCAACAAAAAGCATTACATGAATTCCCACATTAAAAGATGTTTCACCTTTTCCATAACATAGACTTGACCAAAGCCATAATTAAAGAGTGAAATTCATCAGCAAAACACAGTCATCTAGAAATGGCTGACAGGCCACAGCTGTTCATTTATAAGACACAAAAGTAAAATCTTAATGGTTCTATATTGGATTTGCCACAAATATGTATGTAACACCCCATGATGAGCTTGGGTTATAGGGTTTGGTCTTCTGTCAACAGTAAACCTTTAGTAGTGGAGTGCCTGAAGAATCTGTTTCTGTGTCTGGCAGGGAATCGTCTTTTTGGAAGGTAGATCCTAAAAAAAAAAAAAATCACATATGTTCACGATAATAAAGCCTAGTTGTAGAATGTCAATCTCTTGACTGCTTTCAAAGTATATGTACTTGGCAAGTGTACAGCAGACAGATTGCTTTAGCATTGTTATATGCCAGGATCATTAATGTTGCTTAAACACAATATGCAGAATAGTTTAAATACAGTTGTTTCCCCACCCCATGCGGGCCAGGTGCTTATTAACTAACCTTTAAGGGCCTCCGCCTACTATAATGATAGCCTATGCTTATATAAAAAATTCAGCCTTAAGTAATTGTTCATTTACATGTCAACATAGTGTCACCAAGATTCCAAGACTGACTCAACTTGCTAAAGTTGGCACACATGAATCCTAAGAGCACACCAAAATGTCAGGCAAATACATGGCACAGACAAACCAGTAAGCATACATCTTTTTTCTGTAAAAAAAATTGACTCACTACAGTGATGGAAGAAAATGGGAATCTATGGCCTGCTTGTGTGAACTTGCTCCTTCTGGACATGTGAAACAGGTATGCTTTTTGCAGTGCTGGAGAGCAGCAATAATAAATAGGGATATTTTTTAAGAATGTGGAGATATGCACACATCACCCATAAATTGCTGCTTTGCAGCTGGTAACCTCTTGGCTAGTAGTTTACATAAATATCAGTTTTATTCTTATCGATGTATTCTATTATAATTTGGCACTGACCTACGCTCTGCCAGCGCATGCACATGCTAAGGGTGCTGTCACACTTGCTGGTTTTGAAGCCTATATCAGATGTAGATAATAAAAGAAGAGAAGGTTTGGACTTCAAGAACTGTCTCAACAACCTAAAAGCCTTATCCATATTAAGCATCAGAAGTGGTCCAATACCAGGTTACCAGAAGTCAATCTGAGTCTTACATCGCATTGGAATTACCTATATCAGTGAAATTTAGTTAGTTATAAGTCACAGTGAAATGAAAGAACGAAAAGGAATGAATCCTGAGGTTACTGGCTTAATGCCACGCCAATGGGAACAGGTCACAAAGTACCTCAAAGAGTGCAAGAAGAAACATTGTAAACCCACACTAGGTGGCCAGTAACATCCGGATTCATTCCTCTACGTTCTTTCAATCCACTGGGATTTATCATGCATTTATGGATTGATAACACTGTTTCTGCACTGTTTGTGTTAAGTAGTTGTTCCCTCTATGGTTAATCCTAGCATAAATATCTAATAGTTTGAAAGCCATTTGGATTTATTTCCTTGAGAATTATATATATATCTGGCTATTTTATTGCTTAAGACAGAATAATATCATTACCTTTTTCAGGTGTATGATGAACGTCCAGCAAACAAAACCATCAACTTGATTTAGGTGTATTGTTAACAAGTGGTCCATATTTGTGTTGTGTTTTAAGATTTATCCATTAAAGGTTAAATTTACTTTTCATTATTTGATACTTCTTACAGTGAATTGCTAAACGACGAATGTACACTGCTAATATGATGTAAACAGAGCTTTCACTTTGTAACATTTTACTGCTTTCTACCTTTTAAAAAAAATATATATATATTATGTTTACTTTTGTTTGTCTGCTACATACTGGCCAGAGAACTATAATGCTAGGTGTCCAGTCAGTGACTCAGAAGAGTAAAACCAGTCTAAGGCTAAAGCCCCACGTAGCGGGCAGCAGCAAAAAAGTTTCTCCCGCAGCGCTTATCACAGAAAGTCAGCAGAGCTTTTCCAGACTTTCTGCTTCCATTATACCTATAGGGAAACCGCCAGCATTTCTGTAGGTATAACTGACATGCTGCGATTTCAAAAACCTACACAGGTTTGGTAAATGCACCATGTCTGCCCCGCCTATTTTTCCACAATGTGGATGGGATTCACTAGAATTCCATCCACTATGCAGGGACTGTAAAACTCTTGAGTTTTTTTCTGCGTCATTTATGCCACATGGGCTCCTGGGATAAAGAGCATTAACCTTCCACTACACACATTTCAGGCTGTTACATGACACACACCCGCACCCAGTGCCTCAGATATATGCCACCTAACCACAAACACCATGTGACAGATGTCCAGACACAAAGTTTTAGATCACCTGTCTTTTTCCTAGAGCGCACTTGTCAGAGAGAACATACATGGGACAGACACCCGATCATCTCTTGAGAGGAAGAAAACAGTTGATAATTTATAAAATCAACATGTGTAGTATAGCATAGAAATTGCTATACCATGAAAACAATATACAACCCTTATTGATGAATAATTATAGTCATTTCCCCAGGGGATGTCAAGGAGTACATTTTCTTCAGTCACTAGTAGCATTTTGCAAAGGATAAACACGATGAAGGAATTAACCCGTCTGACGCTAGGTTCACACCAGCGCTCGGGCTTCCGTTTTTTGGGTCTGCTTGGGGACCTGAAAAATGGAAACCCAATCCGCTTAAAAAGCGGTTAGCTGTGGACCCCATAGATTATAATGGGGTCTTGCTTGCAAGACTTTTCTCTCCGCATTTTTCCGGCGGAATGGGGGACAGAATCTCCAAACTGTGAGCAAGCACAGATTTGAACCCCGCCTGAGCCATTTTCTGGTGTAGATTGGTCTAAGTGTGGTTCTTGATGCATGGCCCTCTTCTGTGACTTGCTAGTCACTTTTTGCGAAAGTGGGTGGGGCATAGATGACAGAGCTTCTTAATTCAGGCACACTGTGAACCAGTTGGAGACATATAAGTGCCAGTCTTAATAAATATCCCCCCTTTATTTACACACTGTTGGCAATTGTTGCACTAAAACATCCAATTTCTGAAATAAAATTTTTTGACTGACATTACCTCTTAGAAGTTAGACATACAACTAGGTTGTTTCTTAAAGGGCACAGCAAAATCCCGGAAAACATGTCAGGTAAATTAAAGGGGTTATCCAGATTGCAAAAAATATCTATACATCGTCAGCAGTGCAAAATACTCACTGTTCCCTTGTGCACCCTTTGCTTGGCGTTATTTTACTTGCTGCTCCTTATATCACTGTTATTTACATGTAGTGAATCTGTGAACAAACTACATTTCCCATGATTCATCTGCCTGCTCTCATTCTGTGTACCCCTCCCTTCTCCACTCTCCCCTGCAATGAAATCACAGGTAATAAATCACTCCCACATCCAAGGTCATGTGCTGAAGTGATGTTTCGTTTGCAAGGCATTATGGGAAAGGAGCTGGGAGCTCATGCGCCCTCTGTTGGATGTAATAGATCCTCAATTTGCTTTGCAAGCTCATTCTCCCCTTCCCCTGTGAGCAACTGAGAGAGAGAGCAGGTAGATGAATCATGGAAAATGTCCACAGATTAACTGCATGTAAATAACAGTAATACAAGAAGCCGCAACTAAAATAAAGCCAAGCAAAAGGTGCACAAGGGAAAGTGAGTATTTAGCACTGCTGCAGATGTATTTGTAGATATTTTTTGGTAGCTGGATAACCCCTTTAGGCTAAAGCTCAACATAGCGGGCTGCAGCCAAAAAGCACTGTGGGAAAAATTGTGGCGGAAACACATCACTGTTTTTCCCGCATTGCTTTTCAAAGGCAAACTCTGCGGACTTTCTGCTTCAATTATAACTATATGGAAACCACCAACGTTTCAGTAGGTATAATTGACATGCTGCGATTTCCAAAAATGCAACTTTTTTTTTTTTTTTGCAATGTCTAGCAAATCCCATCCACTTTGCAGCGACTGAAAACGCTGCAGTGTTTACACCATGTGGAGCCCCAGCCTTAAAGGGGTATTCCCATGAACATAATCATATCTATATTTGTAGATAAATTAAGAGTTAAACATTTTTGCAAATCTAAGTAGTTAAAAAGTCTGCAAAGCTTTAAATATTTTCTCTATCTTAGTGGTGACATCTGTTGTCTCAATCGGTTGCCAATGGATACGACCACAAATGCAGAAACTTTCTATGGTCTGAAACTTGTCAAAAACGCAGCAATGATTTTCTTTTTGTGGACAGGTTATCAAACAGGGATATAACAAGTATGAGAAGAGAACCCGGCCAGAATAAGGAAATCATGGCCGATTTTTTTGACCACAGAAAGGTCCTGCATTTGTGGTTGTATCCACTGGCAACCAATCAAGACAACAGACTTTAATCACAAGATATTTAGAGAAAATCTTTAAAACTCTGCTAACTTTAATTATTTATATTTGTAAAAATGTTTAATTTTTAGCTATCTAGATATGTAACCACTTCCATACCAGATGCTTTACCCCCCTTCCAGACCAGACACATTTTCGCATTTTTTTGTATGTGCGGTTTTGAGGGCTGTAACATTTTTATCATATGCATTATTCAACTAATTTCTGCGTCTTCTTTCAGTGACACATAGGGCTTTATTTTTGTTTTTATTCTTGCATGTGTTTTTTTTTATATCCGGGAAAATCTAAACAAAAGAGGGAAAACATGTTTTTCACTTTAGTTTTTTTTTTTTTATTCAATAACACAAAGTGCTACTAAAAAACTTTTTAAAATAGGTTACTCCATTACCGTAATTTTTATTTTGTATGGTGTAGTCGGGGGTGGGGCTATAACCTTTAATAAGGGTGTGATTGGTGTATTTTTTTTTTTTTTTTTTACTTTTAAAATTTTTTTCCTTTTGGGACATCTGTTTGTTTTTTTGGGAGGCTGATTTCCCCTGTAACTGGGGCTGGTACATTTAGCCCCAGTTGCAGGAGGAATACAGCCTCTTGCACTTTCACATTACAATAGAGCTGAACTGGGTCCTGCAGGACCCATCAGCTCTTACAAACGCTGCACCCGGCGGATCACATGACCGCCGGGTCAGAGGGTAGCCGCAAGATGGCGGCGCCCATAGCGCTTTATACAGCGCTCATTCAGCGCTATATACACAGCGATTGGGATGGCAGCGAAGATAATAAACCTTCCCTGCCTTCTCTCTGGGAGCTCCATCTGAAGTTACAGCCGGCTCCCTGTACAGTACGTCCTTGCAAAACAAGGCAACCACCCCTTGGATGTATATGGTCTATGGGTGGTACGGAAGTGGTTAAAAATTATGTTCATGGGAATACGCCTTTAAGTTATAAGACACACTGTAGTACTGACTACAGCATCAATGTTATCTTTGTAACTTGGTACTGGCTAAGCATGAGTAACAATGGCCTGGAAATATGTTTATTACCAGAGTATTACCGAAATGCTACTTTGATTATGACTTGTCAGAAATTTGCATACTCTTTAAATAATTAGATGAGTCATAAAGTGATCATAGGGAGTCCTGCCAGTAAACCCCCAAAAATAGAGAACAAGGGTTCCAAGCGTCTGGCCAGCCACTCTATAGGGATAATTGTGATAGTAATACAGAGGTTAAACGGTAGACATTTAAATCTACATCAAGTAAGTAAAACGTATACCTATAGGGAACAAGTATAAGTCTTAAATTAAACCCCCACATGGCTTACAGCTACAGATAAAAGGGCAATAAACAATAAACCCAGGCATTTAAAAAGAAATACGAAGGGTCTGCTGTAGCAGAATTACAGTACAAACCACTTAATAAAAGCTGTAAATTCAGCTAAAATATAAGAGGAAAGCAAAACTAACCCCAAAACATTCTTTAAATAAACACAAAAAAAAAAAAAATCCAGAACAGGTAGGTTTCGCTAAATAATGGAAATAGGGAGTTGGTCACTGGAGACCCAAGAAAAAGTAAAGCTATTAAATGGGTAATTAAAGACGAGTGAGATTAAAATCCATTGTGGGGAAACTGTTTTGAGGGTGCTCTTAAGGAACTAAATGCAGGAGTATGTGACTGTACATAATATAAGTGACAGACAGCATGGTTTTACTAAAGACAGAAGCTGTCATCTAACGACTAATTGATTTGTTTTTATGAAGAGGAGAGAAGTCTGGAGGGTGTAGATATAGTGTTCCTGGACTTTGCAAAGGCATTTGACACTGTCCCTCAAGACATTTAAAAGGTAAAATCAGGTCCATCGGCTTAGAAAATATACTTTGCAATTATAAAAAAAAAAAAAAAAAATGCATGCGGAGGGAAGGAGTTAAATTCGTTTAGTCTTGAGACGGGGCATTTAAGGGAAAGTAACCTTTTATAAATATATAAATGGCCCACACAAGAAATATGAGTTAAAGCTGTTCCATTTAAAATCCCTGAAACGATAAGGGGGAAACTCCCTCTTCCTGGGGGGGGGGGGGGAGTTTAAAAGGGGTTTTCCGGGCAAAAAAATATTTTTTTTTAAAAAGGTCTTAATGGGTTAATAAGTGCACCCAAATACCTTTAGCAGTGTTTCGAGTGATTTCTGTGTTTCTCTGGGAGCTCCAGGCATCTTCTGCATTTGTTTACATTGTGTAGCTTCCTGCTGTCTTAGTGTATGCAATGCATCATGGTAGTTGTAGGCTGACTCACTATCTCACACCCCTGTCCCAATCTCTCTAGCTATCCTGTCCACTACTAGCCCTTCCCAACTAAGTCAGCCCACCCCATCATACTTACCTGTCTTCCTTCCAGACTTCCTTCTGTGGGGATGGCTCCTCCTCTTCTTTGACTCCGGCACGTGCGCAATAGTGCCAAAACTGCGCTACAGCCGGCAATCCATCTCTACTGCACAGGCGTGGGAGACTCCTCTGGCCTGCACACGCGCCAGAAGACGTCAAAGAAGAGGAGGAGGAGCAGATCCCCACACAAGGAAGTCTGGACAGGAAGACAGGTAATTATGATGGGGTGGGGGGAAGGGGTTAGTATTGGTGACGTTCAGTTTCTAGAAACGGGGAAAAGGAACGTCACTGGATAATCAGAAAATGACATGACCACCCCAGGGATATGGGTGAATATACATTTTTGGTAAAGTATGTAATTTAGAAAGTAGGCGGAGGGGAAGGTGTTTAAATTAGTGTAGGAATTCCATTTTATCCCAGACAACCTCCTTAATCTCCAGAGGCAACATGCCATCTTCACTGACACAGTGTTCAAGGACTGTGAATATGTGAAATAGCCAACCCCAGGAGCTGGTCACAAAAGCAACAGCTGACCTAGTCAAAAACTGCTTAGATGCCTTTTTACAGCAAAATGGCATTGATACAAACATTAAAAAAAAAAAAAAAAATCTAAATCCTTGCTCTCAAGAGTCAGGAATCTAATTAACAAATCAGACAATTAAATATGTCCAGTACCTGGAATACACCTTGAAACTAAGGCCCCACATTGCAGAAAAGCAGCTTTTTTGTTGTTGCAGATTTTGCTGTGGTTTTTTTGAACCAAAGCCAGGCGTGGCTTGAGCAGAAGTGAGAAGTATAAGTAGTTCCTATATATTTCACATTCCCTTTGTAGACACTCTTGGCTTTGGCTTAAAACAACCGCAGCAAAATCTGCAATAAAAGAAAAGCTTAGCCTGAAGAGTAGGAACACATGCACACATCCAAAGCACCTGGCAAAATAATGTTTCCATTGGCTATCAAAGGTGAGCGTGGCAGAAACGCTGCAGCAAAACCACAGCTTTTTACAATCTCTGCAAAGTGGCGAATCCCATTCACACATTGCAGACAAATACCAGCAGCAGAAATGCTGCAATTTCCAAAACAGTTGCGTTTTTTGGAAATCACGACATGTCAATTATACCTACGGAAACGCTGGCAGTTTCCCTATAGGTTTAACTGAAGCAGAAAGTTCACAGAGGATTCTGTGAAAAGCGCTGCAGGAAAAACCGCAATACGTTTCCGCCATGGTTTTCCCCACAGCCCGCTACGTGGGGCCTTAGCCTAAAGAATTGTTTTATCACAGATCTTCCTCCTTGTTTTTTGTTGGTTTTAAAAGAATATAATCAGCCACAGCAGAAAAGATAGATAGTCACTATTTATATACCTGGTGCGCTGTATCTCCTCATGTTTCTTGCTATGATATCTGTAGTGGTCTCTTGTGAAATCTTTACGTCCAGATCTGCTAAAAGAAAAAAAACGGCAAATGTCCAACAGACATACAATAAAGTTTATATGTAGTGTTAATTAAATGAATATGACTAAACAGGGGTCATACTCCCAATTACCTGCTGGGTATGATGTAATTACTAGCCAGTTTTATTACCCTGAAATATTTCTTTGAAATTCTACCACTCACCAATTCAGAGACATTAACATTGCATAATTTTAAATAAATATTCATATTTGTAATAAAAAAAAGGAACACTATAATAAAATATTCTCAATATACATTACGATCTTCCCCAATTTCAGAAACTGCAAATTACCAATTTTACTTTACAAAAGTAAAGAAGATATAAATTAAAAAAAAAATAAAAATACGATGGCTGCACACTGCTGTTTTTAGGGCATGCTGCATTCTATATTTTTACCCCAGCCCATTCTGGTCCTCTTGGACTACCATTAGGCGAGGTTCACACACTCGCATTTACCAATAATAGCATTACATCAGTGTACAATGACAATGTAGTCAAATAATACAACACAGCTACTGAACTATATCAGGCAGTACCTGTTATATTTCACAGCCATATTTTCTAACAATTATGTCAGTAAATATGTGCTCCAGTGAATCATAGGCTTCCTTTCTGTGTAGTTTGTATTGTAAACAGAATGGAATCCCGGAATGGTAAAAATATTAACACATTGCTTTTTGTTAAAGCATAACAATTTTAACAACTTTTGATTTTTCTGGCAGTATTTGTGTCACTAATAAATTTTGTAATATACAAATTTTTTTTTTTTTTTACTCTTTTCCTTGTTTCTCTGTTGAGAGCTGTCTCCTGATTCTCATTGTGTATGGGGCTGTGTGAAGTTAAGAGAAAATGTGGGTGGTGGAGGTCCCTTCAAACGGCTATGTGTGTCGTATGAAAGAGTTTGTAAGCACAGTCAGGATAGGCATATGTTTAGCTGCAGATGCATATAAATAGCCAAACTTCTTTTAAAGAAGAATCTCTTTCATATAACACCAAATGGAACTTTCTATGTTATATAATGCCTGAGATATAGCAGTTTGAAGTGACCTCCCCCACTCATTTTCTCTTCACACAGCCCCACACTCTGTACACAATGAGAAAATGAGAAGCAGGGAACAACTCTGAATAGATAAGCAAGAGAGAGTGAAAAAAAAATGCAGAATTTCACAGAAAGGAACCAAAATTTGTTAATAAGTATATTACAAAATTTAATGACACAAATACTGCCAGAAAATTTAGTTATCCTTTAAGTTTTATCCTGATGTTATATCCATCTACAATTTCAAAATGCCATACAACCACTGCTGTGCAAGTATTTCAGAATACCTTCTTCACAATACAAGTTACATTGTGATTTATAGAAGCTATTTTAAAAGGAAATCCACCTAAGGCTGGGACCCCACTTGTTGTAAATGTCATGGTTTGGCTGCGATGAAAACACTACAGAAAAAAAAACGCAGCGTTTTACAGTCCCTGCAATGGGGATGGGATTCCAGGGAATCCCATTCACATATTGCGGAAAAATACGCACAGAAGACACGCTGCAATTTCCAAAATCATTGTGGTTTGGGAAATCGCAGCATGTAAATTATATCTACGGAAACCCCGGTGGTTTCCCTATAGGTATAATCGAAGAAAAAAACAAGATGCGTTGTCACTGCAGTTTTTCCCACAACGCTTTTTTGCTGCGACCCACTACATGGGTCCTCAGCCTAAAAATGATCTTATTGCACTTCTTGAAGGCAGCTGATAGATTACAATGGTGGAGTCTGAGTAGAGCCAATTTGTTTAGGGAATTAGCTGTATCACTGTGTCCACCAGTCACACAGTGACCTAAAACATGTCAGAAGATCATTTAGGGCTGTATTTCCCCTAAAAGCGTACTAATATGTTGAGAATTTTTATTACATGTTTCATTCACATATTCCTTTCCAAAAACAGGAACATATTCCTTCGTATTCCTTATTAGAATAATTTTCTATTTTGGCCAGAAATATGCAGATGAAAGTTTGAGTGGAATGAAGCAGATATTTCCACACTAAAATACACAACCCACGCTTGTCCCAATGATCCGCACCATCTTCCTGGCTGGTTAGTCCAGATTCCTGCATGCTTTCATTTCCACTGTCTGGGGTTTTTCCACCATTCTGGCTGTTATGCTGTTGCCCACTGCTTCCTTTTTCGACACTACGGCTAGCGTGTCCCCGTTTTCGTTCCTTACGGGTGCTGATGCGTATAATACCCCGCACTAGCCGACACTCTGCATCTTGCTCTTCCAGCTGGTAGTCCTGTGTCAGGCTGCTGATTAATTCTGTAATTTTGCTGCTCTTTTCCAGAAAAACTGTCTCAGAGGTGCATCTCGCCAGTTCATCAATCTGATGGAGACTAAACAATTCTGTTAGCTTGTGCCAGATAAGTTCATCAATCTCTGCACTGGACATGGAGCCACTCAACCGGGGCAACTCAGGATCTGACTCCCGCAATGAGTAGTAGTCTTTAGTAGTGGAACTGCGAGACACTGGTGGTTGTAGTGGAGCAGGAGGCTCTTTAATAGGTTCTATATCTATGGCTCCAGTTGGCCTATTATACACAGGGACACCCATTAATTTAAGATCTGGGTAACTAAAACTATTACCAAGGGCTGTTTTCTTGCCTTTGTCAGCCACACGGGTAGGACGTGGGCTACTGGCAGGATGACCATTCACAGGTGGACCAGCTGAACTCTCTACAGGACAGGGAAGGTAAATGTCAGGATCTTTCTGTGGGCAGCAACTGCAGGACACCACATAGCACAGTACAGCTTTGTAAGTTGCCCAGGCACGGGAGAGTGAGGGGCAGCATGGTGGCTCCTCTGGTGGAGTCTCAGCTGACCCTGAAATAAAAGTAATGTCTTCTGGAGGACTTCTACGTCGAGAAATTGGATGACCTGATCTCTCATGTTGGTAATTGCGATGTGGTGACGGCAGATGGGCAGGAGGGGATACCCGGTCATGAGGAACAGCCACAGGATGGGGTCGGGGCATTGCTTCATGAACAAGTCCTAAGGAAAGACCAAAAAATATAATTCAATTCTACAGTGTGAGTTAAAATGCTTTCGCTAAGGTACATGCACATGACTATGTGCAGGGTCTGTGGTTGGATGGTTCATAAATGGTATCCTTGTACTGCCGATGCCCCCATGGACCCTTTAATTTGTTTCAGTGAGCCTGGGCCACAAAACGGACTGGTATAGTACCTGTCCTGAGCTCACTGCCCTATGCACAGGCCATTACAATATAATGGGTCAATATGCTAGCGGTGAAAAATATGGCTAACAATCTGACTCTGCATGGAGCCTAACAAAGAATGTGATATAGCAGTATATTGCATGTCCTATGTTTATTTCTCTATTATTGAAGTTTTCTTTATACATATGTCTACCTGACTATTTGTAGGAAACTATTAAAGACTAAGGTCTGGTCGTCCTGCTTTTACTGCATATGTTTTTGGTTTATGTGCTGGTGAATGCTCCTCGAGTATATGCAAAACGTGTAAGGCATGCAGTAGCATATATGTCTGCTGCATGATGAAGATCATTGAATTATATTTTTTATATGAATATCCTATAATAGTTATGTTAATACAAAGAGGAATGAGCACTTGTCAAATGAAAATACTACACGAGCTGACTGTGCTGATGACTATGTGAAGCAAACCAGATGGATTTCATGTACTTTATACACATTGGGCAGATTTAGTAAAATGGCCAAGAATCAAAACAGCTCATAGCAACCAATCACAATACAGATTTTGATTTTTAAGATCAGAATACAAAATGAAAGCTGAGCTGTGAATGGTTGGTATGAAGAGCTTTGCTTTTAGACCAATTGAGCTCAGGACTATCACTCAGTATACTGGGGGAGTGGGGGAGGGAGGAAGAGGCGCATGACTTACTTTGTGTTTGTTGATAAAAAGCTTAAGAAAATATCAGATAAAAAAAAAAAAAACCTGTACCAGACTAATTCGTTGTGTGAACTTCGCCAATCAGACAGTTTCTCTATAACAACCCATACGCTTCATATGACTCCATCTTATACCTTTATTCTTTGGGTTGCCACTTTTTATTTACACCCAGCCCATTCCAAATGTCTTCTTGGTCACCAGCATGTTTCCCAGTTCTGCAGCCCTTCCTTAGCTCACCTATGTGTATGCTATGCTATCACCATTACATATTCTCCTACTACCATGGACAATACAGATCCCCCTATATAGATGGAAAGATTTTCGACCTGTCACCAAAACGTCTGCTCGTTAACCAGATACGACTCCTGAATGAACTTTCCTGGAGCAGCACTCTCCACAAAGTATTGCCCAGGTCAATTGGCAGTACCAACCTCTGCTCCTCGCCTCCCCCTCCGTGTCGCTAGTTCTCAGCTGACTTCCCTCTATGCGCTCCTCTCGTTCGCCTCCTCTGCGCTCCTTAGCATTACACAATCACTATACCTGCATTGATCGACTTCACAAAGAGTCAGGGGGTCGGTTCCGGTATTTTCCGGGTTCCCCGCAGCCGCCACCTTCCGTTTCCGGTCTCCACCGCCTCTACCTGTCGGCCAGGTGAGCGTCTCGGCCACACCTCTACCTGCGTACCTACGTCATGCTGCTTTCAGGCTCTTACGCCCCTTGTGAGTGTGTGTGTGAAGGCAATGGACGCCGCTCACTTGTTTGCTGCGACTGTTTCTCACCAAATAGATAAAAAATTACGTGTTTAATGCATCGGTAATGAAATCGCAAACTGTCATTTTGACTGGTGACTCATATACAGTCCCCTCAGTAGTTTTCTTTACACACCGTGCTTTCACAAGAACGTGCATGGAACTATGTATTGTAAATATGTATGAATTCACAATGTGCGTAAAACGAGTAATATGGGAAAACTCTCCAGAAATATGGCCGCTCGTAACACTTGTATGTAAGGAGAATGGCGCTGTTAGTAAACGTTGGTGCAGTGCGACCTCTAGTGGTACTGAGGCACCTTTTTCACATGCCCCGCCCCTTCTTTTCGAGCGATGACGTCACAGGTTGCTAGTAGAGATCTGCAGAGCAGCAACTGTCCAGAGAAGAAGGAAGATGGGGAATGAGGTGAGATGTGATGTTGTGGACGGGAGAATGTATGAATAACGACATCTAGACTCCGGTTACAGAGTCTGCAGCTGGCAGAGGCCTCAAGGAGACAAGCAGTACGTGAATGACTGTCAGGAGTCAGCCTCATACCAGGCTACCGAGGAATGCTGTGCCAGCATCCAGAGAATTCCAGCACCATTGCTCCAGGCATCCGTTACTGGTGAGAGCTGTTAGTAGATTATGGTTCTGGGACCATAAAGGTGACATCACTGAGGAAGCTTGCATCTTAACTGAAGCATTTCTCATTTATTCCTTAGCTCTTCTGTTTCTTGCCTTTCCATACTTGTCTGATTTTTGCAATGCCTTTAGTGCAGGGCAGTGCTCTGTGGAGTCTCCAGAGAGTTTTCAACCATCCAAGGTCTTCCAGAGAGCCTCAGACCAAAGAAGCTAAATCTGTGCCTTCTCAAGCCTCTTCCTTCTGGAAGTCATCTAGTGGCGTTTTCCTTAGGAGACTATCCTCTGCACCTTGTGCTTCCCCCAAACGGTCAGCTTCTGCCCCCCAGTGTATCCCTGACATACCTATAAAGACTTCTACTGACCTAATCAGTGATACTTCCCCTAAACCAACATCTTCAAGGACAGAGGACTGTACCGCTGAAAAGAGCATCAGTAAGTCATTTTCTGTTCCCCACACATTAACTTTGAAGCCTAATACCCTTCAGATACATGAGACTACTGTTAAGCCCCTCCACATTGATGTTCCTAGCAGTACACTTGCTTCTTTACACAGTGACATTTCACTTTCTCTGTCTTCTCCACATCCACTCATCTCAGATAGTACTGCACCAGAAGCATCTGCTGATGAACCCCTTATACAACCTGAAGATCCGTTCCCAACTCTTTCCGACCTGCAGAATGCTTTTGACCTAAAATCATTGCCTCCAAAATTGCCTTCCCCACAGCTAAACAGCAAGAGCCAGTCTGTTAATCCAACAGCAGATGATAATCTCTGTAATACTGTGATCAAATCATCATGCTTAAAATCTTGTGGATCTCAAAACACCCCCTGCAAGCGTTCATCCTCATGCTCCTCACATAACTCCTCTCCTGCTCAGTCCCCTCTTAAATCTCCTCCCCCACCCTCATCCCGAAGAGCCTCTACTCAAGGTGAAAATCTTCCAGTGACCCCAAGCCCTCCATGGTCAGAACTAATAGAGGCTCGGCGCAGGTTACTGGCAGTAGAAGGTCGCAGAAGAGCACTATGTGCATTAGAGATGCGGGTACAACAGGTACATTGTGTGTTCCTACAAGCTGAACTGAGAGTGGCAAGGCAAAGAGAAGGTTTGGCAAGATTGGTGGAGGCTGCTGGCCGGGCAGAGGTACAGGCTGCAGTTCATGGGCAGAGAATTAGAAGAGCCCTTCGGCGCCAAAAACCACGCCTCCTAGCCTGTGCACTGTGTGTTCCATGGCCTAAACAGGAGCGACGTGGTGGACAGCATCCCAGACATCCACGTTGTGCTCTTTCTCAGGGTAGAAGTCAAGTGCTTAAAGCATGTGTTGGTGGAGATGAATTGGGGACAAGAGATTAAGAAAAATATTTCACAAATAACTCTAGGTAATATTCATATGTGTTTCTTGACCTATATATCTACATCTTATATCACCTTAGTTTTTGGACTAGAATGCTACATACACTAAAAGTGGCTTCTTGGATCCTTCCTTGTAGGAATGCGTGGCCATACCAATATTGCGTCTCTGCTGCTGTCATTGTTTTAGATCTCTCATTTCTTTGAAGGAACTTGGGATCGTTGGCTAATATTTAATACCTCTCCTTTACTGAAAATTCATTATGTGGCTCCACAAACCATCAGTGAGGTGGTCACCTGGAGCATTGTTTATTTTCACTAGAAAAATTCTACTCTGGGAATTTGCATGGAAATCGTTGTAAGATCATTTGTTTATGTCCCACATATGCTGCTAACAGAGTTTACTGTCTGCCTTACTTATGTCCTTCTCGCAAGGGTCCTGGAGACAGAGATGTTTGGAAGGGTCCTAATACCATATGGTTGTTTCAGCTGCTGAGCACTCATGTGAAATGGAGAGAAGCAAGGGTTTATTAAGGGTATGTCCATGTGAGACATAATCTGTAACGTAGAAAATTTTCTTTGAAGATTTTCTTCTTAAATTGCAGCAACACTTGTGGTAAATTATCACTGCATAATGTGAAATCAGTGGTGAAAATTTGTAGTATAAATGTCCATTCAGATTCTTTCCACAACTTTGCTGTTATTGTAATACTCTGGATAATCTGTCCTTAGCTTTACAGTAGAAAGTCCAATGTATTTGTTTGTTTGTTTTTTTTTTTAAATTAACATACCCTTAGGCCCCATGTACACGGGCAAATGCACTCTTATGCTAGGTTCACACCTGTGTTTGGGTTTCTGGTCTTCAGGTCTGCTTGGGGACCCAAAAAGCGGAAACCCAATCCACTTAAAAAGCAGTTACCCGTGGACCCCATAGACTATAATGGGTTCCGCCGGGTTTCCACTTGAAAAATGCAGACAGAAAATTTCTGCTTGCAGGACTTTATTCTCCGCATTTTTCAAGCGGATTCGGGGACAGAATCCCTGAACCCGGAGACCAGGTGCAGGTTTGAACCTAGCCGTACATACATGCACACTATGGTGCAGAGCAATACAACTCTGGGGAGGCAGGGACTCCTAGCATCATAGATCATATGATCCAAGGAGTCCCAGTCTCCAGACCACATTCAGTCCTGCTTTCTGTTCCCTTGTCACAATAATATGAGAATGGCTGTTAACAAATTGTGGTTACCTGTAATTTTTTTTTTTTTTGGCAGGGTCAGGGTGTGATGCAAGAAACTCAGAAAGTAAATGTTAGTGTCTACATAGTATGAACACAACCACTTGGTAGACGTTGAGAATTCAAAGTTGGTAAACTATATGTGGGTATTTACAATTTCATGTATTTTAGGTTTCTAATGGTAAAGCTAAAGATCCAAGTCTTGAAAACATTGTATCAGCAATTACGCTTACTAGCAGCTATACAGTACAAGCAATCTGCTTGTAATCTGTATTTCAGGCTTTATTGATCGCTCTATATATTTAATGAACTTAAGATTCTATATATGACATTAGAGTCAGGTATATATAATAATTCTTTCCTGGATACTATGACAAATGATATATAGAGTGCTCTTTTTCGCATTATTTTTAATACAAGAGTAACTATTACAATATAGATAATACAAATCAACGTTATGCTGTTCAGAATGTTCAATATTTTCAGTAGTTGTCTATCCGAATAGAGATATTAGAAACTTTATCTATTTATATGTTAGAACAGTATGATGAAACAATGAATCTGAATGTATTTCCAGCTGCAAATTTTGCTCTGGGAGCCAATAAGTCATATCTAGAAGCCATGGGAAGTGGAGAAAGATTATTGATCTTTACAGAGTGGACTGCAGAAAGTTGGCTACAAGGCTTCTGGGATTTCCTCAACCCTATATTAAGCACTTTCAAGAGCAAGGACTTCCGAAAGATATGAATGCTGTATACTTTGTACAAGTGAGCTGTATTTTGTGTATACAATGACCTCACTGGTTTTACCTTTCCACCTGAATGTCAGTGAAAAAATGGCTGACGGAATGAGGTGAAAGCATACGTTTCAGGGTTATATAAGAGTCTAGTGAATGCTTATCCATTGCATGATAATGATATACTTAAGATGAATTATTGATTATCATGTGTATTAAATTGTTACTGTTTGTACTCCTTTATTTCTGACATGGAAGCTCTGGCATCAATCTGATTGTTACACGTTTATTTAGAACAAAACAAGCAGAAATAAGTTGCATTTAAAATAACATTTGTCCATAGGGCAGTGTATTTTCATGGTAAATGATAGATAAACCTACTTGCACAGTTTTGTCTTCACAGTGGTTCCAGCAGGAAGGAGAACTATAAGGGCAGTTTTAGATGGCTGGCTCAAACATATGTGTATCTGCTGCACTCTACTGACATTCTGAGTTTAGTTCAGCCGAGCTGTATTTGGGTTTGCTAATTGTGGTGGTTTTTCTCAGTTTATATTTTACTACTAGTTTTTTTTTTTTTTTTTTTTTAAAGTTTGGAAGAGGGAACTGCACATATATTAGTTCTGTAGCTTGCTGTTAGTGGAATTGCCCTGTCTACAAGCAAGGAGTGATCTAGTAATGAACTGGGACACATGGAATTTCAGGTCCCCACTATTTACTGCAGGAGTTGTTAGCACTGTAGAAATACCTGTGTTTGGCCATGTCCATCACTACTCTACAGGTTTGTGCACAGGTTTTATGATGTAGACTTGAAATTATACAGATAAATATTTGTATGTTCTGTAATGAAACTGTGCTGCACAGATGGATGCATTTTTAAGGGCAAGTTTACAGGTGCATCTCAATAAATTAGATTATCTTTGAAACGTTTATTTCTTTCAGTAATTGATTAAAAAAATGACCTCCTATATTTTCTAGATTCTTTACACACAGAGTGTACTATTTCAAGTGTTTTATTTCTGTAAATGTTGAATATGGATTACAGGGAATGAAAACCCAAATCTAAGAAAATTTGAATATTGTAAAAAAGTTCAGTATTGTAAATTCAGTGTGTCACCTGCCAAGGTTTCCTAAGCCTTTAAATGGTCCCTCAGTCTGGTTCAGTAGGACACACAATCATGGAAGACACTGATTATGAATTGTATTACTGAAATGAATGAGCGTTTCAAAAATATTCTAATTTATTGAGATGCACCTGTACATATGGCTGACGTGCTACAGAAATTTCTTGTCTAAATTGAATTTTCTGCATCATGTGTATGCTCCTCTACAAACTCCACTCGGGTAACTATGGCAGTCACAGAAAAATCTGCAGCTAATCAGCTTCTGATGAACATGTTCTTAATGGGGTTTTGTAGGTTAAAAATATTTTTGACCTATCCTTCACCTAGGTTGATCATAATCATTTGAGTGGCGTTCCAACCCCTGGCTACTCCAAAGATGAGCTGCTCACAGCAGCAACTGTAAATAACACTAAGAATGGTGCTGAAAACTTAGCTTTGTTTTCTGCGCAGTGGCTGACTAGGTTAACCCCCATTCAAGTAAATTTCCATTACCCTTTTACCAATTTCCAACAGTCCCTGGTCCCTTGCTGATCTCTGTATCCTGGCCTCCAGAAACTATGCCCTGACACAATCACTGGCTGCAGCTGTAACCTGTCCACACCATTGAGGTCACTGCTGCTCTGATTCAAGTTAATATTTGCTAAGCTATAGTAACCTAGCTTTGCCAGTACACAGAGAGGGAAGGGGAGAGTCCTGCTGGTAAAGACACACATATAATTGCAGTTGTTAAATTGATATACTGTAATGCTAGGTTCACACTAGCATTCGGGGACTCCGTCCCCCATTCCGCTTAAAATAGACTTTTGTTTATGAGGCTGTTCATGAATATGGATGCTATTAACTATAACAGTCTGAGTAAAGGCAAGAAAGAAGAAAGCAACCTAGAAAATGGAAAAGGAAACATATTTCTTAAAAAAAAAAAAAAAAGTCTGTTAGTGCTATTAATGGGTTAATAAATGCACCCATACACCTTTAGCAGTGTTTTGAGTGATTCCTGGGTATCTCTGGGATCTCCTGGCATCTTCTGCATTTGTTTACATGGTTCAGCTTCCTGCTTTGTAGCCTCCACACTAGCTCCCTCTCACCTCACTCCCCCCTCCCTCACATACACCCCCTCCCTGTCTCTAGCTATCCCGCCCACCCCCTGACCCATTATACTTATGTGACTTCCTTCCAGTCTTCCTCCTGCGGGATGGCCCCTCCCTCTTTACTGATTCTGTCTGTGCACGCAGGTGACGATCACAGCGCAGCTCTGTGCTCTGCAGGTGACGATCCACCTCTACTGCGCAGGCATAGCAGCTGTTCACATGCCTGTGCAGTAGAGGTTGAGTATTGCAAGCATAGGCAGTCAGAAAAGAGGGAGGATCCGTCCCGCAGGAGGAAGCCTGGAAGGAAGAGAGGTAAGTATAATGGAGGGGCGGGGGAGTAGTAGTGATGTTTCTGGAAACGGGGAAATGGATCTTCACCGGATAACCAGCAAAGACCCTGGGGCAGTTTTCCTTCATGGCTTCTTCCTGTTCGTTGGCCCCTTCTTCTTTACTGATACTGTAGGCGCGTGCTCTTCTCCCAGCATTGCTCTGTGCTCTGCAGCAACGATCCACCTCTACTGAGCATGCATGGGAGCTGTGCAGTAGAGGTGGAATATCGGCAGCAGTGCACAGAGCAGCGCTGGGAGAGCGGCAGCAGCCAGAAAAGAAGGAGGAGCTGTCCCACAGGAAGAAGCCTGGAAGGTAAGTAGGATGGAGTGCATGGGGGGGGGAGTAGTAGTGACGATCCGTTTCCAGAAATGGGGAAACGGATTGTCTCCAGATAATCAGAAAATGTCCCTGAGGCGGTCACATGACTGCCCTAGGGATATGGGTAAATATACATTTTTGATAAATTATGTTATTTAGAAAGAAGGCGGGGGGAGGGTGTTTAGATTAGTATAGGAATTCGCTTTTATCCCGGACAAACCCTTTAATAAGAAATCACAGATTCTTATTTTCACCTGTACTATTCATTTATGAAAAGTGGTTTTATAATCGGAGACATGTTGAAATGTTTTTTGGCTATGGCCTAGAGCATTGTATTCTACTGTCTGCAGTAGGCAGAGTAAAATAAAATTAAACGGCGCCTCTCTCTTTTTGTGTACCAATAATAAATGCCATTTCTAGGTATTGGCGTTAGTCAGTTATAGTAACTCTTGAAATGTGAGGGGATGCAGTGCTCAACGGGAAGGCATAGCTCCTTCAGCTTAGTCTCTGCTCAAGATTTCTACTGTGCCTTCCATGACATGGCTAGACTCAGACTGGCAATCATGGATGAATGGGTGGTGATTTATGAGGCGATCTTTTACTTTTGAGCCATGGTGCACTTTTAATTTGCATGCAAATAAAAATATGAAGGTTTTCCTTATCTACTCCATTTGTAGCTAGCTGGGATTGCTTGTAGTATAATTAAAGTCCCCTACAGTGCCCCAATTAATTGTAGAAGTATTTGGGAGCTGATAGACTTTTTTTTTTTTAAAGGGGCTGTATAGCCATTTTTTATTCACAAAACTGTTTACAATGTTTAAATATAATAAAAGAATTAATGCTTTGCCAATCCCTTGAAGGTCGCTGTATCCTGGCCTCCAGCAGCACCACCCCTACACAAGTTTGCGAGCACTGTGGCCAATCCTTCACTGCAGAAATGGAACAAAAATGCAACGTGGTTTTCAAAGATTTAATCAAATAAAAATCTGAAAAGTGTGATGTGCAAAGGTATTCAGCCCCCTGTACTCTGATACATAAAGTCCAGTGCAATCAATTTCCTTTAGAAGTCACTTAATTAGTTAATAGAGTCCAGCCTCAGTGGTTTGTTAGAGAACACTAGTAAACAAACAGCATCATGAAGACCAAGGAACTCACCAGACAGGTCAGAGATAAAGTTGCGGAAAAGTTTAAAGCAGGGTTAGGTTATGAAAACATATCCCAAGCTTTGAGCATCCCAAGGAGCACTGTTCAATCCATCATCCAAAAATGGAAAAGGTATTCTACAACTGCAAACCTGCCAAGATATGGTTGTCCACCTAAACTAACAGATCGAGGAAGGAGAGCATTGGTCAGAGAAGCAGCCAAGAGGCCCATGGTCACTCTGGAGGAGCTGCAGAAATCCACAGCTCAAGTAGGAGAATCTGTCAACAGGACAACTATAAGTCATGCACTCCACAAATCTGGCCTTTATGGAAGAGCGGCAAGAAGAAAACCATTGTTGAAAGAAGTGCTGTTTGCAGTTTACCACAAGTCATATAGGGGACACAGCAAACATGTGGAAGAAGGTGCTCCGGTCAGATGAGACCAAAGTTGAACTTTTTGACCTAAATGCAAAGCGCTATGTGTGGCGGAAAAGTAACACTGGTCATGACCCTGAACACACCATCCCCACTGTGAAACGTGGTGGCAGCATCATGCTGTGGGGAGGCTTTTCTTCTGCAGGGACAGGGAAGCTGGTCAGAGTTGATGGGAAGATGGATGGAGCTAAATACAGGGCAATCCTGGAAGAAAACCTGTTGGAGGCTGCAAAAGACTTGAGACTAGGAAGGAGATTCATGTGTTAGAATGGCCCAGTCAAAGTCCAGACCTAAATCCCATTGAGCATCTGTGGCAAGACATGAAAAGTACTGTTCACAGACGCTGTCCAAAAGACTTGCAGCTGTAATTGCTCTACAAAGTATTGATATAGGGGTCTGAATACTTTTGCAAGCCACTGTGTATATACATATTTTAGGATGTATGCGATCTATTATAACCTCAGGGACTTTGTAGAAGGTCATTTTAATGTGATTAAGGAAACTACATGTGGTTTTTGTTTTTTTAAGATTAATCATTATAAGAATTTATTTTATCACTTTTCAACAGTGTTCATTGATATCAGTCATATAACAATGCTTTTTAGCAAATGGGAACAGAATCATATGCAGAAGGAAATATCTGCTTTGTGTATGTGAAGGTCTACATTCATATTGTGCAAATAGCAAGTTGTACTCTGTTTTGCCATGGATATGTCTGAAGGAGTAATGGTGCCGCTGTCCTCATTGGTATTTGCACATTATAGTATGTATTGTTTATAATTCATAAGATAAATATTGCAATCTTTTCATGCTGTTGTTGTTGTTATTATTATTTATTATTATTATTTAAGGGAGTCTACCTCTCCCAAGTATATTCAACTGTCACCACCGTGTTACAGAACACATTGTGTAGGTTAGATATGTTTGTCACTTTTGTAGCTTTGGAGAAAAACAACTTTGAAGTCTTATGGAAATGAAGCTAATGCTGGAGGTATGAGGAGTCCCCTATGCTTGCTTATGATATTCTTTACACTGTGTTCCAAATTATTATGCAAATAATATTTTCTCATATTTTCCAAAATTACCTATATGAATTGCAGTCATTGTGTAATTTTCCAGTCATCAACTATTCGAGTATAATTGAAAGGTTTTTGAACAAACTGCCTATGATAACAGTATATTTAAAAAAAAAAAATAAACACTCAAAATGCATGTTTTAAATTATTATGCACAGCAGAATTTGCAACCTTTTCATTTTTATTAAGAACAAAAAAATGGTCATTGTGAAATTATAAGCATTAGCAGGTTATTACAAACTGAAATCAAACTGTTTTCAAGCCAAAACTTTATTCGAGGTGATGTTACATTTGCACATAGGACCCCTTGTTCGAAAGAAGCTTCGTCCATTGAATTTGTCAGTTTTTGGATGGTTTCTGCTTCAATTGTTTTGCATGAGGACAGAATACCCTCCCAGAGCTGTTGCTTAGATGTGAACTGCCTCCCTCCATCATAGACACTCCTTTTGATGATGCTCCAGAGGTTCTCAATGGGGTTGAGGTCAGTGGAGCATGGGGGCCACACCATAAGTTTGTCCCCTTTTATGCCCATAGCAGCCAGAGATGCAGATGTGTTATTTGCAGCATGAGACGGTGCATTATCATGCATGAAAATGATCTTTCTGCGGAATGCATGGTTCTTCTTCTTGAACCATGGCAGGAAGTGCTGTTTGAGAAACTCCACATACATTATGGAGTTCATCTTTACCCCTTCAGGGATCCTAAAGGGGCCGACAATCTCTCTCCCCATGATTCCAGCCCAAAACATTACTCCACCTCCTCCTTGGCGTGTTTGCATGGGGTGTCCATCAACAAGCCATCCTCCACTCCATCCATCTGGACCATCGAGTGTTGCACGGCACTCATCGGTGAACAAAACAGTTTTGAAGTCAGTCTTCATGTATTGTTTGGCCCACTGGAGCCGTTTCTGCTGGTGTGCAGTGGATAGAGGAGGTCGACAGGATGGCTTACGCACAGCTGCAAACCTCTGAAGGACCCTGCATCTTGTTGTTCGGGGGACGTTGGAGGCACCAGCAGCTTCAAAAACTTGTCTGCTGCTATGAAAAGGCATTTTTGAAGCTGCTCTTTTAACCTGACGTAATTGCCTGTTGGAAAGAGTCCTCAATTTTCCTTATCAGCACACACACGTGTGTGCTGTGAAGCAGCTACATACTTCTTGATTGTGCGATGATCACGATGAAGTGTCTTGGCAGTGTTGATTGTAGTCATGCCTTGACCTAAACACTCCACAATTTGTTGCTTCTCAGCAGCCGACACATCCTTTTTCTTTCTCATTTTGGCTGAAAATGTAGGCTGCTTAATAATGTGGGACAGCCTTCTTAAGTAGTCTTGCCTTTAATTGGACACACCTGCCAAACTAATTAGCACAGGTGTCTGCAATTGCTTTCAGTGATATAAAGAGCCCTGACACACATCACCATCAATGAGTTTAACTGACAAACAAAAAAATTCTTACATTATCACTCCTAAACACTTTTTGCATAATAATTTGGAACACAGGGTAAAGCTAAGCAACCGTTTGACATTCAGGTTGTGCAACTTAATTTCTTTCTCCTCTCTTTTCAATGAAAACCCAAGCTAGTCTTCTGTGAGGTGTCTGTAAGCCACTCATGCCAATAGAAAGTGGTGAGTAACTCTCCAATACATATGTCTTTTTTTGCTTTGGGATATTAGCAGCTTGTTTATACTAAACCACTTGTGTTTTAGGTTAAACCATCCCAAATCAAGTGCAACTTGTTGGGGTATTTATACCTTTCTGACCTTGTCAGTGAATATAAGAAACTATTTGCTATGAATGTATGTACAGAAGATAGTTCATGACAGTAAAAATCATGGCATTTACTGAGTTGTAGTCTTTACAATAAAGTTTTATTTTGCTATTCTATTTCATGTGTTTGTAAATTGTTTGCCCTATAGAGAAATTACGCTACAATCTGACATATGAAATCTCCTCACCAGATGAGAAGATACCTTATCTTACCTCTTGTCAGCTAAATATGGAGAGGAGGCAGCTGAATGTACACATTTCCTGTTTTCAATGCCTGCCAGTTCTGCCTGTGTGAAGGAAGAGTAAGGGTATGTTCACATGGAGTTTTTTGCAGGCTGATTTTGAGGCGGAATCCGCCTCAAAAAACGCCTCCTATTCATTTCAATGGGAGTCAGTAGCAGTTTTTTTCTTCTAGCTGATTTTTTCAGCTACAGGGGGGGAAAAAAGCGACATAACCTACCTTCAGGTGGACTCCGCCTTGAAAAACCCCATTCAAATCAGTGGGAGGTGGAAAAAAACGTAACTTTTTTTTTTTTTTTTTTTTTTTTCAAAGGGAAGTTTCTAGGTCCATACAGTGTGCTTGAGCAAAAAACGCAACAAAAAACACATCATTTTAAAAAAGACATGGCAAACATCAGTTTCCTAATTCCTGAAGTAGATTTTTTTCAGCCTGCAAAAAAACTCCGTGTGAACATGCCCTTAGTGGATATTAAGAGCAAAGTGACAAATAGATTACTATATATTACTATTTTAAAAGAAAATTCCTATAGTCCTTATTAATGCAACATGCTGTACAGAGAATACAAAGCCAGAGAATATAGGAGACTGAAGAAGATGAATCCAGAATTATTACAGAAGGGGATACAGATTTACCAGAAGCCAGGTGATTTTACTGTTTTCTTGTGGAAATATTTGCAATGGGCAGGGGGGTCATTTATTAAGTCTGAGTTTCCTACAACAAGCTTAATCCATTACCCCCACTGGCAATAGATGCACCAGAATTATTAAGAGGTTCTGGCCTCTTTATCATTTGGATGTTTGTCAGGAGGTTTCATACATCTGAACTCAAAATTATGCCAAGTCAGTCAGCATAGATTTCTGGTATAATGTAATTTTTCTAGCAAGAGTTATAGTGCAACCCCAATTCCAAAAAAGTTGGATCAATAGATTATGAAATACACATCAAAAGTTGAAAGTTATACATTTTTCCATTGTATTTGAAAAAAATAATTAATTTAGAAATTGTTGGCAGCAACACATATCAAATAAAGCTGGGACAGGGTTAAAGGGGTTTTCCGGGCAAAAAATGTTTTTTTTTTAAATATCTGTTAGTGCTATTGTTGGGTTAATAAATGCACCCATATAGCTTTAGCCGTGTTTTGAGTGATTTCTGGGTGTCTCTGGGAGCTCCTGTTATCTTCTGCATTTGTTTACATGGTTCAGCTTCCTGCTATATAACGTCCACATTAACCCCTCTCACCTTACTCCCCCCTCCCTCCTTCCTCTCTCTCTCCCTCCCATACACCCCCCTCCCTGTCTCTCTAGATATCCTGCCCACCACTAGCCGTTCCCTACCTACTGAGCCCAATCCCCGACCCCATTATATAGTTACCTCTCTTCCTTCCATGGCTTCTTCCTGCGGGTCGGCCCATCCTTCTTTACTGATACTGCAGGCGCTCGCTTTTCTCCCAGCACTGCTCTGTGCTCTTCAGCAATGATCCACCTCTACTGCGCATGCGTGGCAGCTGCGCAGCAGAGGTGGATTATCGGCAGCAGTGGGAGAAGCGACAGCAGTCAGAAAAGAAGGAGGAGCCGTCCTGCAGGAAGAAGCCTGGAAGGGAAGTAGGATGGAGTGGATGGGGGGGGGGGGGGAAGTAGTAGTGACGATCCGTCTCCGGAAATGAATCGTCATCGGATAGTCAGAAAATGTCCCAGGGATATGGGTAAATATACATTTTTGATAAATTATGTTATTTAGAAAGTAGGAGGGGGGAGAGTGTTTAGATTAGTGTAGGGATTTCAATTTATCCCGGACAACCCCTTCAACAAAAGGTTGGAAAAGTAAGTGACACTAACAAAAAAAACAGCTGAAGGGTCAAACTGAGTTACATGACTGTATATTAAAGGCATCTTAAAGAAGCAGTCTCTCTCAGAAGCAATGATAGTTGAAGGGTCACCAATCTGTGAAAAACTGCGCCCGAAAATAGTGGGACAACTTCAGAAAATACTCCTTAGCTAAAAAACTTTGAATATCTATACATAATACAATCAAAAAAATCAGAGGATCTGGAAAAATCCATGCACAAAGGACAAGGCCAAAGGTCAATATTGGATGATTGTACTCTATGGGCCCTCAGGTGGTACCGTATTAAAAACAGGCATGAGTAATGTACGGGCTTGCATGGGCTTAGGAATTCTTCCAGAAATCACTTTAAACACAGTTCGACGTGTAATCCATTAATGCAAGTTAAAGCTGTATCATGCCAAAGAAGAAGCCATATGCCAAAACTATCCAGAAATTCCACCATTCTTTGTGCCAAATCTCATTTAAAATGGACTGAGGCAAAATGGAAAACTGTTATGTGGTCAAATAAATCAGAATTAGAAATAATTTATCAAAACCACAAACAACCTGTCCTGAGGTTTGAGGAAAGGGACCGTCCAGCATGCCATCAGCACAGTTTAAGTCTGTTTCTCTGATAGTATGGGTTTAAATTAGTACCTATAGCAGTGATGGCAAACCTTTTAGAGACAGAGTGCCCAAACTGCAACCCAAAACCCACTAAATTATTGCAAAGTGCCAACATGGCAATTTAACCTTAATACTGTGTGGATCCACAATTGCAGACCGTTACGGACCCGCAAAATATAGTCATGTAAATGAAGCTTTACAGAGCTTTCAATGATACAAACAACTTTGTACTGCATTTGGTACTTTTCAACAATTAATGTTCACTATTTATATTGCACAGTCACTATAAAACAGATCCTGTGCAATGTTATTACAGCTTGTACTAATATCACATGTCTGCTATAAAACAGATACTGTGTGATATAAATAGTAAAGGTGCCCCCACACAGTACAATGCGCGCCACAGTGACCCCCAGAAAGTATAATGCACTCCACTGTGGCTCCCGACACATACACATGCACATACAGTGCTGGCCAAAAGTATTGGCACCCCTGCAATTCTGTCAGATAATACTCAATTTCTTCCAGAAAATGATTGCAATCACAAATGTTTTGGTAATACTATCTTCATTTAATTTGTCGTCAATGGAAAACCACAAAAAGAATTGTCAAAAAGCCAAATTGGATATAATTCCACACCAAACATAAAAAAGGGGGTGGACAAAAGTATTGGCACCCTTTGAAAAATCATGTGATGCTTCTCTAATTTGTGTAATTAACAGCACCTGTTACTTACCTGTGGCACATAACAGGTGGTGGCAATAACTAAATCACACTTGCAGCCAGTTGAAATGGATTAAAGTTGACTCAACCTCTGTCCTGTGTCCTTGTGTGTACCACATTGAGCATGGAGAAAAGAAAGAAGACCAAAGAACTGTCTGAGGACTTGAGAAGCAAAATTGTGAGGAAGCATGAGCAATCTCAAGGCTACAAGTCCATCTCCAAAGACCTGAATGTTCCTGTGTCTACCGTGCGCAGTGTCATCAAGAAGTTTAAAGCCCATGGCACTGTGGCTAACCTCCCTAGATGTGGACGGAAAAGAAAAATTGACGAGAGATTTCAACGAAAGATTGTGCGGATGGTGGCTAAAGAACCTCGACTAACATCCAAACAAGTTCTAGCTGCCCTGCAGTCCGAGGGTACAACAGTGTCAACCCGTACTATCCGTCGGCATCTGAATGAAAAGGGACTCTATGGTAGGATACCCAGGAAGACCCCACTTCTGACCCAGAGACATAAAAAAGCCAGGCTGGAGTTTGCCAAAACTTACCTGAGAAAGCCAAAAACTTTTTGGAAGAATGTTCTCTGGTCAGATGATACAAAAGTAGAGCTTTTTGGGAAAAGGCATCAACATAGAGTTTACAGGAAAAAAAAAGAGGCCTTCAAAGAAAAGAACACGGTCCCTACAGTCAAACATGGCGGAGGTTCCCTGATGTTTTGGGGTTGCTTTGCTGCCTCTGGCACTGGACTGCTTGACCGTGTGCATGGCATTATGAAGTCTGAAGACTACCAACAAATTTTGCAGCATAATGTAGGGCCCAGTGTGAGAAAGCTGGGTCTCCCTCAGAGGTCATGGGTATTCCAGCAAGACAATGACCCAAAACACACTTCAAAAAGCACTAGAAAATGGTTTGAGAGAAAGCACTGGAGACTTCTAAAGTGGCCAGCAATGAGTCCAGACCTGAATCCCATAGAACACCTGTGGAGAGATCTCAAAATGGCAGTTTGGAGAAGGCACCCTTCAAATCTCAGGGACCTGGAGAAATTTGCTAAAGAAGAATGGTCTAAAATTCCAGCAGAGCATTGTAAGAAACTCATTGATGGTTACCGGAAGCAGTTGTTCGCAGTTATTTTGTCTAAAGGTTGTGCTACCAAGTATTAGGCTGAGGGTGCCAATACTTTTGTCCGGCCCATTTTTGGAGTTTTGCGTAAAATGATCAATGATTTGACTTTTTTTTCATTCTCTTTTGTGTTTTTTCATTGCAAGCAAAATAAATGAAGATATTATTACCAAAGCATTTGTGATTGCAATCATTTTCTGGAAGAAATTGAGTATTATCTGACAGAATTGCAGGGGTGCCAATACTTTTGGCCAGCACTGTACATCTGAAAGAAGCGTCCTGGATTCCCCGTCAGTGAGTGATCAGGATGACGGCACGCGTGCCAACATAGAGGGCTCTGATTGCCCCCTCTGGCACGCGTGCCATAGGTTCGGCCAAAACACGTGCCTATAGCATAGGCAGCTTACACATCTTGAAAAGCACTATCAATGCTGAGCAGTATAGAGAGATTTTAGAACAACCTGCTCACATCCAGACATTTCTTTCAGGAAAAGCCTTTCATACGTCACTAAGACCATACTGAATCACACACCGCATCCATCACAACAGCATGGCTTTGTAGAAGAATAGTCTGGTTGCTGAACTGGCCTACCTGCAGTTCAGAACTTTCACCAACAGAAAATGTGGCAAAGACCAAGAACAAGAATGGAACAATATTCTCTCCCAAAACTCCAGCAATTGTTCTCCTTACTTCCCAGAAATTTACATACAGTTAAAAAAAGAAGAGGGAATTCTACACAATAATAAACATGGCTCTGTCCCAACTTTTTTGAGATGTGTTGCTATCATCAATTTCTAAAGTAGTATTTTGTTTTTTTTTCTCAAATGTAATGTAAAATTGTCTTAAAAATCTACTTCTGTGTCCTATTTTATTCACAACAGAAAATGATTATGTGATATATACAAACCATTGTATTCCTGATTTCTTTTACACAACATTCCAACTTTTTTAGAGTTGGGTTTGTAAATCTGATGGATTGAGGCTTGCCTACCCCTGCCCACCTAGATTCCTGTCCCTATCTATAATAATAATACATTTTATTTATATAGCGACAACATATTCCGCAGAACTGTACAACTTGTAGGGTTCAAGTACTGACAAAAAAGATACATTACAAAGAAATAGTCAATTCACACACTGGGACTGAGGGCCCTGCTCGCAAGAGCTTACAATCTATGAGTTAGAGGGGGTGACGCAAGAGGTAGCAGGGGCGGCAACAGATGTAGCATTGCTTATACAATGTAATAGAGGTTACTGTCATTACACATATATAATGCTGTATGAGCCGTCACCAGTCGTGTCCTTTAACGTGCAGATGGTGCCTGGACATATAGAGTTAGTCTGATACAGTATCATATCCTGTGAGGTAATGTTGAAGCATAAACAGAGGAGGGTACATTTTAGGGATTCTAACTATGGAAGGGTTTACATTAGGAGTTTTGATAGGCCTGTCTGAAAAGATGTGTCTTTAGTTTTCGCTTGAAGCTGTGGAAATTGGGGGTTAATCTGATAGTCTGGGATAGAGCATTCCAGAGAAGTGTTGCAACTCGGGAGAAGTCTTGTATACGAGTGTGGGAGGTTCAATAGAGGATGTTAGTCTTAGGTCATTGAGTCAACGGAGAGTACGGGTTGGGCGATAGACTGAGATGAAGGAGGAAATGCAGCATTATGGAGAGCCTTGTGAATGAGGGTGATAAGTTTATATTGTATTCTGTATTGAATAGGCAGCCAATGTAGTGACCGGCACAGACCGGAGGCATCGCTGTATCATATAGACTGATAGATGAACCTGGCCGCCGCATTCAGAATAGATTGTAGAGGGGAGAGTTTAGTAAGGGGAAGACCCATTAGTAAGGAGTTACAATAGTCAAGGCGAGAGTGAATCAGGGCAACAATAAGTGTCTAGTGTATCTGTGGTAAGGAAAGGGCGGATTCTGGAGATGTTTTTGAGGTGGAGATGACAAGAGCGTGCGAGTGATTGGATATGGGGGGTGAAGGAAAGGTCTGAGTCAAACAAAACCCCGAGGCAGCGGGCATACTGCCTAGGAGTTATGGTAAGGCCAGAGACTGCAATGGAGATATGAGGGACAGATCTATTAGATGGAAACAGCAGTAGTTCAGTCTTTGAGAGATTCAGTTTCAGATAGAGCGAAGACATGATATTTGAGACAGCAGAGAGGCAGTCACTGGTGTTCTGTATTAGTGCAGGGGTGATGTCACAGGATGATGGTACCGGAAGCCATATCTAGTGATGGTTTGTCCAATGGGTGCTGTGTAGAGGGAGAAAAGCAGGGGACCTAGGACCGAGCCCTGAGGAACACCAACGGCAAGGGGAAGAAGGGAAGAAACAGAGCCCGCAAATGATACACAGAAAGTGCGGTCAGAGAGATAAGAGGAGAACCAGGAGAGAGCGGAGTCTGTGAGGCCGACAGAACGGAGCATAGTGAGGAGGAGTTGATGGTCAACAGTGTCAAATGCTGCTGAGAGATCTAGAAGAATAAGAAGCGAGAAATCACCTTTGGATTTAGCCGTCAGGAGATCATTGGAGACTTTTGTGAGGGCCGTTTCAGTAGCGTGCAGAGTGCGGAAGCCAGATTGTAAGGGGTCAAGAAGAGAGTTAGCAGAAAGCGGATTAAACGAGAATAGACCAAGCGTTCCAAGATTTTGGAGATAAAAGGGAGGTTAGAGACAGGTCGATAGTTAGCAGCACAGGACGGGTCAGTGGAGGATTTCTTCAGTAGTGGGGTTATGACAGCATGTTTGAAAGACGATGGGAAAATTCCAGAAGAGAGAGAGAGAGGTTAAATATTTTAGTAAGGTAAGTCGTGACGGCAGGCGACAGAGACTGGAGAAGGTGTGAGGGGAAAGGGTCACTATTGCAGGTCGTAGGGCGAGAAGAGGAAAGTAGCTGAGATACTTCCTCCTCTGTAACAGGTTCAAAAGATGAGAATGAACAGTCTGAAGTGCGGCTGGTGAGGGGATCAATTCCACCTGGGGATTGGGCAGTTATTTCCTGATGGATCTTATCAATTTTATCATGGAAATAAGAGGCCAGGTCATCTGCGCTAAAGTCTATAAATGGCATCTGCACCTTAGGGGTAAGTAAGGAATGAAAAGTTTCAAATAGCCTTTTAGGGTTACAGGAGAGAGAAGAGATGAGTGTGGTGAAATAGACTTGTTTGGCTAGGTGAAGGGCAGAATTATAGGTTTTAAGCATAAATTTAAAGTGGAGGAAGTCTGGAGGTGTACGTGATTTTCTCCACAGATGTTCAGCAAACCTAGAGCACCGCTGAAGAAAACGTGTCTGTGGCGTGTGCCAGGGTTGCTGCCTCCTGCGTCTAACCTTTCGAGTGGAGGGGGGAGCCGCCTCATCCAATGCACTCTTAAGGCTTTCATTATAGTGACTGGTGGCCAGATTGGGACAGGAGAGTGAAGAGATGGGGGACAGAGAGGACTGTAGAGTATCTGAGAGGTGCTGGGTGTTAATAGCACATAAATTCCTATATGTATGATGAGTAGGTGTGTCCTGTGAAGGAGAGAAAGCACTGATGGTGAGAGACAGAAGGTTATGGTCAGAGAGTGGCGGAGAAGTGTTAGTAAATTTAGAAACTGTGAGGAGACGATGGAAGACAAGATCAATGGTGTTGCCATCTACATGTGTGGTGGAAGAGGAAAGTTGTGAAAGACCAAACGACGTGGTTATTGAGAGAAACTGTGAGGCAGCTGGGGAGACAAGGGTGTCAGTGGGGATGTTAAAGTCACCCATGATGACGGTAGGAATTTCACTGGATAAAAAGAGGGGAAGCCAAGAAGCGAAGTGATTCAGAAATTGGTAGGGTGAACCGTGTGGACGGTAGATCACAGCTACACGTAAGGAGAGTGGGCGGAAAAGTCTGATAGCATGTACTTCAAATGAGGGGAATGTGAGTGAGGGTACCGGTGGGATGGCCTGAAAAGTGCACTGCGGTGACTGAAGTAACCCTACCCCTCCACCCTTCCTATTGTCAGGCCTAGAGGTGTGTGAGAATTGTAGGCCACCATGAGATAGAGCAGCAGGGGAGGCCATTACAGACTGCTGGATCCAGTTTTCAGTAAGGGCGAGCAGGTTGAGAGATTTACTGAGGAATAAGTCATTAATATATTATAGTTTGTTACACACTGAGCAGGAGTTCCAGAGAGAACAATTAAAAGAGACATAGGTTCCACCTATGGGTGTGGTTGAGGACCTTTTCAACCCTGGTTTTGGGTCGCTCACTAGCGCCCTCTGGGTTTACACTCTCACCATATATACATATACATACACATACATTAGTCACGTTAATGGTAAAGATAGTGTTCCATAATCCCACTGATACCACTATTAAGGTTTACAGAAAATCACTCAAGTGTATAGAAACTTTAAAAAGAAAAACGTACAAAATGTTAAAAATGCTGTCAAAATAAAAATAAACAAATGTCCAACCAGTTGATGAATGTATAAGGGGAAAAATACAAGGTAAAAATGCAGAAAAACTTGATAGAAATTAATCACTTGAAAAATTTGCCACAAATCAATTACAGAAAAATTGATTAAACCCAATACACAATGATAATAATGATAATGTACTGCTAGTGTTTTTAACCCCTTAAGGACACAGCCCAAAAGTGCATTAAGGACCAGGATTTTTTTTTTCAAAACTGACATGTGTCACTTTATGTGGCAAGAACTTTGAGACGCTTTAACTTACACAAGTGATTTTGAGATATTCTTGTGACACATTGTACTTCATGTTAGTGGTAAACACTAATCAATATTTTTGTATTTATTTATAAAAAAAAATAGGATATTTGATGGAAATTTGGAAAAAAAATTGCAATTTTCAAAATGTGAAATTCTCTGCTTTTCAGACAGATATTCATACCACCCAAATACATTAATAAATATTATCTACCATATCTCTGCTTTATATTGGCATAATCTTTTAATCGTCCTTTAATTTATTTTGGATGTTAGAAGGCTTACAAGTGTAACAGCGATTTTCCAGATTTACAAGAAAATTTCCCAAACTAATTTTTTAGGGACCACTTCAGTTCTGAAGGGGATTATAAAGGCCTATATATTAGAAACCCCCATAAATCACCCCATTTTCAAAACTGCACCCCTGAAATAATTCAAAATAGCATTTGGGAAGTTTGTTAACCCTTTAAGCATTTCACAAGAATTAAAACGATATCGAGGTGAAATTTAGACATTTCATTTTTTTTCCACTAATCCCTTCATTTAGCCCTAAATTTAACACATTCACAAAGGGTTAAAGGAGAAAATGCATCTCACAGTTTATTATACAATTTCTCCAGAGCACAGAAATACCCCACATGTGGGTATAAACTGATGTTTGGGCATTCGGCAGTAAACAGAAGGGAAGTAGCGACACTGGACGTTTGAAAAGCAGATTTTGCTGGAATACTGTAGTTTTCAGGTGCCATGTCTCATTTGCAAAGCCCCTAGAGTACCAAAACAATGGAAACCCCCTAAAAGTGACCCCATTTTGGAAACTACACCCCTCACAGAATTCTTCAAGGGGTATAGTGAGCATTTTGACCCCATAGCCGTTTCACAGATTTTACTAACATTGGGATGTATAAATGAAAAATTACTAAAACGTCACTTTAGCCCCAAAGTTTTCATTTTCACAAGGGGTTAAAGGAGAAAAAGGACCCCATAGTTTGTTAAACAATTTCTCCTGAACACAGCAATACCCCATATGTGTCGTAAACTGCTGAATGGGTACACTGGAGGCTCGGAATGGAAAGAGCGCTATTTTGCTTTTGTAGGGCAGATTTTGCTGGAATAGTTTTCAGATGCCATGTTGCATTTGCAGAGCCCCCAAAGTACCAATACAGTGGAAACCCCCTAAAAGTGACCCCATTTTGAAAACCACACCCCTCACAGAACATATCAAAGGGTATAGTGAGCATTTTGACCCTACAGCTGTTTCACAGATTTTATTCACATTGGGACATAAAAATGAAAAATTACTTTTTTTCCAATAAACCGTCCATTTAGCAACATATTTTTAATTTTTGCAAGTGGTTAAAGAAGAAAAAGCTCCCCACAGTTTGTTACACAATTTCTTCTGAACACAGAAATGCCCCATATGTGGTTGTAATCTGCTGTATGGAAACATGGTGGGGCTCAGAATGGAAAGAGCGCTATTTGGCTTTTGGAGGGCAGATGTGGCTGGAATAGTTTTCAGGTGCCATGTCGCATTTGCAGAGCCCCTAAAGTACCAATACAGTGGAAACCCCTCAAAAGTGACCACATTTTAGAAACTACACCCCTCAAGGAATGTATCAAGGGGTATTATCATTTTGAGCCTAAAATGCTTCCCAAAAATTAATGTACAAACTGAAAATTGAAGTTTTTGAAGAAATATCCAATTTCAGTGCCTAATACGTTGCGGCCACTTTGTGGCATCAGAGACATGCACTCCTAAAACTATTAAGTGGGCTATCCCGGGGGAAAAAAAAATTATATATATGGGTGTAAACTGCTGCTTGGGCACACAGCAGGGCTCAGAAGGGAAGGAGCACTGTGTTTTTTAGCTTTTGGAGTACAGATTTAGAGGGACTTTCTGGACGCCATGTTGTTTTTGCAGAGCCCTGGAGGTGCCAGTAAACTGGAACTCCCCAAGAAGTGACCCCATTTTGTAGGGGCAATTTTAGGGTCTCTGCAAATGTGACATGGCGTCCAAAAACCAACAATCTAAATCTGCACTCCAAAAGTACATAGCGCTCCTTCACATCTGCACCCTGCTGTGTGCCCAAATGGCAGTTTATGCCCACATGTTTGACACTGGTGTACCCAGGATAATGTACTTAGCAACAACATATGTGGGTATAAACTGCTATTTGGGAACAGCCGGGCACAGAAGGGAAGGAGTGCTATTTTGGTTTTTGGAGCACAGTTTGGTTTTTGGACACCATATCACTTTTGCAGAGCCAGTAAAGTATTGCCAGTAAAGTGGAATCCACAGACCTGTGACCCCATTTTGGAAACTACACCCTTCAAGGGATTTATCAAGTGGTGTAGCAAGCATTATTAACCCTTAAGTGTTGCATTATTTTAATTTCCAGAAATGAATGTGCAGCTGATAATGAAAAGTTAAAAATAACATTTTTCCAGAGATTCGCCATTTCAGTGCCCGATATGTTGTGCCCAGCTTATGTCTGCACAGACACACACTCCAAAAACTGTTAAGCAGGGATTCCGGGTACAACAGCTTTTGGAGCGTTCATCTCTGATACAAGCCGGGCACAACATATTAACACACTGAAATCACGTATTCCTGGAAAAATTGTCATTTTCACCTTTCACAATCAGCTGCGTATTCATTTATGGATAATAAATTATAGCAACGCTTGGGGGGTTAAAAATGCTCACTGTACCCCTGGATAAATTCCTTCAGGAGTGTAGTTTCCAAAATGGGGTCACATGTCAGAGGATTCCACTTTACTGGCATTTCAGCTCTGCAAAAGTGCAATGGCATCCAAAAACCAAACCGTCCAAGCCTGTGCTCCAAAAACCAAATTAGCGCTCCTTTCATTCTGTGCCCAGCTGTGTCCATACAGCAATTTATACCCACATATGACATTAAGTATGTTACCCTGAGTACACCAGTGTCATACATGTGGGCATAAACTGCAGTTTGGGCACACAGCAGGGCGGACAAGGGAAGGAGTGGTATGTGGCTTTTGGAGTGCAGATTCAGATGTTTGGGATCTGGCTGCCATGTCATGTTTGCAGAGCCTGTAAGGTACCATAACAGTGGATTCCCCAAAGGAGTGACCCCATTTTGAAAACTGCACCCCTCAAAAAATTTATCAAGGGGTGTAGTGAGCATTAGTATTCCAGACGTGACTGCACAGCGGATGGGGAAAAGTGAATAGGTAAGCTGTGCGGAGTGCATTGGGAACACCAAATTCCCTACTATTTCCCCAGTAGTTCCTATTATTGGGGAGGTCACTCTGGGGTTCACTTCTAGTTTATTTTCCCTCGTAAACTCTAAATCTGGTTTGTCCCTGATATACGCTCGCACAGCGATTTTTGGGGTTTTTGTCTTGACATTGTATAAGCTATATTTTCTTTATTTCTCTGGTGATGTAGACATATGAGGGCTTGTTGTTTGAGGGGTGAGATGTATTTTGTAATGACATCATCTTTGGGCGCCTATAACTTATTGAATAAATTTTATTAACTCTTTCTTGGTGGATTAAAAAAAAAAACCCATCAATTCTGGCACTGCGTTTTACCTTTTAAATTTTTCACCATGCAGCATAAAGCATAAGTAACATGTTACCTTTATTCTACGGGTTGGTACGACTACGGCGATACCTCATTTATATTGTTTTTTTAATGCGATACTAATTTTACAGTACAAAAACCCATTTGGGGACATAAATTAATTGTTTTTGCATCGCCATCTTCTGAGACGCGTAACGTTTTTATTTTGTGGTTTACAGAGTTGGTTGAGGGCTTATTTTTTGCGGGACAACCTGTGCTTTTTATTGGTACTATTTTGGGGTACATATGACTTTTTGATCACTTTTATGGTATATTTTGTAAGGTGAGATGGTGAAAAATCATTACTTTTGGCGGATTTTTTCTGTTTTTTTTTCCCCGACGTTCACCGTGTACATTAAATATTGTTTGAGTTTTATTGTACAGATTGTTACAGACGTGGCGATACCAAATATCCATTGTTTTTATTAATTTTTAGGTTTATTTTTATATAATTCATTTTATATAGGAAAAGGGAATTTTGGGGGCTTTATTCTTTTATAAATTTTTTTCAAACACAATAGCCTCACTTCCAGAGGTCTCGGCAGGATCAACCAGGTAATGGGGGCTCCAGGCTGCCTGGGCTGCAGGTTATAGATATTGGCACCCCCGATCTCGCCGCGGGGGGTGCCGAGGGGAGCGGCAACATGGCGGAACCCCTTGGATGCCGCGCTGATGTTTGACTCAGTTCCGACCGGGAGTTATAGAGTAGGGTGTTAGCTGTCAGTTACAGCTAACACCCGGTTCCAATGCCGTCTGCTCAGATAGTAGTAGTATTACGCCCTGTTGCGTGAAGTACCAAGCGCGCAGAACGCAATAGTACGTCCAATGTCGTTAAGGGGTTAAGTAATATCCTCGAGGGCTTCATTTAAACCTACTGGAGTAAGTGTATCCAGTTGATATATCCAAAACATCTCTCATTTTTTTAAAAGCTCAAAACGATTAGTTGCATTTACTGTATATGGATTTGGTCAATAGGAATGACCCTAAACCCTCTGAAATCCTTATTGTGTATGGTTAGGGCATGCCTAGAAATACTATGTTTCAAATACCCATTGTATATGTTTGAGCGATGTTTATTAATCCTGTTTCTCAAACTCATAATGGTCCGGCCCATATATTGTAGTCCGCAGGGACATTCTAACACACAAATGATATATGATGATGAGCAATCTAACCGATTCTTAATTGGAAAACTTGTTCCGGTCGATTTGTTCGTTATTTTAGTGATGTTGTGTCCTATGGATTCACAGCATTTACATTTGGTATGCAAGCATTTAAAAATCCCCTTTTGGACCTCTGGAAGAATAGATGTATGTTTCGGCTTGGTTGTATTTTTCAGTCTACTCAGGGCTAGGATATTCTTAAGGGTTTGTGCCCTTCTAAAAGTAATCCCAGGGGTTTTTGGAAGTATTGTCTTAAGATATTGGTCTTTCTGCAATATAGGCCGATATTTCTGTAATATCGATCTTATTTTCTGGTGCTCACCAGTGAATGTTGTGATGAAATTATACCCAAATACATTATTTACATCTTTCTCTTTATAACATAGTTTTAGACAATCGGCTTGAGAGAGTTGATCTGTTCTGAATTTGACTCTATCAAATGATGAGGATAATGTTTCTTCCTAAACCGTCTCTGTAGCAGTTCACTCTGTACCTGATCAATTTCGTTGGTACAGTTCCTGCGTATTCTCTTCTACTGACCAGAGGCGACATTGGTCTTCCATTTTTTGTAGTGTAAACTTCTGTAGTCCAACAAACTGTTACAATCAACGGTTTTAAAAAAAGTGTTGCTGGATATTTTGTGATTATTCCCCATTAAAACTAAATCAAGGTATTCAATTTCGTTTAACCCTCGTCAGGCTGCATAATTTTACAACATTACAGGCTGCATAGGAATAGGTACAATTGTACCTACTCAGCCGGACGAGGGTTAAACCAGTCTTACCAGAGAAAGTTAATCCCCAATCGTTATTATTGAGATAATTCTCAAAATCTTTGAAGGACTGTGGTATCCCTTTCCATATAAATAAAGGATCATCGATGTACCTTTTATAGTATATTACACAGTCGGACCAATTGTGTTCTTTTTAAATATATTCTGCCTCAAAAGTGCCCACATACAGATTTGCGTTGCTGGGGGCAAACCTTGTCCCCATCGCCGTGCCACAAATCTGTATGTAGGTCTTTCCCTCAAACTGAAACACATTGTGTTTTAATATAAACTCTGTACCTTTGACAATAAACTCCTTTTGTTTAGCAGGCATATGTGTATTATTTTCTAATGCCGAGGCAATTGCCCACAAGCCCTTATCATGGGGGATATTAGTATAAAGTGAGGACAAATCAAGTGTTGCCCACATATAGGTGGATTCCCAAGGTATGGGTAAAAGGTCCACCAATAGATCTGAGCAATCTCAAAGATACGATGGTAATTGTATCACGAGTTTTTGAAGGTGTAAATCTATATAATGTGAAAGATGTGATGGCATTCATCCCTGATATAATAGGTCTTCCTAGGGGGTTGATAGGGTCTTTAGGGAGATGGTAAAAAATTCCAGGTGTAGGGTTCAGGATCGTAAGGAATTCTTTTTCTTTTTTTGTAAGTATACTTGAAATGTGCCCAGCTAAGATTAAACTATTGTATTTGAGTAAATGGTCCGGTGTAGGATCAGTTGTCAGTTGACTATAGTATCGTATATCAGACAGGATGTTGTATGCTTCTTTTAAGTATGAAGATCGATCTTTTATTACAATCCCTCCCCCTTTGTCAGCATTTTTTATTATTATATTACTATTGTTAGATAGAGAATGGATTGCTTTATGTTCATCTATAGTGAGATTATTCTGGGGTGTTTGTAAGTTGTTTTTGTTTTTAATTCCCCTAAATTCCATTGCTACCAAAGAAAAAAAAGGTTTCGACAGCACTTCCTTTATGATGAATTGGATAAAACTTCGATTTTGGTTTTAGGTTTGTTTGAATTGGAGGGGGTTCCAATTCATTGGTAGTCTCCATTGTTTTTTCTTTGTTCGTATTTTTATTCTTATCATCATTAGTAGGTTCTCCGACTAATAATTTGGAAGTTATACTAAAATGTCTATGTAAAGTAAGTTTGCGTATATATTGATTGAGATCTATAAATAGCTGTGGATCATTAATATCTTGATAAGGACAAAAATATAAACCCTTTGATAAAAGGCTTATTTCTGCCTGTGTAAGTATGTATTTAGACAGATTGAACACAGAGTTATTTAAATTTTGTTTCTTTTGGAGTCGGGACTGTGTGGGTGTTGAGTTCCTATTTTTCCCTCCTCTACATCACCTTTTTCTCTGGGATTGTTTGGATCTTGTATATCTCTGTTTTTTCTCTTTAGACTGAGGGGGCTGTAAAAATCTGAAATTTTTGTATAAAGTGGAACTTCCTTCGTATGTATTGTATTCTTTGGAGTGAGCATAGGAGGTAGTCCTAAAAAAGACACAGAACTATCAGAGATTGGGATTCGGAAATGTCTAAAGCTTTATCAATTTGGGTAAGAGAGAGAGGTGTATTATAAAGTGAATCTTCTAGTTCACAATCCGTGATAGATTCATTAGACCGGTTTGAATTCTTTCTCTCTGTGTTCTTTGGTGGAGTATAAATCACTAATGGTATATCACTGTCTGTAAATCCGTTGGTATTGAGAGGAATAGTGATTTTTGTATTAAGAGGCATAATGGTTTTTTCTTTCATGGAAAGGGTAGTTTTTATATCCATGGGATTATCATGTGATGTATCCCCAAATACAGTAGGCGGTAGACAGAGAGATGAAGTCGCATGCACCCCCGAAAATAATGATTCAAGGTTATCATTAGTAGGTTTAGAATTCACCTTTGAAGTGAGATGCGTTTGTGGATGACCATTTATCATATTTTGGACTGGTACTTTGAGTTCCGTATTGTCTGTGGAGGTCTTAGCATTACCAGTGTTCCTATATGACCTTTGATGTATAGCTTTCCTTCTCAAAGATTGGGGTGCTTGCTTATTCTTAAATGAAATTCTATCTCTATTGTTTGGAGGAGTTTGTATCTTCTGTGCTGTATGGTTAGTTCTGATTTTTAACCAAAACTTAACATTATTAGTTTGGTAGTCCCTGCGGTATCTATTTAGTTTTCCTGTTTTGGTCTCTAATATGCCTCTTTCAATATTCATTGTGTGAGTGTGCAAAACACGGCACATGCATATGGAGTCGGCATGAAAATTTATCCAAATTCTTTACTAGTTGTTCAATCTTATGATCCAATTCAGTTGCCAAATTTTGGCGTTTGTGTGATAGTCTCTCAAGGAGACCTATCCCACATTGATGTAAATACAGATCCCATTCCTCAGAGAACTGTGGATCATTTGGAAAAGGGGAAGCATGTCTCAGCCTCAGACCTCGAGGGATTAAACCCTCTTTCAAATAAATTGATAAATATTTGTTTTCTAAAGCATGACGAGTTTCGTCTGTTCGTGTATTCTCCAATTCCCAAAAAAGTTTACTAAGATCTTCCCGTGAAATATTGTTGGTAATGGATCTGGATGGAGACACAGTATTAGAATATTGCAATTGGTTTTCATGAGACATAGTATAGTGTTCTACCAAATCATCTCTTGCATCAATTCGTTTTCTGACAAAGTCTATATTACAGTCTTAGGATTACCTACAATTTTCAGAAGATGGCTATTCCAATATACCGTTCACAAGTTCACAGGTTCTAATAACCAAACAGGAATAGGTGAATAGTCCAATAGGTAAATAGTCCAGTGTATAGGTTGCTGCAGGTGCTGGGATGTCTTGGAGTTCTGCCAGGAACCCTGTTGTCCTATGGCCTCTTGTCTGTTGGTCCAAATACAGTCAAGAGGGAGGTATGCACTAAACAAAAAACAAAAAAAGGAGACCACTGCGCAACCAATAGTGTAATACCGTCAATTGGGTAGAACGTATGTAATGGTAAAATATTTCACGGGAAGATCTTAGTAAACTTTTTTGGGAATTGGAGAATACATTAATAGACGAAACTCGTCATGATTTTAATCCCTCGAGGTCTGAGGCTGAGACACGCTTCCCCTTTTCCAAATGATCCACAGTTCTCTGAGGAATGGGATCTGTATTTACATCAGTGTGGGATAGGTCTCCTTGAGAGACTATCACACAAACGCCAAAATTTGGCAACTAAATTGGATCATAAGATTGAACAACTAGTAAAGAATTTGGATAAATTTAATAATCATGCCGATTCCATACGCATGTGCCGTGTTTTGCACACTCGCACAATGAATATTGAAAGAGGCATATTAGATATTAGAGACCAAAACAGGAAAACTAAATAGAGACCGCAGGGACTACCAAACTAATAATGTTAAGTTTTGGTTAAAAACCAGAACTAACCATACTGCACAGAAGATACAAACTCCTCCAAACAATAGAGAGAGAGTTTCATTTAAGAATAAGCAAGCACCCCAATCTTTGAGAAGGAAAACTATACATCAAAGGTCATATAGGAACACTGGTAATGCCTCCACAGACAATATGGAACTCAAAGTACCAGTCCAAAATATGATAAATAGTCATCCACAAATGCATCTCACCTCAAAGGTGAATTCTAAACCTACTAATGATAACCTTGAATCATTATTTTCGGGGCGCATGCGACTTCATCTCTCTGTCTACCGCCTACTGTATTTGGGGACAATTCACATGATAATCCCATGGATATAAAAACTACCCTTCCCATGAAAGAAAAAACAATTATGCCTCTTAATACAAAAACCACTATTCCTCTCAATACCAATGGATTTACAGACAGTGATATACCATTAGTGATTTATACTCCACCAAAGAACACAGAGAGAAAGAATTCAAACCGGTCTAATGAATCTATCACGGATTGTGAACTAGAAGATTCACTTTATAATACACCCCTCTCTCTTACCCAAATTGATAAAGCTTTAGGCTTTTCCGAATCCCAATCTCTGATAGTTCTGTTTTAGGACTACCTCCTATGCTCACTCCAAAGAATACGATACATACGAAAGAAGTCCCACTTTATACAAAAATTTCAGATTTTTACAGCCCCCTCAGTCTAAAGAGAAAAAACAGAGATATACAAGATCCAAACAATCCCAGAGAAAAAGGTGATGTAGAGGAGGGAAAAATAGGAACTCAACACCCACACAGTCCCGACTCCAAAAGAAACAAAATTTAAATAACTCTGTGTTCAATCTGTCTAAATACATACTTACACCGGCAGAAATAAGCCTTTTATCAAAGGGTTTATATTTTTGTCCTTATCAAGATATTAATGATCCACAGCTATTTATAGATCTCAATCAATATATACGCAAACTTACTTTACATAGACATTTTAGTATAACTTCCAAATTATTAGTCGGAGAACCTACTAATGATGATAAGAATAAAAATACGAACAAAGAAAAAACAATGGAGACTACCAATGAATTGGAACCCCCTCCAATTCAAACAAACCTAAAACCAAAATCAAAGTTTTATCCAACTCATCATAAAGGAAGTGCTGTCGAAAACCTTTTTTTCTTTGGTAGCAATGGAATTTAGGGGAATTAAAAACAAAAACAAAAACAACTTACAAACACCCCAGAATAATCTCACTATAGATGAACATAAAGCAATCCATTCTCTATCTAACAATAGTAATATAATAATAAGAAATGCTGACAAAGGGGGAGGGATTGTAATAAAAGATCGATCTTCATACTTAAAAGAAGCATACAACATCCTGTCTGATATACGACACTATAGTCAACTGCCAACTGATCCTACACCGGACCATTTACTCAAATACAATAGTTTAATCTTAGCTGGACACATTTCAGGTATACTTACAAAAAAAGAAAAAGAATTCCTTACGATCCTGAACCCTACACCTGGAATTTTTTACCATCTCCCGAAGATTCATAAAGAAGCTATCAACCCCCCGGGAAGACCTATTATATCAGGGATGAAAGCCATCACGCGTAATCTTTCACATTATGTAGATGTTCAAAAACTCGTGATACAATTACCATCGTATCTTTGAGATTCCTCAGATCTATTGGTGGACCTTTTACCCATACCTTGGGAATCCACCTATATGTGGGCAACACTTGATTTGTCCTCACTTTATACTAATATCCCCCATGATAAGGGCTTGTGGGCAATTGCCTCGGCATTAGAAAATAATACACATATGCCCACTAAACAAAAGGAGTTTATTGTCAAAGGTATAGAGTTTATATTAAAACACAATGTGTTTCAGTTTGAGGGAAAGACCTACATACAGATTTGTGGCACGGCGATGGGGACAAGGTTTGCCCCCAGCAACGCAAATCTGTATGTGGGCACTTTTGAGGCAGAATATATTTACAAAGAACACAATTGTTCCGACTGTGTAGTATACTATAAAAGGTACATCGATGATCTTTTATTTATATGGAAAGGGACACCACAGTCCTTCAAAGATTTTGAGAATTATCTCAATAATAACGATTGGGGATTAACTTTCTCTGGTAAGACTGGTTTAAACTAAATTGAATACCTTGATTTAGTTTTAATGGGGAATAATCACAAAATATCCAGCAACACTTTTTTTTTTAAACTGTTGATTGTAACAGTTTGTTGGGCTACAGAAGTTTACACTACAAAAAATGGAAGACCAATGTTGCCTCTGGTCAGTACAAGAGAATACGCAGGAACTGAACCAACGAAATTGATTATCAGGTACAGAGTGAACTGCTACAGAGACGGTTTAGTGAGAAACATTATCCTCATCATTTGATAGAGCCAAATTCAGAACAGATCAACTCTCTCAAGTCGATTGTCTAAAACCGTGTAAAGAGAAAGATGTAAATAATGTACAGTACAGACCAAAAGTTTGGACACACCTTCTCATTCCAAGAGTTTTCTGTATTTTCATGACCATAAAAATTGTAGATTCACACTGAAGGCATCAAAACTATGAATTAACACATGTGGAATTATATACTTAATAAAAAATTGTGAAACAACTGAAAATATGTCTTATATTCTAGGTTCTTCAAAGTAGCCACCTTTTGCTTTGATTACTGCTTTGCACACTCTTGGCATTCTCTTGATGAGCTTCAAGAGGTAGTCACCTGAAATGGTCTTCCAACAGTCTTGAAGGAGTTCCCAGAGATGCTTAGCACTTGTTGGCCCTTTTGCCTTCACTTTGCGGTCCAGCTCACCCCAAACCATCTCGATTGGGTTCAGGTCTGGTGACTGTGGAGGCCAGGTCATCTGGCGGAGATCCCCGAGATCACCAAACATTTTTTAAAAACCACCCAAAACTGATAAATCGTCAACGGATCCCCAGAAGAGTGAACAAGAAAAGCAGATCCAGGCACCCGAACTGACAGAAAATCGCCAACCGCCCGGACCGGACCCACCGGATCCACCACCGAGTGCAAGACAATCCATTGATCCGTCTTGGATTTACGTATACGGACTCTCAAGGACCCATAAGCGAGAACTAAACCTTCGAAATGGAGACCACCCTCCCTAACCTCAGACGGTGACAGCAGCTTCCCAACTTGCAGAGCGCCGAAAAAGGCCAAAAAAAAAAGCAGCAGAAAAAAGCAACGCCTCATAAGGAGACGAGCAAACTCGGGTTGCGGCCGCGACCAATCTGAACAGAAGTTCGTAAGACACCGGGCGCCGAGTATCCAACATCACCCATTCCCTGGACCAGCCCTTCAGCGCCTGGCAAAATAAAAAGGAGAAAAACAAACTCGCCCAACCCCACAACTGAAAATGAAAATTAATCCTTGAAAAAGGCTGATGGGCAACTGCCGCAGAGATACCTGACTCCTTCAAGTGGCCCAAATAACGCAATGACACCACCACCCGATCCCGCCCACACGTCTCCAAGGCTTCGTCCCGAACAAAAGAGCACCAGTCCTCCCACGCCTTACCATATCTGGCCCACGTCGCTGGGGCAACCGAATTCTGAATCATGGACATAGCCCACTCATCGGTAGTTCCCAGAGGTAGGACGGGCACGCCAGGCCTTCCACCACTGCATCTGGCAACAGCTCCCGAAAAACCTGCCAATGAAAGCGCGACAAAGCAACAGCCACACAATTCTGCACACCAGGAACATGACGAGCCTGGAACCAGATGTTAAGCTCCAGGCAGCGCAACACTAAATGACGAAGCATGGACAAAATTGGGGGGAAGAAGAAGTTAGATGGTTAACACAGTGCACCACACTTTCATTATCCGTCCAAAAACCTTGCGGTCCCGAAAGGACCACATAAGGCGGATCCTATGAGACGGGCAGTTCACCCCCCCGGGTAGCTAAAGACAAACGGCGGGAAAAAACCTCGCCCATGGGCTTAACCCTACATGCAAAAACCAGAAGGCCCAGCAGCGACTGCATCTGGCGAAGGGTAACCTTGGCAACGGACAAAAAAACGTCCAGCAAATCTGACAAGTGGTCTAGTTTGTCATGGGGAAGACAGAAGACCAACAACTCGGAATCAAGCTCAATACCGAGAAAAGAAAGAACAATGCACGGGCCTTCCATCTTCTCCGCTGACAAAGGGACACCAAAACGCGCCATCAGGAAACGAAAAGAATCCAACAAAAACTGACATCTACCATCACTCCCAGAATAGACAAAAAGAAAATCATCTAGATTAATAGACCTGGAACACGTCTCATAACGCACCACCCACTCAAGAAAAGAACTAAAAAGCTCGAAAAAATGGCACGATATGGAACAACCCATAGGGAGACAGGTATCGTAATAGAACTGACCATCAACACAACAACCCAGCAAATGGTAACAAACGGGGTGAACTGGCAGCAAATGAAACACAGACTCTATATCCGATTTAGCCATAAGGTCACATGGGCCCTCCGCCCGCCTCAAATCCACTGCATCAAAGGAGACATAGGAGACCGCCCCCTCCCTAGGAATCTTATCATTCACAGAAGAACCCCTAGGATAGGACAAATGGTGTATCAACCTAAACTTCCTGGCTTCCTTCTTGGGGACCACTCTGAGCGAATATACCCGCAAATTAGGGAATGGCAAATCAACAAACGGCCCCATCAACCTCCCAAAAGCTACCTCCTTTGCAACCTTCTTCCGGAGGACCTCCGGGTACTCCCTGGCTGACTTAAGATTGTCTGCAAACATTGGCTCACCACAATAGTTAAAAGGAATGAAAAACCCAAACATGAAGCCGTCACGCAGAAGTGCAGCAGCCTCACGGTTGGGGTAACGGTCTAGCCACGGGGACATCGCAACCACACTCACCAGGGTCTTTCTCATCAGTGGAACCTGGGAACTTAACTCTGGGTTTTGCCGGACGTGTGCACCGGACTGCGGCATGAGCCCCTCTGTAGGCCTAGCACTCGTGATTATACTTGCAGAGACTAAAGAACTGTCAGTGGTCCTCTTTAAAGAGCCAGTAAGCTCCCAGTCTGCACACGGCCACTGCACCCTGGGGAGACCCTGGTCCAGCAGCCCCAGATGGAAAGGGCTGCTTCTGAGACATCATGAGGCGCAGCCAAACATCAGTCGCCTTGACTCCCCAGCTGGTTTCTGGCTGCAGCGCCTGGCGACGACGAAACTCGTCGTCGTACCACCACCACCACACGCTACCCCTATGAACTTTGTAAGCATTGTAAATAGTATCAAGGTACAAAAACAATTCAGAACATCGTTCTGGGTGCCTCTCACCCATGACACAACCCAGAACAGAGAAGGTCTGCAAACAGTTATTCATGGCCGTTCAGCATAGGATCACCGCTCCCGATCAACCATATGCTGGTCAACCGAAACCAACGACCATATGTCGACAAACTGATTGTCCCAGATCTTCTGCTTCACCTCCGCATCCAAATTCGCCCCCAAGTGACTGACCCCACAGAAGAAAGCCTCCTTGTGGACGCCAGCCGAGGGCGGAACAATTGGCACCCTGGTAGGGGCAGATTTAAGCAAACCAGCCAGGCTAGACAGGAGCGATTGGAGAGCAAGACCCAAAGCAGAAACATCCTTACTGGTTTGCCTTGGGGTCCTGCCATTCCTAGTTACGCCACTGGTAGGCTGTATGGTCCGCTGCTTATAAAGCGACAAGCGTATTATTAGCATCAAGCAGAGGGATGAGTACTGGGTGACTCTTAGACCCTCACTATGAAGACAAAATGGGGGAATTTTTCCCTGCTTCCCAAAGTAAAGAAAAATTTGAATATTATCAGGATAGGCAGTATACCAAGTCTTCCACAGCGTTTAGGGAGAGCACTGCAACTGCCAGTTGCACGCATACCCAGGTGGCCTCTGCCTGATCCCAGTTCTGCTCACTCAGCAAGTGCTCCACCTCCTCTGCCAATTCCACAAGTGTCAGGAGTAGTAAAAGCAACAGAAGCAGCCAGGTCCAGTACAGTATCTGGAAGTTGATGAACCAAAAAACTTTTCAGCTCACAGCGCCAACTGACACCCAGCGGATGCACCAGCAGGTACAGTAGTACCTAGAGTGAACCTATAGTCCAGCAGATAACTCTGACCCCATGGAATTCTGGGCCAAAAGGTTAGAGCAATGGAAGGAGCTGGCCCAGTTTGCCATGGGAGTTTTACCTTATCCAGCCTCAAGTGTTATGGCCGAGAGGGTGTTCACTGCTGCCAGTGGCATTGTAACACATAAAAGAGCAAAACAGTCCACAGGTCGCATGGATCTGTGAGGATTTTCAAACACCTCTGGTTGATGCCTCTGAATAGTGGTGTCACCTTCTCCCTTTATCGTCATAATCATCATCTATTCACTGTACTGCTGCTGATGCTACTCCTAAATAGCTACCAGTATCTCCACTGCCACTCAGGCAGACATTTCCTGCGGCCTGGTCTGTCATATTGTTCCCTGCTGCACTGCCACACACATTGCCACAGATCCCAAAGCTACCACCACTTAGGCAGACATGTCCTGCAGTCTAGTCCACCATCTTAAAAAAAGAAAAAAAAAACTATTTTAATTTCACATCTGCTCCCATCACGGGTTAATTTTTAGTAATTTTTGATAATTTTTTTTTTTTTTGAAAAGCCAATTCTTCATCACTTTTCAAGTAGCTCACAGGCACAAATCTGACTCACAAAAACAATAAGCTCCTGTAGCACTTATAAGCCTTGAAAACAGGCTGATTTTTCTACAAAACCATTGATTTTTGCAATATAACCACCAAATGTGTTTAAAAAATCCACGGGCATGCACATTTCCCTAAATGGCTCATTTTTGGAGTGTTTGAAATGATAAATGCATAAAAGCGAGTGTGAGCTCCAGTGTATGGTTAAACAATGAGTTTGTGTCTTCTGCTTACCATTCATTTTTCGATATACATACATGTCACATTCACTTTGATGTAACTTCGGCCTTAGAGAGCTTGAAATTGGATAGATAGGCTCCTAGGAGCCCTAAGACTACTCTAAACTTTGTTTTCAGCCAATTTAAAGTGTGGATTATACCAAAATGAACCGAAGACCAGAGCCGCCAAAACCCTTGAGAGAATCGCCCATCTTTAGTCCTAGTAATTTTAGTAACAAGTAAGGAAATTGTGTGGATTGACATGGTCTCAGGAAGTAGTTCAGGATGAAGAGGCACCAAATCATGATATGCAACTTTATGTGGGGTATTGAGTGGTGTTACTTGTGTGGTTCCACTTTAAAGAATACAATGTAGATGAAGTTAAGCAAGAGCAACTTAACTTTACTGAATATAACTGAAAATACAGTTGCACAAAATCTTAATGATTGCTGTCACTTTGCTTGAAGGGGTATTCTCATCTCAAGGATCCTATCTATATTGCTAGTTTATGTAAATTCAAGAGTTTTCCTAAATTACATTGCTCCAGGAATGCTGCTTTGTTTGCCTGCTATGTTAGATTATTCCTCACATTGTTTACACAGCCTTTCCTTGATGCCCAGCCTATATCTGATAACACAAATTGGAGGATGAGTCAGTTCTCTTTGGAGTTCTCTCCCTGTTCTGTGGTCAGGACAATCAGGTGAGCTAATTGCAGTTTGTTGATAAAGGTTCAGACTGAATTTACTGCAAGTCTGTTCTCTCATGTAATTTTTTTTTCTCCAAACCTGTGTAATATGACATACATTTGCTGTGCATATTATTGGATCTTCCTTTGCATTAGATTTCTAGAAATAATAATAAATAATCTCTTATTGTAAAGGCAATGTCTATATCTAGAGAGGTACCTCATAGTGTCCTGTTCATCAAACAGTCAAGTCCTTTTAATGGTTGGTGTCTTATACAGATGGTTACACATGTACACCAAGTAATACTTTAAGGGGGTTATCTACTTTCTATACGCAGATCATTGGTACCGAGACAATGTGACTCTCAGTAATGTTTAAGGATAGGTCATCAATTGTAGAAAGTGGATAACCCCTTTAATTGGAAAAAGACGATTTCTTGGCTATACACTCATCCTCTTCTATCTACAGTATTAAAGAGGACCTTTCACATCCTCATGTATATGCGGTTTTACATACCGCTAGAAAGCTGACAGCACGCTGAATTGAGCGCACTGTCGGCTTTCCCGTTATATGCCCCGGGGCTGCAGATATCGGTGGTCTAAATTTCCCCGTTCACTGTCAGAAGGGTGTTCCTGACAGTCTAGCTGCGCTTCATATCTGAATTTCAGAATCTGTTCTCTCCGAGGAACTTTCGGTATTGCGCAATCGCACTTCACCTAAGAGAGAGGGAAGTTGCGATGTCCATTTACAACTATAGGACTGCACGATCGCACTTCCCCTTAGGCAAAGGGAAGTTGCGATTATCAATTATACAATGTATTCTAGTGTTATCGCAACAAGTAATTTTAATACTTTGTCAATGGCAGTATATTTATTAATTACTATATTTTTATGTAGTTTGCATGGGACAATATTGAATCAGCCGCGCATGTGTGGAGAGTACTCGCATGCTCTATCCTATTTAAGAGACGCTGCGCATGGTTTTCCTTCAGGTACACAGGTACTTCTGTCTTTGAATCAAGTTGTCCATTTCTACTTGGAGAGGTATGACCTTTTTATAGTGACTATATAATGTATGTTTGACATTTAGTTTTACCTTATGTGATGATTTGCTATTTATAACAAATTATATTTATAATTGTTTTTATTTGTATACATTGTTTGTTTTATGTATATGTATCCACATTAACTATTTAATGTATTGTTTATAAGTAGGACCTTTTTTTCCCCCCTTAAATTAAGGTCATTGTTATCACCATATCCCACTTGAGAAAGGGGTTGTGTACCCCGAAACGCCTTTAGCGTCGTGTTTTTTGGTTGATATCTGAATAAAGAGACATGTGTTTTGAAATATCCTGGGTGAGCGCGGTGCTGTATGTTCTACTATACCCTACTTGGTAAGTGGAGTATCCTCTGGTCTTCCAATCCTTATGCAGGAAAGAGGTCAAGTTTTCCATACGCATAATCTCATTGACCCTCAAGACCCAGAGGGAGAAGGGGGAGGTTCCACTTGATTCCAGAATTGCGGGATGCAAGCCGCATCGGAGACTCGCAATGATGGAGAGGGAACAGAGCAGGGCCCAAATGATGGGATGTTTTAGTAACCTGCGAGATAATCCTTTTAACATCATCCCAAAATGGGAAGAGGGTGACACAAAACCAAAAAACATAAAGAATAGTGCCTTCCTCCAGTCAACACCTGCAACACGTTGGTGCCACCTGCAAAAAGAGCCCATGCAATATAGTGGGAACCCGATACCATCTGGATAAAATCATAAAACTGGCTTTCTGTTAGCGGCAGCTGATTGAGGCTTCACGAGTGAGATGAAATATATGCTCTTTCTGTGCCTGGGTGAGAGAAAGGTTCAAATCCGTCTCCTATTTCAACATAAGGGGGGGGGGGGACAGCCTCAGGCAGAGGTTCAATCAGGAGTCAGACCTGAAGTCCGTGGGGGCCGGAAGAGAATTTATAAAATGATGGAGCTGTATCTCACACCAGGCATCGTGTCGGGGGCTGGTGGGGTGGGTGATAGGGTTTGGCGGGTTTTGGGGATGGCTGTCACACCCAGGGTAGTTTGCCAGCCAGAATCACCTTGCATATTGCAGACACAGTATATCCTTTGATGACACCAGTTGCAAAACACCCGGTCAAAGACATCAGAAGGGAACCTAGGATTTCCCAGAACAGGGTGGCATAGAGAGTCCATTGGAAGGAAGTGTGCATGAATCAACCATTGGGAGCAAATTCTGAGCGTGGGGACAATTGTAAGGTGGGAACGCAGAGAGGACAGCAAGGAAGATTCAAGCCAGGGGGCCGTCTGCAGAGGAATTTTAGACAGTGCCTATTCAATGTATACCCAAGGTTTTAAAAAGCTATATCTGCGCCAATCTACTATACGGGCCAAATGCGCAGCAAAATAGTATGATTTTAGGTCTGGTAGGGAAAATCCACCACTATGTTTTGGGCGGTAAAGAATGGTTCTACTAACTGTCGCCGGCTTATCCGACCAGATGAATGCTATCTGAATAGAGGAAAGGGCCCAAAAGAAGGATGATGGGATGTGAATAGGTAAGGTTTGCATGAGATGAGACATGAGGGAGAGAGAGGAAGAATAGCAAGTCATCGGCATATGCCGCCAACTTATAAAGGCGACTAGCATGGGCCACACCAGAAATATTAGGATTTGCTCGAACATGGCGGAGGAAAGGCTCCAAAGTCAGGATAACGATAAGAGGGGACAGTGGACAGCCCTGCCTGGTGCCATTAGAAATGGGGAAAGATTGGGAGTAGCCGAGGGATGGGAGTAGAGGGAAAGGATCCAGCTCATCATGTTCTCGTGGAGGTCTACATGTAACAGAGTTTCCTCCATGAGCTGCCAATTGAGCTTCAAAGGCCTTCTTGGCATCTGTGGAAAGGAGCATGAGTGGTCTGCCAGATATTTTAGCACCGTGAATGAGATTGATAGATTTGGTGGTGTTATCTCTAGCCTCCCATCCCGGCATGAAACCAGCCTGATCCATATGTATAATGTCACCTAATAAGGGCATCAAGCGGGAGGCAAGTATTTTAGCGAGGATTTTAAGATCGAATTTCAAGAGAGAAATAGGACGGTAACTAGGGCAAAGGAGTTTATGAATTACAGTGATGTGGGCACATAGGAAATCACGACATAGAAACAAGCCGGTTATTAGGGAGTTAAATGCCTTTAAGAGATGACGACCGAGGTCTGGGTCAAGTTTCTAATAGTAGGCGAGGAGAAGGCCGTCCGGGCCCAGTGCTTTACCCGTAGCCATACGTTTAATTGCCATAGAGAGTTCCTCATCTGTGATGAGAGATTCCATAACTTCAAGGGTCCTCGGAGGACAATTTAGGAAGGCCTGAGGAGGACAAATAGGTCCAGATACGGACGCGGAAAAGCACACTAATCGTTTCAGGGTAAGAGGCGTCATCCGAGTGTAAGGAGGCGTATTATTCCAGAAGGGGTCTTTATATAGAAGGTCTGAGCGAGTGGTGTGACACACTCCCACCATGATGGTGTCCTTATATGCATGCACGCACGTGTTGGCAATGTCAAAGTCCTGTCGGTCACATGACCGCAATCACGCTTGGAGATTCCGCAAGGCCAGCGCACAGTGACAGTGCGCACCTCGCCAGAACAGAGACTACAAGGTAATTATTTAAAAATGAGAAGAGCTAATTGCCGCATAGCTTAAGGATCAGAATAACATTATAAAGGTTACAATCACGTTGTTATTTGCAGCATAGACTTGAAAAAAACCATGCATATATATCAAGCGGTGCAGAGGAAAATAAATAAAATAGAAAAAGCATGGTTTATTTTTCAATTCTATGTTGCAAGTCTATGCTGCAAATAACAAGGTGATTGTGACCTTTGTAATATTATTCTGATTCTTAAAGTATGTGGCAATTCCAGAAGGAGGCGTAGTATTCCAGAAGGGGTCTTTATATAGGAGGTCTGAGCGAGTGGTGCGGTGCACTCCTATCATGATGGCGTCCCAGGAGTTCCTATGCGCATGTGCACATGTGCCAGCAACGTCAAAGACGTGGCGGTCACTGAACCACAATCACACATGGAGATCCCGCGAGGGCAGCGTGCACCTCACCAGAACGGAGAATACAAGGTAAGTATATAAAAATGGGAAGAGCTAATTGCCACATACCTTAATGATCAGAATAACATTACAAAGGTTACAATCACCTTGTTATTTGCGCATAGGAACTACTGGGATGCCATCATGGTGGAAGTGCGCCTCAACACTCACTCAGACCTCCTCTATAAAGACCCCTTCTGCCCCAGGTATGTTTCACCTCCTGAGGAAGCCCATGTCAGGTGAAACGTGTAGGGGTGCTTTGTTGGGGCTCTAGGTGTTATATGATATGGCTACAGGTAAACTCTCTCTTCTCATTCTACCTTTTTGGCTCATATGCTAACTAGTGATTGGATGTCTGTATATTTATGTGACTACAAATTAGGGAGATATTATTTAAGTCAGTTGACTTGATATGTGTTGCTGACTGTGTTGGCTTTGACTGAGCTGGATCCCTGTATCTATTAATGCATTTATCGTTCTAGTTTATATTTGGCTTTAATCTATGCTTTACTGATATTATATGTGCCTGTGGATGCTTTCAATATAGTGATTCACTATTTCTATTGTTATCTGTACTCACAGTCTAGCAACAGTACTGGTTTCTATTTGCTCAGTTACTAGTTTATCAATCAATCTGTTAGTGGAATATATAGCTAATTTGTTTATATACTCTATAACTATATATTGGGGAGATACTTATGTGACTTTTCCTTAATATAAATAGCCGCCTCGTATAGCCTTGTGTAAGTATTATTTTTCATTATTGGATATTTTCATCTATATAGCCCCTTGCACATACTGTGTACAGTGCTGGCCAAAAGTATTGGCACCCCTGCAATTCTGTCAGATAATACTCAATTTCTTCCAGAAAATGATTGCAATCGCAAATGCTTTGGTAATAATATCTTCATTTATTTTGCTTGCAATGAAAAAACACAAAAGAGAATGAAAAAAAAGTCAAATCATTGATCATTTTACACAAAACTCCAAAAATGGGCCGGACAAAAGTATTGGCACCCTCAGCCTAATACTTGGTAGCACAACCTTTAGACAAAATAACTGCGAACAACCGCTTCCGGTAACCCTCAATGAGTTTCTTACAATGCTCTGCTGGAATTTTAGACCATTATTCTTTGGCAAATTTCTCCAGGTCCCTGAGATTTGAAGGGTGCCTTCTCCAAACTGCCATTTTGAGATCTCTCCACAGGTGTTCTATGGGATTCAGGTCTGGACTCATTGCTGGCTACTTTAGAAGTCTCCAGTGCTTTCCTTCAAACCATTTTCTAGTGCTTTTTGAAGTGTGTTTTGGGTCATTGTCCTGCTGGAAGACCCATGACCTCTGAGGGAGACCCAGCTTTCTCACACTGGGCCCTACATTATGCTGCAAAATTTGTTGGTAGTCTTCAGACTTCATAATGCCATGCACACGGTCAAGCAGTCCAGTGCCAGAGGCAGCAAAGCAACCCCAAAACATCAGGGAACCTCCGCCATGTTTGACTGTAGGGACCGTGTTCTTTTCTTTGAAGGCCTCTGTTTTTTTCCTGTAAACTCTATGTTGATGCCTTTTCCCAAAAAGCTCTACTTTTGTCTCATCTGACCAGAGAACATTCTTCCAAAAAGTTTTTGGCTTTCTCTGGTAAGTTTTGGCAAACTCCAGCCTGGCTTTTTTATGTCTCTGGGTCAGAAGTGGGGTCTTCCTGGGTATCCTACCATAGAGTCCCTTTTCATTCAGACGCCGACGGATAGTACGGGTTGACACTGTTGTACCCTCGGACTGCAGGGCAGCTAGAACTTGTTTGGATGTTAGTCGAGGTTCTTTAGCCACCATCCGCACAATCTTTCGTTGAAATCTCTCGTCAATTTTTCTTTTCCGTCCACATCTAGGGAGGTTAGCCACAGTGCCATGGGCTTTAAACTTCTTGATGACACTGCGCACGGTAGACACAGGAACATTCAGGTCTTTGGAGATGGACTTGTAGCTTTGAGATTTCTCATGCTTCCTCACAATTTTGCTTCTCAAGTCCTCAGACAGTTCTTTGGTCTTCTTTCTTTTCTCCATGCTCAATGTGGTACACACAAGGACACAGGACAGAGGTTGAGTCAACTTTAATCCATTTCAACTGGCTGCAAGTGTGATTTAGTTATTGCCACCACCTGTTATATGCCACAGGTAAGTAACAGGTGCTGTTAATTACACAAATTAGAGAAGCATCACATGATTTTTCAAAGGGTGCCAATACTTTTGTCCACCCCCTTTTTTATGTTTGGTGTGGAATTATATCCAATTTGGCTTTTTGACAATTATTTTTGTGGTTTTCCATTGACGACAAATTAAATGAAGATATTATTACCAAAGCATTTGTGATTGCAATCATTTTCTGGAAGAAATTGAGTATTATCTGACAGAATTGCAGGGGTGCCAATACTTTTGGCAAGAACTGTATATATATCTATATATATATCTATATATCTATATATATATATAGATATATATATGTGCATATAATTTATGCGTGCCATATGTATATATAATTTGCACCACACCAGTTCTGAGACATTGTGCGGATGTGGTCTGATCAGGGCGGTGATGCCTCGGACTGACATGTTTATTTTATCTCGCGCCACTTTCTTGTTGTAAGTGATAATGGAAATACATGGCAATTCATAACTGACATAGATCTAAATTCTGACGTATCGCTTTGCGCCTGATTTATGAGTATATAGTTACTGCAGGTAGGTTCATGGTGTGGGTGTATTCTGTAGTTAATACAGGTAGGTGCATGGTCTAGGTGTATTCTATAGTTGCTATAGGTAGGTCCTCCTTACAGCAACTCCATTCTAGCTGTCTCGCTACAGAATTGACTAGAATGGAGGAGTTGCTGCAGGTAGGTTCATGGTCTCGGTGTATTCTGTAGTTGCTATAGGTAGGTCCTCCTTAAAGGGAGTCTATCATTCACAAAACCACTTTTAAGCTAATGACACTTTGGAATGGCTTTTAAAAAGGCCATTCTTCTCCTACCTTTCCTTGTTTTCTTCTCCCAGCCGATTCCAAGATAATTCATTTCTTCATGTATGTAAATGAGCACCACGTAGCACCCGGGGCGTTCCTCCTCTTCTGTGAGCACCCACTTCGTCATCGCTTATCACCGCCCCTTTGTTCGTTGCGGTGACTTCCTTCTTGGTCTTCTTTCTTCTCAGTTCTCACCAGCAGCGCTGTACAGCAGCGAATTCTCATGCATGCGCAATTGACTCTGCCACTTCGTGTTCAGGCAGAGCCGACTGTGCATAACGATCCACCATTTTCTGGAGGTCTATCACAAGAGCGTAATGTGGCAGAGCCGATTGCACATGCGCACAGCGCTGAGTACGAGGACTTAGAAGAAAGAAGATACACAGAAGACCAAGAGGGGAGTCACCACAACGGACAAAAGGGGCTGTGATAAGCAACGACGAGGTGGGTGCTCGCAGAAGAGGAGGAACGTCCCGGGTGCTCCCAGCCATAATTATCTTGGAATCAGCTGGGAGAAGAAAACAAGAAAAGGTAGGACAAGAATGGCCTTTTTAAAGGCCATTCCAATGTGCCATTAGCTTAAAAGTGGTTTTGCGAATGATAGACTCCCTTTAAGGAGGACCTACCTATAGCAACTACAGAATACACCGAGACCATGATCCTACCTGCTGCAACTCCATTCTAGTCAATTCTGTAGCGAGACAGCTAGAATTGAGTTGCTGTAAGGAGGACCTACCTATAACAACTACAGAATACCCCGAGACCATGAACCTACCTGCAGTAACTACAGAATACACAGAGACCAAGAACCTACCTGCAGTAACTACATAATACACCCAGACCATGAACCTACCTGCAGTAACTACAGAATACACCCAGACCATGAACCTACCTGAAGTAACTATATACTCATAAATCGGGCACACAGCGATACGTCAGAATTTAGATCTATGTCAGTTATGAATTGCCATATATTTCCATTATCACTTACAACAAAAAAGTGGAGCGAGATATAATAAACATGTCAGGCTGAGGCGTCAACGCCCTGATCAGACCATATCCACACAATGTCTCAGAACTGGGTCTGGTGCAAATTATATATACATATGGCACGCATAAATTATATGCACATATACAGTACAGACCAAAAGTTTGGACACACCTTCTCATTCCAAGAGTTTTCTGTATTTTCATGACTATAAAAATTGTAGATTCACACTGAAGGCATCAAAACTATGAATTAACACATGCGGAATTATATACTTAACAAAAAAGTGTGAAACAACTGAAAATATGTCTTATATTCTAGGTTCTTCAAAGTAGCCACCTTTTGCTTTGATTACTGCTTTGCACACTCTTGGCATTCTCTTGATGAGCTTCAAGAGGTAGTCACCTGAAATGGTTTTCACTTCACAGGTGTGCCCTGTCAGGTTTAATAAGTGGGATTTCTTGCCTTATAAATGGGGTTGGGACCATCAGTTGTGTTGTTCAGAAGTCAGGTGGATACACAGCTGATAGTCCTACTGAATGGAGTGTTAGAATTTGTATTATGGCAAGAAAAAAGCAGCTAAGTAAAGAAAAACAAGTGGCCATCATTAATTTAAGAAATGAAAGTCAGTCAGTCCGAAAAATTGGAAAAACTTTGAAAGTGTCCCCAAGTGCAGTGGCCAAAACCATCAAGCGCTACAAAGAAACTGGCTCACATGAGGACCGCCCCAGGAAAGGAAGACCAAGAGTCACCTCTGCCACGGAGGATAAGTTCATCCGAGTCACCAGCCTCAGAAATCGCAGGTTAACAGCAGCTCAGATTAGAGACCAGGTCAATGACACACAGAGTTCTAGCAGCAGACACATCTCTACAACAACTGTTAAGAGGAGACTGTGTGCAGCAGGCCTTCATGGTAAAATAGCTGCTAGGAAACCACTGCTAAGGACAGGCAACAAGCAGAAGAGACTTGTTTGGGCTAAAGGAATGGACATTAGAACTGTGGAAATCTGTGCTTTGGTCTGATGAGTCCAAATTTGAGATCTTTGGTTCCAACCACCGTGTCTTTGTGCGAGGCAGAAAAGGTGAACGAATGGACTCTACATGCCTGGTTCCCACCGTGAAGCATGGAGGAGGAGGTGTGATGGTGTGGGGGTGCTTTGCTGGTGACACTGTTGGGGATTTATTCAAAATTGAAGGAATACTGAACCAGCATGGTTACCACAGCATCTTGCAGCGGCATGCTATTCCATCCGGTTTGCGTTTAGTTGGACCATCATTTATTTTTCAACAGGACAATGACCCCAAACACACTTCCAGACTGTGTAAGGGCTATTTGACCAAGAAGGAGAGTGATGGGGTGCTACGCCAGATGACCTGGCCTCCACAGTCACCAGACCTGAACCCAATCGAGATGGTTTGGGGTGAGCTGGACCGCAGAATGAAGGCAAAAGGGCCAACAAGTGCTAAGCATCTCTGGGAAGTCCTTCAAGACTGTTGGAAGACCATTTCAGGTGACTACCTCTTGAAGCTCATCAAGAGAATGCCAAGAGTGTGCAAAGCAGTAATCAAAGCAAAAGGTGGCTACTTTGAAGAACCTAGAATATAAGACATATTTTCAGTTGTTTCACACTTTTTTGTTAAGTATATAATTCCACCTGTGTTAATTCATAGTTTTGATGCCTTCAGTGTGAGTCTACAATTTTTATAGTCATGAAAATACAGAAAACTCTTGGAATGAGAAGGTGTGTCCAAACTTTTGGTCTGTACTGTATATAAATAATTTATATAACAGTGGGGAAAAAAGTATTTAGTCAGCCACCAATTGTGCAAGTTTTCCCACTTAAAAAGATGAGAGAGGCCTGTAATTGACATCATAGGTAGATCTCAACTATGAGAGACAAAATGAGAAAACATATCTAGAAAATCACATTGTCTGATTTTTTAAGAATTTATTTGCAAATTATGGTGGAAAATAAGTATTTGGTCACCTACAAACAAGCAAGATTTCTGGCTCTCACAGAGCTGTAACTTCTTCATTAAGAGGCTCCTCTGTCCTCCACTCATTACCTGTAGTAATGGCACCTGTTTGACATTTATCAGTATAAAAGACACCTGTCCACAACCTCAAACAGTCACACTCCAAACTCTACTATGGTGAAGACCAAAGAGCTGTGGAAGGACACCAGAAACAAAATTGTAGACCTGTACCAGGCTTGGTGTGAAAAAATCAACTGTGGGAGCAATAATTAGAAAATGGAAGACATACAAGACCACTGATAATCTCCCTCGATCAGGGGCTCCACGCAAGATCTCACCCCATGGGGTTAAAATGATCACAAGAATGGTGAGCAAAAATCCCAGAACCACAAGTAGGGACCTAGTGAATGACCTGCAGAAAGCTGGGACTAACGTAACAAAGGCAACCGTCAGTAACATACTACGCCGCCAGGGACTCAGATCCTGCAGTGCCAGACGTTTCCCCCTGCTTAAGCCAGTACATATCCAGGCCCGTCTGAAGTTTGCTAGAAAGCATTTGGATGTTCCAGAAGAGTATTGGGAGAATGTCATATGGTCAGACGAAACCAAAGTAGAACTGTTTGGTAGAAACACAACTCGTCGTGTTTGGAGGAGAGTGAATGCTGAGTTGCATCCAAAGAACACCATACCTACTGTGAAGCATGTGGGTGGCAACATCATGCTTTGGGGCTGTTTCTCTGCAAAGGGACCAGGACGACTGATCCGTGTACATGAAAGAATGAATGGGGCCATGTATCGTGAGATTTTGAGTGCAAACCTCCTTCCATTAGCAAGGGCATTGAAGATGAAACGTGGCTGGGTCTTTCAGCATGACAATGATCCCAAGCACACCGCCAGGGCAACGAAGGAGTGGCTTCATAAGAAGTATTTCAAGGTCCTGGAGTGGCCTAGCCAGTCTCCAGATCTCAACCCATAGAAAACCTTTGGGGGGAGTTGAAAGTCCATGTTGCCCAGTGACAGCCCCAAAACATCACTGCTCTAGAGGAGATCTGCATGGAGAAATGGGCCAACATACCAGCAACAGTGTGTGCCAACCTTGTGAAGACTTACAGAAAATGTTTGACCTCTGTCATTACCAACAAAGGATGTATAACAAAGTATTGAGATGAACTTTTGTTATTGACCAAATACTTATTTTCCACCATAATTTGCAAATAAATTCTTTAAAAATCAGACAATGTGATTTTCTGGATTTGTTTTCTCATTTTGTCTCTCATAGTTGAGGTCTACTTATGATGTCAATTACAGGCCTCTCTCATCTTTTTAAGTGGGAGAACTTGCACAATTGGTGGCTGACTAATATATATATATATATATATATATATATATATATATATATATATAATGTCCCTCTTGGCCAGTTATGGATCCTCCCTATAACCTGGGGCGTTCCTCATTTTTGCGAGCACCCACCTCGTCATCGCTTATCACCACCCCTTCGTCCGTTCCAGTGACTCCCCTCTTGGTTTCCTCTGTATCTTCTTTCTTCTAAGTTCTCGTACGCAGTGCTGTGCGTATGCGCAATCGGCTGTGTCACAGTACGCTCTTGTGACAGACCACCGGAAAATTGCGGACCGTCATGCGCAGTCGGCTCTGCCCAAACACGAAGTGGCAGAGCCGATTGCGCATGTGCGATAATTCGCTGCCGTACAGCGCTGCCGTACAGCGCTGCTGGCGCGAACTGAGAAGAAAGAAGACCAAGAGGGGAGTCACCGCAACAGATGAAGGGGCGGTGATAAGCGATGACGAAGTGGGTGCTCGCAGAAGAGGATGAACGCCCCGGGTACTCCGTGGTGCTCATTTACATACATGAAGAAACAAATTATCTTGGAATCGGCTGGGAGAGGAAAACAAGGAAAGGTAGGAGAAGAATGGCCTTTTTAAAGCCATTCCAACGTGCCATTAGCTTAAAAGTGGTTTTGTGAATGATAGATTGCCTTTAAAGCAACTCCATTCTAGCTGTCTGACTACAGAATTGACTAGAATGGAGTTGCTGCAGGTAGGTTCATGGTCTCGGTGTATTCTGTAGTTGCTATAGGTAGGTCCTCCTTACAGCAACTCCATTCCAGCTGTCTCACTACAGAATTGACTAGAATGGAGTTGCTCCAGGTAGGTTCATAGTCTCAGTGTATTCCGTAGTTACTATAGCTAGGTTCATGGTCTTGGTGTACTGTATAATTACTATAGGTAGATTCATGGTCTCAGTGTATTCTGTAGTTACTATAGGTAGGTTCATGGTCTCGGTGTATGCTGTACAGGTTGGTCAGTATAGGGCAGTGATGGCGAACCTTTTAGAGACCGAGTGCCCAAACTGCATCCCAAAACCCACTAAATTATCGCAAAGTGCCAACACGACAATTTAGCCTTAAATTAACCAGGATCTGTTTTATATTGACCGTGCAATGTTATTACAGCCTGTAATAATATCACATGTCTGCTATAAAACAGATACTGTGTGATATAAAAAGTGAAGGGCCCCAACACAGTACAATGTGCTACGAAGTGGCCCACAGACAGTACAATGCGCTCCACCGTGGCCCCCAAACAGTATTATATGCTCCAGAATTTCCCCCACTCAGTATTATATGCTCCAGAGGGGCCCCACCCAGTATTATATGCTTCTCAGTGGCCCCCGCACAGTATTATATTCTCCACTTTGGCCCCCCCCCAAACAGTAGTATATGCTTCACAGTGTCCCCCACACAGTATTAGATGCTTCACAGTGTCCCCCACACAGTATTAGATGTTTCAGTGTCCCCCATACAGTATTTGAAACATCTAATACTGTATGGGGGACACTGAAGCATCTAATACTCTATGGGGGATACTGAAGCATCTAATACTGTGTGGGGGACACTGAATAATCTAATACTGTGTGGGGGACACTGAAGCATCTAATACTGTATGGGGGACACTGAAGCATCTAATACTGTATGGGGGGACACTGAAGCATCTAATACTGTATGGGGGACACTGAAGCATCTAATACTGTATGGGGGGGGCACTGAAGCATCTAATACTGTGTGGGGGACAATGAAGCATCTTATACTGTGTGGTGGACACTGAAGCATCTAATACTGTATGGGGGGACACTGAAGCATCTAATACTGTATGGGGGACACTGAAGCATCTAATACTGTATAGGGGGGCACTGAAGCATCTAATACTCTGTGGGGGACACTGAAGCATCTAATACTGTGTGGGGGGACACTGAAGCATCTAATACTGTATGGGGGACACTGAAGCATCTAATACTGTGTGTGGGGGGGACACTGAAGCATCTAATACTGTGTGGGGGACACTAAAGCATCTAATAAGCATCTTAGGTGCTTCAGTGTCCCCCACACAGTATTAGATGCTTCAGTGTCCCCCCCATACAGTATTAGATGCTTCAGTGTCCACCCACACAGTATTAGATGCCTCAGTGTCCCCCATACAGTAGTTTATTCTCCACAGTAGGCCCCCACACAGTAGTTTACGTTACTTACCTTGTCCCACGAAGAGCGTCCTCCTCCTCCTTCTTCTGTTCACAGGCGCTGATGAATGACGTCATCGCGCCTGCGTCGGGGCAGAGGTCATACTCTGCAGTCACTGTAGGCCGCGGTTCCGCGGACCGCGGCCTACAGTGACAGCTTTCAGCTGTATGTACGTATGCACATACAGCTGAAAGAAGCGATCGCTCACTAACCGGGAATCCTATACCGGATTCCCGGTTAGTGAGCGATCATGGCGACGGCGCGCGTGCCAACTGAAAGGGCTCTGCGTGCCCTCTCTGGCACGCGTGCCATAGGTTCGCCATCACGGGTATAGGGCCTAACAAGCTCTGCCTACAGCAATATTACTAAAAGAAACATAGACATTTTAAAAAATATATTTTATTGAAATAAAACCGTCTGCACAATCCTCTTTTTTTTTTTTTCAAAGATGGTGCCACTGGCAGCCTGTTACAGCAGTTCCTGCTCACCTCGAGCTTTCTCTTCTTTTCCTTTCTTTGTTTTGTCTTATCACTCTACATAAGGGACATTGCACTATATAGAACCATATGAGAACTTGAACTTTTGTAATACTTTTTGTTTGTTTTGTTGTGCTTTCACTGGGAACTATTGTGTCAGGAGATCCTGCTTGTGGCCAGGATTCTTTTGTCTACACCAGGGATGAACTGTTGCAGCTCAGAGACACAGCAGGGCTGCATGCTACTAGACCAGACATCTCCCAGGAACTAAGGAGGAAGAAGAGAAGAGGGTGTACAGTCATGGCCAAAAGTTTTGAGAATGATACAAATATTAATTTTTACAAAGTCTACTGCTTCAGTTTTTCTAATGGCAATTTGCATATACTCCAGAATGTTATAAACAGTGATCAGCTTAACAGCAATTACTTGCAAAGTCAATATTTGCCTAGAAAATGAACTTTATCCCCCAAAACACATTTCAACATCATTGCAGCCCTGCCTTAAAAGGACCACCTAACATCGTTTCAGTGATTGCTCCATTAACACAGGTGTGGGTGTTGATGAGGACAGGGCTGGAGATCAATCTGTCATGATTAAGTAAGAATGACACCACTGGACACTTTAAAAGGAGGCTGGTGCTTGCCATCATTGTTTCTCTTCTGTTAGCCATGGTTATCTCTAAAGAAACACGTGCAGTCATCATTGCACTGCACAAAAATGGCCTAACTGGGAAGAGTATTGCAGCTAGAAAGATTGCACCTCAGTCAACAATCTATCGCATCATCAAGAACTTCAAGGAGAGAGGTTCCATTGGTGCCAAAAAGGTTCCAGGGCGCCCAAGAAAGACCAGCAAGCGGCAGGACGGTCTCTTAAAAGTGTTTCAGCTGCGGGATCGGGCTACCAGCAGTGCAGAGCTTGCTGAGGAATGGCAGCAGGCAGGTGTGAGTGCATCTGCACGCACTGTGAGGTGGAGACTCTTGGAGCAAGGCCTGGTCTCAAGGAGGGCAGCAAAGAAGCCACTTCTCTCCAGAAAAAACATCAGGGACAGACTGATATTCTGCAAAAGGTACAGGGAGTGGACTGCTGAGGACTGGGGTAAAGTCATTTTCTCTGATGAATCCCCTTTTCGATTGTTTGGAACATCTGGAAAACAGCTTATTCGGAGAAGAAGAGGTGAGCGCTACCACCAGTCTTGTCTCATGCCAACTGTAAAGCATCCTGAAACCATTCATGTGTGGGGTTGCTTCTCAGCCAAGGGAATCGGCTCTCTCACAGTCTTGCCTAAAAACACAGCCATGAATAAAGAATGGTACCAGAATGTCCTCCAAGAGCAACTTCTCCCAACCGTCCAAGAGCAGTTTGGCGCTCAACAATGCCTTTTCCAGCATGATGGAGCACCTTGCCAAAAAGCAAAGGTGATAACTAAATGGCTCAGGGAACAAAACATAGAGATTTTGGGTCCATGGTCTGGAAACTCCCCAGATCTTAATCCCATTGAGAACTTGTGGTCAATCATCAAGAGACGGGTGGACAAACAAAAACCAACAAATTCAGACAAAATTAAAGCATTGATTCTGCAAGAATGGACTGCTATCAGTCAGGATTTGGTCCAGAAGTTGATTGAGAGCATGCCAGGGAGAATTGCAGAGGTCCTGAAGAAGAAGGGTCAACACTGCAAATATTGACTTGCTGCATTAACTCATTCTAACTGTCAATATAAGCTTCTGTTACTCATAATATGAATGCAATTATATTTCTGTATGTGATATAAACATCTGACAAACACACATAAAAACCAGAGGGCAGCAGATCATGTGAAAATATAATATTTGTGTCATTCTCAAAACTTTTGGCCATGACTGTAGAGCTGGTGCCCTTCGGAGGATTAGGAGGAGATGTTTTAGACCTGCTCTCCCCTCCATCATTATGGGCAATGTGAGATCTCTTGCGAATAAGATGGACGAACTGGCGGCGCACACCAGGCATCATCAGAAGTTTCAGGAGTGCAGCATGATGCTGTTTACAGAGACTTGGCTCACCGAAGTTACTCTGGACACTCTTGTCTCCTTGGATGGCTTTAAACTCCTTCGGGCGGACAGGACAAGTGAGAGCGGTAAGAGGAAAGGAGGAGGGCTGTTTTATATTTGTGAATGATAGATGGTGTAACCGTAGGCACATTGTGATTAAGGAGCAAACTTGCTGTAAGGACATTGAACTATTAGCTGTGAGCATGAGACCTTTCTATTTACCTAGGGAACTATCACATGTCATCGTGATAGCTGCAAATGCCCCCCCCCCCTCTGCGAAAGCTGACGTAGCCTGTGAGGTCCTACAAGCCACGGTGAGCCAGTTGCAGTCGCTACACCCCTAGGCTTTCCTTCTGGTGTCTAGAGATTTCAACCATGTCTCTCCATCATCCACACTTCCCAGTTTCACACAGTATGTAACCTGCCACACAAGAGATAACAAAACATTCTTTGCTAATGCGAGTGAGGCATATAACTCATCAGCCCTACCGCCCCTGGGAAGATCGTATCACAACCTAGTGCATCTCCGACCTGTGTTCAAGCGTACGTAGAGAACCAGCTGTCACCCACACAGTGAGGATATGGTCCGAGGAGAGTGATGAGGCCCTGAAGGATTGTTTTGACACAACCGCAAGGGAAGTGCTGCAGGATTCCTATGGAGAAGACATAGAAGGACTCACACACTGCATAACGGACTACATTAATTTTTGTGTGGACACCACAGTACCCACAAAAGTGTTGAGGTGCTTCTCCAACAACAAACCATGGATTAATTCTGATATAAAAACACTACTCAAGGAGAAAAAGAAGGCATTCAGTGCAAGAGACAAGAAGGGGCTGAGTGGGGTACAAAATGAGCTGAGGCATCAAATCAGGCAGGAAAAAGCCAATTATAAGAGAAAAATTGAAGAGCAAATGAAAAGAAAAGTGCAGTCTGGAAAGGTCTTTAGTCAATTTCTGGTCATAAACAGTCTGTCTCCCAGGTAGAAGCAGATGTTAATTAGCTTAAACTAAATCTATTCTTCAATAGATTTGATCACACACAGCTCCTCCCACCCCAGCATGTCATTCAATCCCCTCTCCCACACTGCCCCCACCCCCTGCTGCTATTTCCCACCAGACCAGTAAATCCAGCAATCAGTCATTATCTGACCACAGTCTGACCTTCACACATGCCCAAGAAGGAAAGGAGCTGAAAAAGATCAAGGCTAGGAAAGCCGCTGGACCATATGGCATCAGTGCAAATCTAATTAAGACTTGTGGGGACCAGCTGTGTGGTATTATTACATATATGTTTAATATCAGCCTGAAGCTGGAAATAGTACCTGAATTGTGGAAATCTTCTTGTGTGGTACTGGTTCCAAAGAAACCTCATCCTATGGACCTTAACAACTACAGACCTGTAGCATTGACATCCCACCTGATGAAGATCTTAGAGAGACTGGTTCTCACACATCTCTGCCCTCTAGTGAGCCCGGCTATGGACCCTCTCCTTTCATTTGTTCATTTTCATAGAATTTTTATATATTATTACTTTTGTCAGATTCAAATTATTTCTGTGACCATTGCGGGTTTTTCTTTCATTAAACGAGGGTTACCAACAATTTTGTCCACGCGGGTATAAGTACCTGGGTGTGCTCCTCAATAATAAACTGGACTGGGCAGATCACATGGATATCCTATACAGGAAGGGCCACAGCAGGCTTTACCTGCTTAGGAGGCTGAGAGCCTTTGGAGTCCAGGGGGCACTTCTTAGGACTTTTTTCAACTCAGTAGAAACATCAGCCATCTTCTTTGGAGTGGTCTGTTGGGGGAGTAGTATATCAGCCAGGGGTAGAAATAAACTCGACAAACTGATTAGAAGGACCAGCTCTGTCCTTGGGAGTCATACTGTGCGTGGTGTGCTCCATGCGGGAGAATAACTCTCATTCCATGCATGAGACCGTGACAGCACTGGGCAGTACTGTCAGTGACCGACTACTTCACCCTAAGTGTGAGAAGGAGCGCTATTGGAAGTCTTTTCTCCCCGCTGCGGTTAGGTTGTACAACCAACACCGATCTAGGATCAGGCCATACAGAGAACTGAAATATCTTTCTATTGTGATACCCCCCTCTGCTACTTTTTACCTGTACTCTACTTTCTTTCTATCTGTCTGTCTACTATCACTGGAATCGTTGATTATGATGTTAATCTGTTTTTCCTTAGTCCTAACAGCAGCACAATATGGGGTATTCCTGCCCCTGTGTGTTGGTAGGACAGGTGGAACTTTTAATTAACATAAATTATGCATAACTACACTACCCTATAAGAGGGCAATGCGACCTCCCCCCCTTGTGTAAGTTATAAAGTAAAAATTTCTAAGTTTAGGGAGGGAAGCTTGTGCTGGTAGGACTAAGGGAAAACAGATTAACATCATAATCAATGATTCCCTTACGTCCTACAGCAGCACAATATGGGGATATACACTGCCTTGCGAAAGTATTCAGCCCCCTTGAACTTTTCAACCTTTTGCTACATTTCAGGCTTCAAACATAAGGATATAAAATTTTAATTTTTTGGTGAAGAATCAACAAGTGGGACACAATCGTGAAGTGGAACGAAATTTATTGGATATTTTAAACTTTTGTAAAAAATAAAAAACTGAGAAGTGGGGCGTGCAATATTATTCGGCCCCCTTCTTAAAATACTTTGTAGCACCACCTTTTGCTGCGATTACAGCTGCAAGTCGCTTGGGGTATGTCTCTATCAGTTTTGCACATCGAGAGACTGAAATTCTTGCCCATTCTTCCTTGGAAAACAGCTCGAGCTCAGTGAAGTTGGATGGAGAGCGTTTGTGAACAGCAGTTTTCAGCTCTTTCCAAAGATTCTCGATTGGATTCAGGTCTGGACTTTGACTTGGCCATTCTAACACCTGGATACGTTTATTTGTGAAACATTCCATTGTAGAGTTTGCTTTATGTTTGGGATCATTGTCTTGTTGGAAGATAAATCTCTGTCCCAGTCTCAGGTCTTTTGCAGACTCCAACAGGTTTTCTTCCAGACTGGTCCTGTATTTGGCTCCATCCATCTTCCCATCAATTTTAACCATCTTCCCTGTCCCTGCTGAAGAAAAGCAGGCCCAAACCATGATGCTGCCACCACCATGTTTGACAGTGGGGATGGTGTGTTCAGGGTGATGAGCTGTGTTGCTTTTACTCCAAACATATCATTTTGCATTGTGGCCAAAAAGTTTGATTTTGGTTTCATCTGACCAGAGCACCTTCTTCCACATGTTTGGTGTGTCTCCCAGGTGGCTTGTGGCAAACTTTAAACAAGACTTTTTATGGATATCTTTGAGAAATGGCTTTCTTCTTGCCACTCTTCCATAAAGGCCAGATTTGTGCAGTGTACGACTGATTGTTGTCCTATGGACAGACTCTCCCACCTCAGCTGTAGATCTCTGCAGTTCATCCAGAGTGATCATGGGCCTCTTGGCTGCATCTCTGATCAGTCTTCTCCTTGTTTGAGATGAAAGTTTAGAGCAGGGGTCGGCAACCCCCGGCACGCGTGCCAAGAGTGGCACGCGAGGCTTATTTCCCTGGCACGGCAGCGGTGTGTTCACATATGTCACATCTGTTTCCCTCCGGCGTGGTGCACACAAGCTGGAGGGAAACTGATGCCAGGACGGATCCCATAGTTTTCTATGGGATCGGTTCGGGCACAAGAGGCATCAGTTCTGGCGCCGGATCTGTGCCTCAGCCGGATGGAAAAACGTTACCTGCAGTGTTTTTCCATTCGGCTTCCTTAAAATTTCATTAGCGCGGGGTGAACATGGATGCGGCAACACCCGGCGTCTGCACAGTCTATGTACAGTAGTGAAGCCGATAATTGCCGGCTTCACTACTGTACCTGAATGAATTGCTCAGGATTGGTTAAAGCTATAAAGAAACACTTGAATTCATTTTAAAGATGAAAATCTCCTCTTTAAAATGATACCAAGATCACCATGATCATCCTTAAACATCCTGAGCAATTCGCTAGTGAAAACGAAGTTCTGCATTGAAATCCCAATGCAGATCTCAATTCCCGACATTGTTTTAACAGTGAATCGCTCTGAATGTGTAAGGTCAATCATGGAGATCTTGGAATCGTATTAAAAATGAGATTCTCATCTTTAAAATGAATCCAGTTGCATCTTTGTGACCCTAATAGATCCTTAGAAATGGGGCTCTAAAAGTGTCCCCCCCTCCTGTGTCAGGCAGCATCTTAGAGCTAAGGAAGGAGGGGGAGGAGGAGCTGCAGACTGCAGAGACAATGATAACTCCTCATTGTCTGTGCATAAGCTGCAGATTACCCCAGGGGGGGTAGTAGAGACTTCCATTCTTATCCCCTCTCCTATGAATCAGAGAGCATACTGTACTTCTGCTCTCTGATAGTCACATAGAGGGATAATGTAACACCCCTCTGAGCCTAATCACATAACCAGGAAGTTATTGGCGCTGTGACCCAGACATTTACCATCATCCAGGTCGCAGCGCCAGAAGTGTCGCACCAAACACTTACACAACACATGCACAAAGTCACCAATAAAGTTTACATTTTTTCACTGTCTATGTCCTGTCCATACCTGATCTTTATAGAGTAAAATACGCCGCCCGCCTCTCTAGTGATATCTGTTACACACTAAAATAATAGTAATAGCAATTATCACTAGTATTATCACCATAATACCGTGTGCAGGGGCCGCTATGTGACATAATACCGTGTGCAGGGGTCGTCAGACTTACAATTATTGACCGGCACTCCGAGTACCTCAACTTTGATTTTTTTAATCAAAATCGGCACGCCGAACAAAAAAGGTTGCCTACCCCTGGTTTAGAGGGACGGCCGGGTCTTGGTAGATTTGCAGTGGTCTGATACTCCTTCCATTTCAATATGATCGCTTGCACAGTGCTCCTTGGGATGTTTAAAGTTTGGGAAATCTTTTTGTATCCAAATCCGGCTTTAAACTTCTCCACAACAGTATCACGGACCTGCCTGGTGTGTTCCTTGGTCTTCATGATGCTCTTTGCGCTTTAAACAGAACCCTGAGACTATCACAGAGCAGGTGCACTTATACGGAGACTTGATTACACACAGGTGGATTATATTTATCATCATCAGTCATTTAGGACAACATTGGATCATTCAGAGATCCTCACTGAACTTCTGGAGTGGGTTTGCTGCACTGAAAGTAAAGGGGCCGAATACAGTAATATTGCACGCCCCACTTTTCAGTTTTTTATTTTTTACAAAAGTTTAAAATATCCAATAAATTTCGTTCCACTTCACGATTGTGTCCCACTTGTTGTTGATACTTCACCAAAAAATTTAAATTTTATATCTTTATGTTTGAAGCCTGAAATGTGACAAAAGGTTGAAAAGTTCAAGGGGGCCGAATACTTTCGCAAGGCACTGTAGCAAGTAATTCCCTTAGGTAGGGTTTCCCTGCTCTACAACATCTAGGACTGACTGTCCAAAGGCAGTCACCACAGAACTTCGAACATCTAGTTGATCATGTTTTACAAAGGTTAGGTGAGATGACCAAGAAGCAGCTGCACAGATCTGATCCAGCGGTAAGGTCCAGTTCTCAGCCCAAGAGGTTGATACAGCTCTGGTTGAATGGGCTGTACAAAATTCAGGTGGAGCTAACCCCTGAGCGAAAAAAAAAAGAGACCTCGATTGCCTCCTTGATCCTCCTAGATAAGGTAGGTTTGGAAGCCCTGAGACGTTTGTCTCTACCATACATGTTGACAAGGAGATTCTTGGCTCTCCTAAATGAACGTGAAACAACTAGTGTGTGAAGTTTTTTTTTTTTTTTTCTCCTCTTCAGAGGAAGGGGCTGGAAAAAACACGGGTAAAGACTAATTGGCTAATATTGGCACAGGAAGGCACCTTAGGGTTAAACCCAAGAAGAAACCTAAGTTGGACCCTATCTGCAAAAAATGATATATAAGATTCCTTGGAAGGAAAAGCCTGGACCATACTTACCCTTTTGGCCGAAGTGATGGCTAATAGAAAGCTGGTTTTAAAGGCAAGAAATTTAAGATCTACATCCTCCAAAGGTTCAAAAAGGAGGACCACAAAGACCTGAAAGAACAGTCGAGAGATCCCACTGGTGAACCGGAGCTGAGACCACCGGTCTAAGTATGGTAGCGCCCTTAAGGAACCCAGCAATAAGGGAATCCTGGGACAATCGTCTGCCTAAAGGCAGATAAGACTGAAACCTGTACCCTCAGTGTAGCAGGAGAAAGGCCTGAATCCTAGCCGCCTTGAAGAAAATCCCAATTTTTGCCGTAGTAGGGTTTGAACTATAAGCTCCTCTTTTGGAGCACCACTGCTTGAAGATGTTACCTATCCTATGGTAGCTTTTCTTGGTAGACTCTGCTCTGGCACAGGAAAGGGTCTTCAAGACGGCTTCTGACAGTCCACTAAATCTCCATAGGGACTGGTCAACCTCCAGGCTGTCAGGTTGAATCTCCTCAGATCCTGGTGCTTCTGAGTTCCTAGGGAAACCAGGTTCTGGGTGGGGGGAAGCCTCCAATATGTCCCTCGACTCATGTACATGAGCTGGGCAAACCAAGTCCTTTTTTGGCCAGAATAGTATGATGGCTATCACAGAGACTTGGTCCTGTCTGACTTTCATCAATACTTTTGGTATCATGGAAAGTGGAGGGAAGATGTATGCCAGCCTGAACCTCCAAGGGATGGACAGGGCATCCACTGCCAAGGGATAGTCCTCCTGATACAGAGAGCAGAACGTCTCTACCTTGGCGTTGAGACTGGTTGCCATGAGGTCTACTTCTGAGAGACCCCACTTCAGGGTAATCTGATGGAATGCATCTGGATTGAGAGACCATTCTCCTGATACGACAAGACCCCGACTCAACTGATCCTTGTCCGGTTTTCTCGTACAGGTGGGCTCCCCATCCCGAGAGGGATGCATCGGTAGTCAACAGGGTCCAACGAGGTTGGACCATGGACATTCCATCTTTCAGATGTATCCACTATCTGAGGGAAAGACGGGTACTGGGAGATAGCTTGATCTTCTTGTCGAGACCGAGAGGAGTACGGTTCCAGGCTTTTAGTACATCCATCTGGAGAGGACGCAAATGCCATAAAGCCCAAGGGACTGCAATGGCTGAGGATGACATCAGGCCTAGGCCTCTCATGGATGTTCTGATGGATACCAGGCGTGTCCTGAAGAGAAACCAGACCACTTTGATCAATCTTTCCTTGCAGGTGTTAAGGTAAACCCCCACGCGGTCTGAGTTCAACAGATACCCCAGGAACTTCCTGCGGGTAGAGGGAACTACTTCTGACTTCTCCCAATTTATTAGCCAACCCAAGCTCTGGAGAAAGGAACGGCTATCAGTAACTGCTGGAGCAAAACTGATTCTGACTGGGCTTTTATTAGCCAGTCGTCCAGTTATGGCAGCACAAAAAGGCCCTGAAGCCTGAGAGAGGTGGCTATAGGAGCCACAACTTTGGTGAAGGTATGAGGAGCTGAAGTGATGCCAAGGCATATATTGGGACATGCAGATAGGCATCCTTTTAGATCTAAGGTGACGAAAAACTTCGACCTGTTGGAAAAGGATGTAACGGATTTTACGGTCTCCATGCGAAAATGTTTTTTCTTTATGAAGCGATTCAGATATCTTAAGTCTATAATCATTCTCCAGCTGCCTGATGGTTCTGGCACCAGAACTAGGGAGTAGACACTGAATCCTTCCTCCAAGGGGGGAACTCTTCAAAAGCCCCCTTGCGGATGTAATCGTGAATGGAGCATTCCAATATATCCTACTGAGCTGCAGGAAGAGAGCGGGTTATGACGAATCGATCCTGAGGTGGCTGAGAAACTCGATCGCATAACCTCGCTGAACAATCTGCAAGACCCAAGGGTCCTGAATATTTTCCAGCCAAACAGTGTAAAAGTGAGAAAACCGACCTCCGACAGGAGACTCGGCCACAGGAAGAAGGCAGCCGATGTCAAGCTAGGTTTCTTTTTGTCCTCATCCTTGGGGAACCTTCATCCAGAACCCCTAGGCTGATCTCTAGGACTTCTCTGGAACTGAGGTCTGGGTTGAGGCTGGTAACCTCTACCCCGGCTGGAAGGTCTTGACCTGCCTCTAAAGGCCTGAGGCAGAGTCTTACCCTTTTAAGGTCTTCCATAATCTCATCCAGGCTTCTGCCAAAGCATACCCAGCTCAAAGGGTAGAGAACAAAGGTTGAACTTGGAGGCATTATCCGCTCTCCAGGGTTTTAACCATAGCGGCCTTCTAGCTGCCGTAGAAAGGGCCAAAGATTTGGCCGCCAGCCTTAAATGATGTTGGGAGGCTTCGGCTAAATAATCTGCCGACAAGGAAACCGAACTAAAAAAAGCTAGGAGATCGTGTCTGGAGACTCCAGAGTCGATGTCAGCACGTAATTTGCTTGAGACTTCATTAGAGGCAATAGCCACAGAAGTCTGACCAGAGGCCAGAGAATAAACCTTCCTAAAGGTACTCTCTATGTGTCTAGACTTGGGGTCCTGGAAGTTAGAACTATCATCCACTGGGACCACTTGGCCACTGCCGTGTCCACTTTAGGTGGGAGGCCCCACGGATCCCACTGAGCCTCCGGAATAGAGAATCTTCTGGAATATATAGGAGATCTTTCTGGATGATTCCATTCCGCAAGCATGAATTTTTCCAGTGACTTGTCCACTTGGAAGGCCCTAGGCCCCCTAGAGGTGGAACAGGAGGCTTCCCCGTCAACATCATGGTCCCTTGACCAGATGGACTTCAGCAGCCTATTTATCTTTTCAGGATGAAAGAGAGGTCTGCTGGAATTTTCCAAGGTATCAGCAGATGAAAGCATTTAGTCAATCACCTGGAAATCTTCAATAGCTTCACAGTGTGTCACACTGCATACAAACTAGATCCTCTTTTTTTTTTTTTTTTTTTTTTTAAAACTCCTTGCAGGATTTGAACCCAGGACTGCAAGGCTGCAGTGCTAACCACTAAGCCACTGTGCTGCCCCGGGCTGCAGTAGCACGAACAGTAATCCAAGTGGAGTACTGAGGCCTTCCTCACTAAGAGACAAGCCATCTCCTGCACTGAGATGAAGGCTTCTATAGGAGGGGAGGAGGAATGAGAAAGTAGTGCTCACAAACAACCTTCCCCCCATAAATTTTGCAAAGCTTAATTCCTTGTACAGAGAATTAAGCTAAATAATATACATACCGATGCCAGAAAAGAGGCTCAGCAAATATAAACTTGCAAAAGGAGGAAACTAAGCCGCAAAAAGTCTGACCGAGAATTCAGTCCCCGGAAAGGTTCCGGAGGAACAAACTGACTGACGCCACTTCTGGCGGCCGCAGAGCTTGTAAGGTAAGTGAAATGCTAATGCCCCACATCAAGGCTGCACAAGTGGCCTGCACTACAGGACTTTAAACATGCAGCATGCAACTACAGCTGCATGAATTACTGAAATCAACCTTTTCAAAGCAAAGGTTGCAAGCTTGGCTAGGCACAAAAAAAAGGTAAGTGAAACGGCAATTCTTCACCTCAAGGCTGCACAAGTAGCCTGTATACTGGCCTTTGAACATACAGCATGTAACTACAGCTGCATGAACTACTGAAATCAACCTTTCAGAGCGAAGGTTGAAAGCTTGGCTAGTACAAAAAAACTGCCTAAATAAAACCCCCCTTCTTTTCCACAGAAGAGAAGAGAGGTGTAAAGATGACTCCCCAAAGGAAGTTAACAAATTTAGGGGAAAAACAAAACATGGGATGAAAAAAGACCTCCCTCCTCCTGTCCCACCACACAGGACAGAAAAAAACACAAGGGGGAGGTCCCTTTGCCCTCTTATAGGGTAGCGTAGTCATGCATAATTTATGTTAATTAAAAGTTCTGCCTGTCCTACCAACACACAGGGGCAGGAATCCCCCATATTGTGCTGCTGTAGGACGTAAGGGAATGCCTCTTTACCTTGGAATGTTTTTGTATATATTATATTTGTATTGTTTGCCCCAAAGCAAACATTTGACATGGGCCCCCCCCGGACCGCCCCCTCCAACACCCCCGCCCACACAAACCGCATTCCTGCGCACACTATTATGCGCCATAGTGGCCCCTGCACACAGTATTATGCCCTATAGTGGCCCCTACACACGGTATTATGCCCCATAGTGGCCCCTGCACACAGCATTATGCCCCATACTGGCCCCTGAGCACTGTATTATGAAGCATAGTGGCCCCTGCACACAGTATTATGCCCTTTAGTGGCCCCTGCACACAGTATTATGCCCTATAGTGGACCACCCATGAACGATTATTATACTCTGGGGTCTTTTCAGGCCTGAAGACCGCGGAGCGCAGGAGAGGTAAGTAACATTGTTTCTTATGTTCCCTTACCTCCCCTGGGCCTCCGATCGTTATACTCCGGGGTCTGAAAAGACCCCAGAGTATAATGATAGCAGTGTTTGTGGGGTTCACAGTAGCGGCTGCCACAGTGCTCCGGCCCCTGTGGCAGCCGCTATCGCTGCTACCCCAGTATTTACACCCCTATTTGCATATCTTTGCTGCTGTAACACACTGAATTTCCCCATGGTGGGACTATTAAAGGATTATTATTAGTATTAGTAATAATAAAAAAAAAAACGAAAAAAAAAAAAACACCTCCACTGGTTATCAACGTAGTCTATCAAAGCCAAATAAAATCCATAACCCCCCTCCCTCAATGTCCTACTTACCTGTCCAGGTCTGGTATTACCTGCTCTCATGGAATAAACCAGCCAATGGCATCTCATGTGACGAGGTTACTAGAGTAAAGCTAGGATCACATGTACGCCAGGTTCTACGTTGTTTAGGTCTGTCAGGGGACCCGAATGATGAAGAAGCAGACCACAAACAGCGGTTACTCATGGACACCAGCGGACCCCTTTGACTATAATGAGGTCAGTCGTTTCCATACTGAAAGGGGCAGAGAGAAAAGTCCTCCGTTCAGGACTTTTCTTTCTGCCGATTTCTGCAGCTGATGTGAACTTAGCCACAAATGAAGTCTAGTAACCCCCTTTTTTGGTTAATTGAGCACAAAAATGTGAGGACTCCTACTGAAAGGATAGTAACTCAGGCAATCAATATTAGATCTGCTGGGGTCCCCTGCAGATCTCCGGTGTTGTACAAACTGTAGAGGTGAGTGTAGGTACCGCAGTGCTGCTCCATTAAAGTCTCTATATCGGAGATCTGCAGGGGTTTCAGGTGTTGGGCCTCCCTGTAGATCTAATATTGATGGCCTATCCTGAGAAAGTGGATAACTCCTTGAGGCAGGTGCCCCTCGTGGCTTAAACGCCGCAGTAGAAACATTGCGGAAAAAAACGTGACGCTTTTTTACTGCAGGATGCTACGTGGGTCTTAGTCCTAATCACAGTCATGTCAAGCTTGTGATTAACCCCTTCTTGGGTAATCAGCAATTCAATCACTTAGATGGAATCACTAATTGCAGGAGGTCTGGGGAGTCGGTGGTGAATACAGCTCACCATTTCTTACCAGGCACACTGGGTGGACTTCTGGGGGCACATTTAATTAATGAGTATGGGGGGAGAACACAGACAGCCTGCTATACAAATAAAGTATAGCAGCCCTAATATTCCTTAGGGCTGCACCTGCACCAGAGAGAGTATAGTGACCCTAACATTTGTTAGAGTTGCTAACTCATGCACTAGAAAGGGTTAATTGCAGTTATAACTTGACCACAACTAAACCTAAGTGCAGGAGTCACGGTCAAGGATTTACACTCGGGCATGACACACAGACAAGTTATGTCTAGTATTCGCCCCCTTCTAGTGCAGGGACTCCTACTGCTCTGATGGAGTCTCTGCATTGTGGGTAACCTCTTTATACAGCAATGAGCATCAGTTTGGTGCTAGTGATCACTGCAGGGTTGGAGAGTGAGCAGTGCACAATGTTTATGCATACAGCTCACAACCTGGACATGAAAGGGTGGGGCAGTAGGCTGTGGGGGCCATTCTATTTATAATGCAGGAAGAGTGGGAATATATTTAACACAGGGGCACTACTGTATGTTATAACTTCAGTGTCACTGCGCTATGTAACCAGAGCCACGTCATTTACACAGCTCCACACTATGCTCACACACAAGCAGCCCCCCTCCCCCAACCACCTCCTTCACACATACAGCAACACCCCAGAGATTCCACACACACTCAAAGAGTGACACTCCCCAGGGACCCCTTCCACTAACACACAGATGACAACCCCCCAGGGACCTGATCTCCCTCCCCCCACAACACACAGATGGCAGCCCCTCATGGATCTCCTCACATGCATACAGGCGGCAGCCTGCCCAGGGACACCCACAACCTTCCCTCACACACAAGCAGCACCCCCAGAGCCCCCCCATTTACATGAAGACAGCACCCCACACAGACAGCAACCTCTGAGGGACCCCCCTTCCCAAGGCACAGACGGCAGCCCCTAGGGACCGGAACCCACAACACACAGGTGGCAGCCTCCCAGGATCTGGATCACCCCAGCACACAAGCGGCAGCCCCCAGGGTCCGGATCACAATAGCACACAGATGGTCTTGGTGTGCTCTGTACCAGGTACCGGAGACCCTAGCACACAGGCGCAGGCCCCAGACGCCCAGCATAGAGATGGCAGCCCCCCAAGGACTGGACCACCCCCTCCACCAGCATACAGGCAGCAGCCGCCCATGGACTGGACCCCCCAACACACAAGTGGCAGCCCCCCAGTGTCCTGATCACCTCAGCACACAGACAGCAGCACCCCAGGGTCCAGATCACAACAGCACACAGGCGACAGCCCTCCAAGCTCCAGATCACAACTGCACTCAGATGGCAGGACCCAGGTACCAGAGACCCCAGCACACAGGCACCCAGGTCCTGGATCCCCCTAGCATACAGAAGGCAGCCCTCCCGCGCCCCTAAGCATACAGCAGGCAGCACCCCAACGCATAGGTGGCAACCCCCCAAGTGCCGGACCCCTCCAACACACAGGCAGCACCCCCACACGCACACAGGTGGCAGCACCTCAGGGCCCACAGCCAACAACCCTTGCCCACACGCAGCACTGCAGGAATCCCCCCACTTACATGAAGGTAGTACCCAAGGGACCTGGACAATACACGGCAGCACCCCTCGGACCCTCCGCCACATGCCCACAGGTGGAGGTACCCAAGGGACTACCACCAGCACCCACTCACACACACCCCAAGAACCCCCAAACATGCACACAGGTGGCAGCGCCCTGGGACCACCTATAGAACTCCCTCTCACACAGGAAGTACCCCAGGAACCCAACGCACAAAGTCAATACCCCAGGGATCCCACAAAGACACATGCAGCATTCCCCTAGGGACCCGAAACCCCATAGGACCCTACACCCCATTACATGCAAGCAGCACCCCAGATACCCTTGCTCCCCCTTTAGATGCCAGCAGCATCCCAAAGGACCCCTGCCCCCTCCCTGTAGATGCCCGAAGCACACCAAGGATGCATACCCACATAATTAGATGATGATGGAACCCCAGGGACCCTCGCCTCCACCCCCTTTAGTTGCCAGAAGCACACCAGGGACACTTGCCCCCTATCCATGCCAGCAGCATCCCAAGGACCTCCCCCTTTATGCCAGAAGCACCTTTAAGACCCCTACCCTCCTTCAGATGCTAGCAGCACCCCAAGGACCCCTGCCCTCCTTCAGATTCCTACCAGCAACCCAAGGACCCCTGCTCCCCTTTAGATGCCAGCAGCACCCCAAGGACCCCTGCCCTCCTTCAGATTCCTACCAGCAACCCAAGGACCCCTGCCCCTTAGATGCCAACAGCACCCCAAGAACCCCTGCCCCCCTTCAGATGCCAGCAGAACCCCAAGAACCCCTGCTCCCCTTTAGATGCCAGCAGCACCCCAAAGAACTCCTGCCCCGTTTAGATGCCAGAAGCAAAACAAGGACACATGCCCCCATATTCAGACACCAATGGCACCCCAAGGCCCCTCGTCTCCACCCCCTTTAGTTGCCAGAAGTACACCAGGGACCCCTGCCCTTTATTCATGCCAGCAGCATCCTCCTTAGATGCCAATAGCACCCCAAGTACCCATGCCCCCCTTTAAATTCTAGAAGCATCCCAAGGTTCCCTGCCCCCCTACATGCCAGTAGCACCCCATGGACCTATGCCCCCCTCTAAATGCTAGAAGCATCCCAAGGTTCCCTGCCCCCCTACATGCCAGAAGAACCCCAAGGACCCCTGCCCCCCTTTACATGCCAGCAGGACACCCCCCACCCCTTAGATGCCAGAGGAATCCCAAGGACCTCCCCCTTTATGCCAGCAGCACCTCGAGGACCCCTGCCTCCCCTTCAAATGCCAACACCTCCCCGAGGACCTCTGCCCTCCTTCAGATGTCAGCAGCACCATAAGGACCCCTGCCCTCCTTCAGTTGCCAGCAGCACCCCAAGGACCACTGCCCTCTGTCAGATGGAAGCAGCATCCCAAGGACCCCTACCCCTTAAATGCTAGCAGCACCCCAGGGACTCATGCCATCCTTCAGATGTCAGCAGCACCTTTGCCAGAAGCAGCAGCAACCCCAAGGAATCCTGTCCCATTTTTAGATACCAGAAGCACACCAAGGATGCAGGCCCTCATATTTAGATGCCAATGGCATCCCTGCCTCCCCTTTAGTTGCCATAAGCACACCAGGGATACATGTCCCCTATCTATGGGAGCAGCAACCCCCTTAGATGCCAACAGCACCCCAAGGACCCATGCCCTCCTTTAAATGCCAGAAGCACCCCAAGGTTCCCTGTGCTCCCCTACACAGAAGCATCCCATTCCCCCTTAGATGCCAGCAGCATCCCAAGAACAAATGGACACCCCCTCCCATTGATGCCAGCAGCACCTCAAGGATCCCCCTACCAGCCTTTAGATGCCAGATGCATCCCAAGGACGCATGCTCCCATATTTAGATGCCAATGGCACCCCTGCCCCCCCTTAGATGCCCAGAAGCACCCTATGGCCCTCCCTTTTTATGCCAGAAGCACCTCAAGGACCTCTGCCCTCCTTCAGATGCCAGCAGCACCCCAATGACCCCTGCCCTCCTTCAGATGCCAGCAGCACCCCAAGGACCCCTACCCCCCGTTTGGATTCCAGAAGTACAAGGACGCATGCCCCCATATTGAGACGCCAATGGCACCCCAGGGACCAGTGTCTCTACCACCTTTAGTTGCCAGAAACACACCATGGACCCCTGCCCCCTATCCATGCCAGCAGCATCCTCCTTAGATGCCCCCAATAACCCATGCCCCCCTTTAAATGCTAGAAGAATCCCAAGGTTTCCTGCCACCCTATATGCCTGAAGGACCCCCCCTCAGATGCCAGAAGCACCTCAAGGACCTCCCCCTTTATGCCAGCAGCACCTCAAGTACCCCTGCCTCCCCTTCAGGTGCCAGCAGCACCACAAGGACCCCTGCCTCCCCTTCAGATGCCAGCAGCACCCCAAGGACCCTTGCCTCTCCTTCAGATGCCAGCAGCACCCCAAGGACCCCTGCCTACCCTTCAGATGCCAGCAGCACCCCAAGGAACCATGCCCCCATTCAGATGCTAGCAGCACCCCAAGGACCCCTGCCTCCCCTTCAGATGCCAGCAGCACTCCAAGGAACCATGCTCCCATTCAGATGCTAGCAGCACTCCAAGGAACCCTGCCCCCATTCAGATGCCAGCAGCACCCCAAGGACCCCTGCCCTCATTCAGATGCCAGAAGCACCCCAAAGACCCCTGACCCCGTTCAGATGCCAGCAGCACCCCAAGGACTCCTGCCCTCCTACAGATGCCAGCAGTAGCCCAAGGACACCTGCCCCCTGTTTAGATGCCAGAAGCACAAGGACGCATGCCCCATATTTAGACGCCATTGGCACCCCAGGGACCAGTGTCTCCACCCCCATTAGTTGCCAGAAGCACACCATGGACCCCTGCACCCTATCCATGCCAGCAGCATCCCCCTTAGATGCCCCATGCCCTCCTTTAAATGCTAGAAGCACCCCAAGGTTCCCTGACCCCTACATGCTAGAAGCACCCCTTTTCCACTTAGATGCCAGAAGCACCTCAAGGACTCCTGCCCTTTAGATGCCAGAAGAACCCCAGGGACCCCCTGCCCCCTATCCATGCCAGCAACACCCCTCTTAGATGCCAACAGCACCTCAAAGACCCATGCCCCCCTTTAAATGCCAGAAGCACCCCAAGGTTTCCTGCCACCCTATATGCCTAAAGGACCCCCCTTTATGCCAGCAGCACCTCAAGTTCCCCTGGTCCAGGAGTGCCTCATACTATGGGATAAGTGGTGTGAGGAATACTGTGATGGCGGCGCAAAAGACATAGCATAGTGGTAGTAAAGGAATTGAATCCAATGGAGTGAGAAAGTGGATCAAAAGCCCAGCGCAAAGAATTTGGCAAGTGACCATCTTTTTCCATGGTATTTTGTGCATTATTTTTATTTTTGAAAAATAAAAGTTTGTTGCAAGACTGAATTTTCTATATGTGTAATAACATTTTAATTACTTTTCCAGTAAAACAGATAAAAACTCGCTGGCACATCCGCCGGGACCAGTTTAGGAATGAATTGAAGGAGAAGGGCAAAATTGGATTTGGCAGAGCCACCAAACGCCCATACATGTACAGTAAACAACTCATATAGTCATATGAAAAAGTTTGGGCACCCCTATTAATCTTAATCATTTTTAGTTCTAAATATTTGGGTGTTTGCAACAGCCATTTCAATTTGATATATCTAATAACTGATGGACACAGTAATATTTCAGGATTGAAATGATGTTTATTGTACTAACAGAAAATGTGCAATATGCATTAAACCAAAATTTGACCGCTGCAAAAATTTGGGTACCCTTATCATTTTATTGATTTGAATACTTCTAACTACTTTTTACTGACTTACTGAAGCACAAAATTGGTTTTGTAACCTCACTGAGCTTTGAACTTCATAGCCAGGTGTATCCAATCATGAGAAAAGGTATTTAAAGTGGCCAATTGCAAGTTGTTCTCCTATTTGAATCTCCTCTGAAGAGTGGCATCATGGGCTCCTCAAAACAACTCTCAAATGATCTGAAAACAAAGATTGTTCAACATAGTTGTTCAGGGGAAGGATACAAAAAGTTGTCTCAGAGATTTAACCTGTCAGTTTCCACTGTGAGGAGCATAGTAAGGAAATGGAAGACCACAGGGACAGTTCTTGTTAAGCCCAGAAGTGGCAGGCCAAGAAAAATATCAGAAAGGCAGAGAAGAAGAATGGTGAGAACAGTCAAGGACGATCCACAAACCACCTCCAAAGAGCTGCAGCATCATCTTGCTGCAGATGGTGTCACTGTGCACCGGTCAACAATACAGCACACTTTGCACAAGGAGAAGCTGTATGGGAGAGTGATGTGAAAGAAGCCGTTTCTGAAAGCACGCCACAAACAGAGTCGCCTGAGGTATGCAAAAGCACATTTGGACAAGCCAGCTTCATTTTGGAAGAAGGTCCTGTGGACTGATGAAACAAAGATTGAGTTGTTTGGTCATACAAAAAGGCGTTATGCATGGCGTCAAAAAAACACAGCATTCCAAGAAAAACACTTGCTACTCACTGTAAAATTTGGTGGAGGTTCCATCATGCTTTGGGGCTGTGTGGCCAATGCCGGCAACGGGAATCTTGTTAAAGTTGAGGGTCGCATGGATTCAACTCAGTATCAGCAGATTCTTGAGAATAATGTACAAGAATCAGTGACGAATTTGAAGTTATGCCGGGGATGGATATTTCAGCAAGACAATGATCCAAAACACAGCTCCAAATCTACTCAGGCATTCATGCAGAGGAACAATTACAAAGTTCTGGAATGGCCATCCCAGTCCCCAGACCTGAATATCATTGAACATCTGTGGGATAATTTGAAGCGGGCTGTCCATGCTCGGCGACCATCAAACTTAACTGAACTGGAATTGTTTTGTAAAGAGGAATGGTCAAAAATACCTTCATCCAGGATCCAGGAACTGATTAAAAGCTACAGGAAGCGACTAGAGGCTGTTATTTTTGCAAAAGGAGGATCTACTAAATATTAATGTCACTTTTCTGTTGAGGTGCCCATACTTTTGCACCGGTCAAATTTTGGTTTAATGCATATTGCACATTTTCTGTTAGTACAATAAACCTCATTTCAATCCTGAAATATTACTGTGTCCATCAGTTATTAGATATATCAAATTGAAATGGCTGTTGCAAACACCCACATATTTAGAGCTAAAAATGATTAAGATTAATAGGGGTGCCCAAACTTTTTCATATGACTGTATATTTGCGGGATGTCCTGGAAGTTGGGTCGTAAGTACATTTATTTCATTTGCTGGAAGGGGCAGTAGTAAAGTTTGGACCTATGCTAGGAAGCACAAGCACCTGTGCTACCTAGCATCCGTCCTTTGTGCACCATTTCATAGGCATGTTGTCAGGGTCAACAATGTTATTATTTGGGATATACTCTTTTTGAAATCAAATTTTTACTGGTCTATACTTTGATTCACATAGGATAATTTGGAGGAGAAGGAAGAGGAAACAGGATCCCAACATTGAGACGCCCGCCTCTCTTGCACAAATGTCCTCTGCTGCTGCTTCCTCCCAGACTCCACTCTTGCCTGAGGAGACACCCACATCCAGGCCCAGGAAGAGAGTGCCTCAACAAGAGGCAACTGACACCCGAGCCTTGAGTGACGCACAAGTATCTCAACCAGAAGAGTGAGGAGTTGTCAGAAGAACACTTTGGGCTGGCGGTGGGGGAATATTTGAAAAAGGTCCTCTGGGAGAGGAGATTTAGATGCCGATCAGCTCTCCTGGGGGTCCTTGAGATATTTTCTTCACCTGCAGCTGACTCTTGTGAGCTTCACTACAACCGACTGGATGTTCCTTCACATTCTGTGGGTCCTCTACCCGCTAAGCCCAATTACATAACCCGTATGTACTAGCAGAAGTATTACCATTACTCCTCTGAATCGTCAAATGGGCCTTATCATTTGAGTTCATTATCTTCCTCCTCTGTACCGTACTCAGATGGATCCTAGTATGGAGGGTACCCTCTCTTCTGCCAGACACCCGTTCGAGAACAGGAGGAGCGAGTTCCACCTTCCTGTCCACCTGGAACATTCAGTAGGGAACTTGCTGATTTGTAGATATGTTTATTTATATGTTGTTATAGTATTATCTCTTATATACTGTATATACAAATTAGTTTCTGTCTGTTCTTTATACACGACCAAACGACTGGACCGATCCTCACCAAATTTTGCACACATATACATTAGGTGTCCGGGAATATTTTAGAATGGGTCTCAGCTCTCTTGGACGTACCGTTCCTGAGATACAGTATTCCCAAAAAATGACCAACATTAGCTATTACAAGCCTGCAAGTCTTTCACTCATATTCCAACTGCCATAAACACGGTCATATGTCCCTTATCAGCCAATAAGAGCTCGCAGGCGCTTACTCTCCTCAGGCACACAGGTTTCCATAGCAACCAAGCTATTTATGACCTGTATTAGTCAATAGCAGTTCGCAGGTCCTTAAATATTCAGTCATATCACATGTATCAGCCAATATAAGTTCACATTTAATTTACCAGGTTTGACATGGGACCCCCCCCGGCAACCTCCACCCCCCCCCCCGCACAAACTGCATTCCTGCACACACTATTATGCCCCATAGTGGCCCCTGCACACACTATTAGGTTCCATAGTGGCCCTTGCACACAGTATTCTGCCCCATAGTGGCCCCTGCACGCAGTATCATAGTGGCCCCTTCATATAGTATTATGCGCACTCCCTGATACCTCTTCAATGTTGGACCAGATGTCACGTGAGCCAGGCATGCATCGCGACGCATAATGACGGACTGGCCCACCGACGTCTGGGACGTCACCAAGGAGGCCCGAAGCCTGCTGACAAGACCCCAGAGTATAATGATAGCAGTGTTTGTGGGGTTCACGCTCCGCAGGCCTTACTTATCGATCCCCACTCCTGCTCACAGCCGCCTCTGCAGAAGGTGAAGCGCAGACGGCCGTGAGCAGGAGCGGGGATCGGTAAGTAAGTAGGGCCCGTTACCTGCTGGTGTTACACCAGCAGGTAACGGCCTATTAAAAAAAAACAAAAAAACATCAGGGGCCCGCCGGGACCCCTAATATCCTGGGCCCTGTGGCAGCCGCTACCACTGCTACCCCGATATTTACACCACTGACTGGATTGCCATACTGGATTTCAGCATTCTTATAAATTGAAACGTTTTTAAACTACTCATGCCCCCTGCAGCAAAACGCATGGCTGCTGCTCGAGCTAATGAAAACTCTCAGCAGACCCAAGCCTGTCTCTAATCTGACAAGATATGTCACAGACAACAGCGAGCTGCTGAAACAACCCAGCAGACCCAAGCCCATCTCCAATCTGGCAAGGCATTGTCAGCCATATGCACACAGCTGCACTCCATGTTTCCATAACAACCCAGCCATTTTTCTTCACTGCTGTAGGTCAGCTTTAAAGGGGCAGGGCACTGTGGAAGACACTGTTACACAAGGTCGCATACACACAGCTTTACTCCATGTTTTCTATAACAACCTATCGCAGGTCTTTCACTGATATCCAAACTGAGATACACATGATCACATGACGCTTATGGACCAATGGAAAATCGCAGGTTCTTCAGGCTTGACATACACAGCTTTACACCAGGTTTCCATAGTAACCAAGCTATTTATGACCTGTATGAGTCAATATCAGTTTGCAGGTCCTTAAATATTCAGTCATATGACGTGCATCAGCCAATATAAGTTGACATTTCATTTACCAGGTTTCCATAGCAACACAGCCATAAATAGACTGTACCTATACTGGACTGCCATACTGGATGTCAAGTGCAAAACTGGCCAATTCTTATGGGGTCACTACTCAAACAAAAAATGAAATATACCCGTGCGAAGCTGGGTCCTTCTGATAGTACTCATATATTTATACATAAACAGTTTTATAACTACTTATTCATGTTTCCTCAACATCTGTATTTTAGGGACCCATATGTATGTTGAATGTATGTGGGATGTATGCTGCATTTGCTTGTGTGTAGCTATTCTGAATGTTGTCTGATATTTGTTGAATGTTATTGGTAGATAGATGATAAGGCTTCTTTTTAACAACTTACCTTGTCTTGGTCTCTACTTTAGAAAATTCATAGATGAGTTTTTTAAAAATTCGATTCGGCCGCTTCGCCGAATTTTCCCAAACGATTCGATCCGAATTAATTTGCGCCGTAACGCGCTAAAAACAGCTATTTCCTGGCTGCAGAGAGCCTGTATAGTGGTGTAGAACACTGTGCCTTGAAGTAACACGCATAGGGAATTTGCTGTGGTAGTGAAACAATACTGTGAGTCAGTATGACACGCACATGACAGGCGTCGCTCTTAGAACCGCTGCACACTTCACTTATTTGCCAGTTACTGGGCCAAAACTGACCAACTAACTCAAGTGTGAACTCAACCTTACAGGTCGATGTTTGTGCCAGGTATAAAGAACCGTGCAGAGGCCCAAGATCCTACTGTAGCGTGAAAGAACGCACTCCTTTTACAGCGTCATCTGCTGATTCCACATAGATGTCTACAGAACCTGTTCTATTAAACGCATATACAAGTAGAGCTCCCCTGACAGAGTGGAGAGGGTGTCAGCAGTAAGTTTGTGTTAACTTCACTGATTATTTTGCCCTTCCTCTGATCCATCAGAACAATAACCCCACAAAAAAACGGATCCTGTCCGTTGAGCATCTGCCTTCACTCGGTCAGTATTTGGTCAGTAATCCATCAGTATTGCTGATGCCAAAAAAAACAGGAGTGGATCCAAAACAGAGATGATCTGTGAATGGAATATTTGCATGTCTTCTGTGTTTTGTACCCACTCCTGCTTTTGGCTATCAAATCATCAAGCCAATTCTGATGGGACTATACAGGCCTTACAGCTGCTACACAGACAGGATCTGTTGTGCATCTCATTTTTCCTTCCTTCTGACAGATCAGAAGAAGGGTCAAATAAATGATGATGTCAACCAGGCCAAAAAGGCAAAATAGTGGCCCAGTCATAGAGTGGGGAGGGTGGGAACAACATGAGAAGTGACATAATGTGGAGGTAGCAGCAGCATGAGTAGACCACAGAGTGGCAAGGTGACATAATGTGGAGGTGGCAGCAGCATGAGGAGGCCATAGAGTGACTCGGTGACATATGGCCATGTTCAACTCCACCAGTGGCTTAACAAAAAACTGCCACACCGCCGAGTAGGAGATTTTACCCCCAACACTCCGCACTGACTGATTGCTACAGCCACTGCCTCCGTGAACCCCTGCACCACTGCTTTCCGGGCAGGTAGGCTCCTGCGAAGCGTGTGGTCCACGTTTGGCTCCTGACCTCCCACTGCTGCCACCCTCCTGATTCCAGGCCATGCTACCAATTTGCTGGCTCCACCGTTGCCTCATGCGCAAGCTGCCACCCTCTTCTCATGATGATGATGAAGCACCTTCGTCATCCGGCTCCCAATTGCGATCGGCTACATCATCATCAAGTACTGTCTGCACGTCACTGATGTCCTCCTCAACGGTCTCTGAGCCAGGAGTCTGACCACTTGCAACACCAGCTCCCACGCCACTCTCCTCATCACTACTCTCCCACCTACCGGAGGAATCGGTGGATGTCTCCTCCAGATCTTGGCTGGGCAGTAGCTGCTGACTGTCCTCTAGTAGCTCATCCTTGCTGTATAGTGGAGCTGAGCCCATAGCATAGAGTACTTCTCTGGCTGAGGGAACAGAAAAGGACAGAGGCAGGTTGAGGACAAGTGGGAGCACAGGGCCTGCTTCTGGGCCATGCCAACTAAGGGTTGTGTCTGACGAACTGTTAAATACTGTATACTTGAATTAATTCTTACTCACGTGTTGACCCATAAGGTAACATTATTGGAGGACTCAGCTTCTTATAAAAACATAGAAATTTATTAGAGTCTTCATGGAAAAATAGATACAGGAAAAACTTCCAAAATAACAGAAATATCAGTCAATGTCTTATTAGCTTACATCATGGGAGAAGCTCATAGTTACGTTCAAGCTGGATTTCTTGTGTTCCATCTTGGTTCATGCTTATTCATCTGTGTGTTGGTCTTCTCCAGGTGTCAGAGGAAGAAAGACAGAACCCCACATGTGTTTCTGTCAATCATTTATATTCATGAGAAGGGGTGTTCCCCAGCATCCTTAAACATTTACAATTGTATTTGGACAATACTAAAATAAGTGTGTACCCTAACCACACCCATGCACCATAATAGAGAAGAGTGTTGTCAGCAACTATAATTAACTCTTACAGGTTATGAATATTGCAATCTAATAATATTTAACATAAACCCACCGACTCTTGGCTGATGTGACTTGGGATGAAGTGGATGACCGAGTCAACCATTCTAGAACCGCTGGGTTGTTGGTCAAGACACGACCACTAGCTGACACTGGGAGCTCAGGCCTCTGGAAGTGACCCCTGCTGCCACGCCCCCTTACTCTGCTGCAAACTGTGCCTGAACCAGAAACATTTAGGCTTGTGCCCCTCCCCTGTGCAGGATCTGTCGCTTTTTTGCTTGACATACTGTTAGATCAAAAATGTAAATGAAAAGGAAATTAATACAGGGCAAAAACACACAACAGAAACAGCGACACAAACTTATTTCACTTATTCAAGTGTTTTCTACCACTTTCCCTGGCGCCTGCTGACGCCTCTCCCTGCACTAAGTACACTGGAAAGTGCCTGAATCTCAGATGGTGGAGGGTATTTATAGTGTTGTGACATCACAGGGCTGGCTGGCTGCTGATTGGCTGAATGCATGGCATTGTGGGTGATCCCGCGTTCCCAGAGTTCCTTGCCCCATGTCCTAACACGTGCAGCAGCCATTTTAGGAAAAAATGCCATTCGTTACCACGAAGCGTGAGGAAATCCGGATTCAATGCGAACCAAATATTTCCTGAAATTCGGAACGAATTCCACTTCGCCAGCTTCGATTCGTTCATCTCTAATAATGAGGTATTGGTTCATATTTCTGCATGTATACTGTTCATTTAAAAATGAAGTGCTTTTTTTTAAAAATAAACAAATAAATTAATTAATAAAAAGCTGGTGGCCTTGCAATTACTTAAGCTCACAACCCATGTCAAGGGTCCTCATTTTCTTGTGAATTCCTACACTAAACTAAAACAGGAACAACTAACTAACTAAACAGGAACAATAACAACAGTACAGAACCAGTCAAATATTATCTGCCACCGTAGATAACATCTCTCTGCCAGGAAAATGCTGCCGCAGGTGATAAAGAGTTTTTCTCGTAGAGTTTGTAAGGTGGTAGTTACATATATGCCTCTGTTCATCCAAGACACACCAAGGGTATGGCAGCAACACATGGGTGGATAGTCCAAATCCTTTGTCAGCAACGATGATGAATGGCATTGGAGGTCCCTATGATACAGGCACTTGCAGTTGAAAGCTCACAGGGAACAGTTCTGAAAGGGTGTGGTCTAAATATACTAACAGAGTCATAAGTGTCCAAGTAGCTTTAGCAGGGTGGATGACATGGGAAAATGATGGTTAAATACATGGTGAAAAGACGAAGGGACAATTATATTCTGTCAAGATGTGTAAGGTCACTAGACTTTACAGAAAGGGTATGGTCCAAATATACTAACAGGGTAAAAAGTAGCTTACATTAGCAGGGTGGGTGGCACGGATGTGGATGACTTACTGACGACTTGGGGTCTGCAAATGTGAACAACTCTGGTTGCAGTTTGTGGACAGTAAATTCAATATGGTCACTTACATGTAGCCTGACTTCCTTGTCAGTCTGTTCCTAGTCAAGTCTTCTACAGCACTTGATTCCTGTTTTGCCAGGTTCTCTGCTCAAGGCAAGTCAAGACAGCTCTGCCACAATGTGATCTAGAGTTCAGCCTAATTTCTGTAACAACACAGCTTTGCTTCATCACTACACTACCACTGATCTACTTCTTCAATAAATTTCCACAAGTGCGGACAGTACAGCCCTGCTATATCCCTGGCTCCAAGCTCCTCTTCATAAGCAGAGGCATAATGTTCACAGTCACATCCCCTCCCCACATAGTGATACATGGCTTAAGTTCAGCTGGAGATGGCTGGAGCCCCGCAGCACCATGATAGTGATTTGGGTTCCCCGACCACTATACATATTGTTAATAGAAAGGGGCTCAGCATATGACCTTGCCCCTTTCCAATAGTAGCCTGCCCAGGGTAGGTGATTAAATATAACAAAAACTTATATTCACCTCTCCTGGGCTTCTGACTGTTCCCAGCATATGACCTCTGAGGCCCAATTATGGGACCCAGAACGTGACCACAGTCACAGGCCGTAAGAGCCAAGATGAACCAGATGGAGCGAGGATGCCCAGGAGAGGTGAGTATAAGTGTTTGTTATTTTCCATCACCTCCCCTGGGCCTCCGATTATTATATTCTGGGGTCTGAGGAAACCCCAGTGTATAATAATAGCGCCGAAATTAACTGGAGTGATGAACCTGACGAATATTTGTCGAATTTTGTGGGGTTCGCCTGAAGCAGCTCAAGGAGGACTCTTGGGAGCATTTTATACTGTGTGGGGGCCACTGTGAAGCTTATTATACTGTGTGGGGGCCATTGTGGAGCTTATTATGCTATGTGGGGGCCATTGTGGAGCTTATTATACTGTGTGGTGGGGCTACTGTGGAGCATTATAATGCGTTGGGGCTCTTGGGAGCAGCCCATCTGTTTTATAGCAGCCGTGCACTCTTATTACAGACTGTAATTACATTACACGGTCAATATAAAACAGATCCTGGGTGATGTAAAAAGTAAAGGAGTCACAGCGCTCGCAATAGCACCACGATCCCTTCAAACAGTTTAGACCCCCACTGATCTCTTAGACTGTTAGGACTCTGCAGATAAGATGTTTACCAGAACACTCAGCAGCCAGTATTGTTTCCATGCTGGGCGCTGCTCACTTACCATATTCTTGATAACCGCAATTGTGGGTACTATAGTTGTATCCCGTTCAAGTATTTGATATACCACTGCAGCACCCATAACCATCGCTCTCAAGAGAATGCTGTTGGGTAGGGGCCCTGGTAAAAGTTTGCACCAGGGCCCACAAGAGTTTAGTTACGCCGCTGTTCATAAGGCCTCATGTACACAACTGTGTGTATTGTCAGTGTGCTAGTCATGTTTTCATGTTTTTCACGATTTAGCACACTGACTCATGTTGCAGAGTGTGATTGCTGGATGTGGCAGAGTCAAAACCAGATAGACATTTGTATATGACAGGAACAGACTTTAGTGAAACATGAGTACAGTAAGAGAAGATCACCTCACATGTTGAATAACAGATCTCGTACAGTCGTGACTAGAGTGGAGTTGCTCCTGGTAGGTATGATGTCACAGGAAGGGGCGGAGCCTCTCCGATGAGGGCAGGGTTTCTTCTATCACAACTCTGTGCTGTATAGAGGAAGTAGGAGTGGAGCTCGTGTAGATGGAGAACAGAAAGCTGTGAGGACTGTTTTGCGGGACTGCATGATGGTGGAGACTGAGGGGAGGGAGTCATGTATTTACATGGGACTGTAAGTTGAGGGGCTGAAAAGAGACTGATGTTTTACATGGGACTGTATCCTGGAGAGTCTGGGGGATTGGTTTGATGTTTAGGGTAGTATAGGAGTCCATGGGGTGCCGTTGACATTGAGGGAGACAGGGTCGTTTGGGTGCTGCTCTCATCTGAAGGAGAGCAGGGGTCCTTGTTGTGCTGCTGGCATCTAAGGGGGGGATGTGCTGGCATAGATGGGGGGCAGGGGTCCCTGGTGTGCTGCTGGTAACTAAAGGGTGTGGAGACATGGGTTTCTGGGGTGCCATTGGCATCTAAACATGGGAGCATGCATTCTTGGTGTACTTCTGGCATCTAAAGGGGGGGAGGGGAAGGGGTCCTTTGGGGTGCTCCTGGCATTTAAAGGGGGGCAGGGGTACTTGGGGTGTTGCTTGCATGTAATGGGGGCAGGGTCTTGTGGGCTTCAGGTCCCTGGGGGGTTGCTGCATGTGTCTGTGTGGGATCCCTGGGGTATTGCTTGTATGTAAGAGGGGGTTCTGGAGGTGGTCTCAGGGCGCTGCCACCTGTGTGCATGTTTGGGGGTCCCTCGGGAGCTAACTGTGTGTGTGAGGGGGTGCTGGTGGAGGGTCCGAGTGGTGTGCAGGTCTCATCTTCATGTAAGTGGGGGGTTCCTGTGGTGCTGCCTCTGTGTGTGTGGGGGGGGTTGCTGATGGTGGTCCTTGGGGTGCTGCCACCTGTGTATGTGTGGGGGTGCTGCCTGTGTGTTGGAGGGGTCTGGCCCCTGGGGTGTTGCCACCTATGTTTTGGGGGTCTGCCGCCTGTGTGCTGGGAGAAGTCTGGTCCCTGGGGGGCTGCCACCTGTGTGCTGGGAGAAGTCTGGTCCCTGGGGGGGCTTCCGCCTGTGTGTGCTGGAAGAAGTCTGGTCCCTGGGGGGGCTGCCGCCTGTGTGCTGGGAGAAGTCTGGTCCCTGGGGGGGCTGTAGCCTGTGTGCTGGGAGAAGTCTGGTCCCTGGGGGGGCTGCCACCTGTGTGCTGGGAGACGTCTGCTCCCTAGTGGGGTTGCCGCCTGTGTGCTGGGAGACGTCTGGTCCCTGGGGGGGCTGCCGCCTGTGTGTGCTGGGAGAAGTCTGGTCCCTGGGGGGGGATGCCGCCTGTGTGCTGGGAGAAGTCTGGTCCCTGGGGGGGGCTGTCGCCTGTGTACTGGGAGACGTCTGGTCCCTGGGGGGGCTGCCGCCTGTGTGCTGGGAGAAGTCTGGTCCCTGGGGGGCTTCCGCCTGTGTACTGGGAGACGTCTGGTCCCTGGTGGGGCTGCCGCCTGTGTGCAGGGAGACGTCTGGTCCCTGGGGGGGCTGCCGCGTGTGTGCTGGGAGACGTCTGGTCCCTGGGGGGGCTGCCGCCTGTGTGCTGGGAGACGTCTGGTCCTTGGGGGGTGTGATGATTCCACTTAAATATGGCTATAACTCAGAGATGTATTTTGATCTCTGGGTATCGTATCTACCGCTTTCTTCCATTCATTCATAATGTGCACAGCCTACTCATAGGTATATTGCCAATAGTGGCCGGACTGGAACAATAGGGCTTTGTATCCATCCCAGCAGGGCTCCATTGAATTCCTACACCGCCCTAAGTGATCAAACAAACATGCATTGGTCAGCCTGATCTGGTAGATCAGACATGGTTGATAACATTGTATCATTTCACTTGGTCTCATCTCCATACAAGAATCGTGACTTGAGTGCGTTAATCAATCAGACTTGCTGTTGTTGATGACCTCATTCTGGGTGGTGTCATCAAGGGTATAAAAGATGAGGTAAGAGGCCAGTGGGGGAGTTTTTTTACAGACAGACTACAGGAGATTACAGACAGACTTCCACTGTGAGAGACTATTGGAATACTGTGAGGAGCATGCAGGCTGGATTGTTGTGTTGATGCCACATGCTAAGAGCCTCCACTGGGTTATTCACACATGCCAGAGCATGTATGAGTGTTGGACTATAGAACCACATCAAGGAGATGCGTGGTAAAGTAACTATTTCACTTTTATACCTTTTTATTTCATTGCACTGTATCTTGTAACTAGTAACTGTTAATGCTTGTATACATCTGCATATCTGTTCTGAACTGCATGTGTTAGATGTTAATACCAACCCATTTAGGGGTTAATAAATATATAAAATTTAGAAAGCTTGTCTTGTATTTATCTTGTGAACCCAGCACTCACTGGCGGTGAGTGTGGTTTTTTATGAAAGAAGACTCAGGTGTGGGCCAACGCGGTGTTGGCGCACTGAGGATCTTTCACATTGGTGGCAGCGTGGTGGGATCTTAGGATAAACAGCATGTGTTGGTGACCTTTATCACTCAAACCCTGGGGATTGTGGTAATCCTATGAGACAAGCTCGGTATTAAAGCAAGCATTAAAATACAGTGAAAGTTTGATACAGTGCTGTTCCCCTCCCTTACTCTTTGTATTCTATCCTATCTTTTATTTGGCAAATACCAGTGGATGGCTAGTGGGCTCAGAAGCAGAGCTCAAGAATTGCTTAACCAGGCTTTAGGAGATCCTGAGCGTATGGCTGAAATGGAGGCAGCCACAGCCAAATAACTTCTCTACTTAGATTGCAATTTTTTTTAAGGACTCTAAAATGCTTTGAAAACCATGTGTATAAAAATCTGTTAATTTTCAGTTCTTGTATCACACCATGTCTGATGAAGGGAGCGAGTACTCCTGAAAGCTTACTTATAAATATACTCAGTTAGCCTCTAAAAGGTATCGCCTGATTTCTTCACTCTTCCACTACTTTCAATGGCTAACACGGTACAACATCATACTACTATCAACTTGAAAGATACCACAATGTACCGCAAAAGAATGGAACTGAAAAACCGGCTTAAGAAACTTGCACAACTCAACAGCGACATCTTCTTCTTAACAAAATGCAAAAAGGAGAGACTCATCCTAAAAGGCTTCAATTTACGTAACCCAACCCGGAACACCTACAACAGCCGATATGCAGAACAACTATGTATTCGGACATCTGAAAGGCTGCGGAACAATATGATAAAAATTTCCTATAACAACAAAAAAAGAACACAGGAGGAGATACAGGCTCTGAAATCATCATTGGCTAATGACACAGAGGAAATGAAGGCCAAACTCCACACATACTACTGGAAACTTCAGGATATGCTTATTAACAACAAAAAGAAAAAGCTCCACAGACTGAGACAAAAAGGCCTCATTACTACAACCGCAAATACTAGCCCAGCTCAGCAAAGCTGTGTTGTGAATCTTTCCTCTTATGAGCCAAACAAACACGAAATGTCAGTTCTCTGCAAAGGTCTCTCCTTCTGCCCCTCGGCACACACTGACCATATCCAACTCTGCAATGATATGGAGGAGTTTTTCAGAAAAATGAGATTAAGGGAATATTTTTATGACAAAGACCTTCCATACAGCAGCGACTCTGAGATGGAACAGCCCATAAGGAATCCTACCAAAAAATCTACCTGGACCCCACGCCCTGGAGCTAATGCAGCTCTGGATAAATATATTGACTGTTTCAGAAGCAAAGTAAAATCAGAAATCCTGGAGAAACAAAAGAAACAGGTGCATAACCTAACCCTGCAGGAACAGAAGGCTATTACATCACTGAAAGAAAATCAGGATATAATAATAAAACCAGCTGACAAAGGGGGCGCAATAGTCATAATGAACACCTCAGACTATATCCAGGAAGCAAACAGGCAACTGTCAAATCCCATCCATTACTCCAAACTTGGAAGTGATCCCACAGAGGCCTATATGAAAGAACTAAAGAGTATGATCAAGGAGTTTCCAGTCCAGATCCAGAATCAGGTAAAAGGACTTATCCCACAAGATCCCAGGCCGGGCTGCTTCTATATGCTCCCAAAGATACACAAAGATGGCAACCCTGGGAGGCCTATCATTTCTGGCATTGGGACACTGACAGAAAACATCTCAGGTTGGGTGGAAAATCTCCTAAAACCCCTTGTCAGGGATACTCCAAGCTATATCCAGGACACCACTGACCTTCTTAACAAACTGAATGCCCTGGGCCCTCTACCTGAGGGTACCATTTTGGCCACCATGGATGTGGAATCCCTGTATACCAACATTCCCCACAAGGATGGAGTTGCAGCATGTCGGGTACACCTGGCAAAACAAAACCTCCCAACAGAACCAGTAACGCAGCTCATACAATTCATCCTTAGCCACAACCATTTTACCTTTGGAGAGGATCTATATCTACAGTGAATGGGAACTTCAATGGGGACCAGATGTGCACCCCAATATGCAAATCTCTTTATGGCAGAAATGGAAGGAACATATTTATCAACATGCGCCACCAAACCTATGATTTACCTTCGTTATATCGATGATATCCTTGTCATCTGGACTGCAGGTGAGGAGGCCCTACTTCAATTCCATAATGACTTCAATGACTTTCACCCGACCATCAACCTTAAACTTAGCTATTCAGGGAGTGAAATTCACTTTCTGGATACCACAATATACATTAAAGACCACCGGCTACTCACATCAATATACCACAAACCCACAGACAGAACGGCCTACCTGAGAAACGACAGCTTCCACCCCAAGCACACAAGACAATCTATAATCTACAGCCAGGCTATACGATACAATCGTATTTGCTCCGACAAAACAGACCTGGACAAGCACCTCCTGGATCTGAGGATGAAATTTCTCAGATTGGGATACAAACCAAAAGTGACAGACGGCCAATTAAACAAAGCAGCAGCCATTAACAGAGACAGTCTGCTCACATATAGAGAGACCCAGAAAGATGCCCGAGTGCCCCTAGTAGTCACCTACAACCCACAGCTGGAGATCCTACGAAGGATTGCCAAGGAGCTCCAACCTGTGCTGCATAGGGACAACAGACTCAAGGACATATTTCCAGTCCCCCCTCCTATCCTTTCGACAACCACCAAACCTGAGGCGCATTATCGTCCGGAGTGCCCTGAAGGCCCCAACTGAAAATGGCACCTCACCTTGCCTACATAAAAGATGCATGACCTGCAAGCACATCCACACCGCTGACAGTGTACCTATCCCACAGTCACAACAGGTGCACAGAATTAGGGGGACATTTTCCTGCAGGTCTTCCAATGTGGTGTACCTCATAATGTGTGTGCAATGTCCCACCACAGGCCTCTATGTGGGGGAAACAGGGCAGAGACTCAGTCAACGAATGAACTCACACAGATCCACCATTAATAACAGCAGAACAGATCTCCCAGTGGCCGCACATTTCTCCGGAGAAAACCACTCTATTGAAGATTTGCGGGTTGTGGTTTTAATGGGACATTTTAAGACACAGGAAAAAAGGAAAGAAATGGAGTACAAATTTATGCAAAAATTTCAAACTCTGCAATTTGGACTTAATATTCATGCCAGCTTCATGTCACACTATGTTTGAACCATGAACTGAACTCAATATTCATGCCAGCTTCAAATCAAACTATGCATGAACTGTGAGGGACACAAATCACCTCCTGATAGCAAACAGAAAACAGCAAGAATTACTGATCCCTCCGTCACGCACCGCAAGTTTCCAGACTGTTTTTTTGACCTGTTGTAAATAACTTCTCTACTTAGATTTCAATTTTTTTTAAGGACTCTAAAATGCTTTGAAAACCATGTGTATAAAAATCTGTTCATTTTCAGTTCTTGTATCACACCATGTCTGATGAAGGGAGCGAGTACTCCTGAAAGATTACTTATAAATATACTCAGTTAGCCTCTAAAAGGTATCGCCTGATTTCTTCACTCTTCCAATGCAGAGAATCGAGCAGAGTCCTGATTTTGGGGCTAGGCCAGGAAGTGCGGCAAGCAGCCCGGTCCCAAGGATTACTTCACCAGGAGGGACCAGTAGCCAAAGTCTTGCTGGGGGAATGGCTTCATACTGGCAAATGGCCCTGCAGCAAGTAGGCACCAGTGACCCTAACATATACCTGCAGGTGTTGTGCCGCTTTCAGGAAGCTGCAGAACGACAGGCAGAGAGAGAGAGGAAGGCTGCTGAACGACAGGCTGATCGTGAGGCAGCAGAACGACAGGCTGATTGTGAGGCAGCAGAACGAGAGCGGCAGTATCAGCTTGAGCTCAAAAGGATGGAGCTCTCCCAGCAAGCGCAAACTCCAACAACCCTGCACAGACCCTCAAGTTGGAAGGAGAGGCCAGGCCGGAGTTCACCACAGCCGTCTGTCAGGTCGGGTGAGACAAACTATGCCCTGGGTGGTCCTTCCCCTGTCCCAAGAACTCTGGGCACCCTAGTGACCTCCCCAAACCCCAAGGGGAGGTGCGGCAGGGCCATGCCTGTAACCAGACAGGACATTTCAAGGAGGAGTGCCCCAACCGCCCTGAGAACTTCCCTGTTTCCCAAGCCACAGCAGGTGGCCCATCTGTGTATCTGCACTGGGGTGCAGGAAAAGGAATGCGGACTGTGGGACTATTGACTGATTTGCCTGCTAATGTACTGTTGGGAAGTGATTTAGGACCTATGATGTCCCAATATGGGGTGGGGAGCACCCCAATTTACTGTGATAAACTGTCTATGATTAATGCTGATAATGTGTCTGTCATATCTGCAGAGAGGGCCCGTAACCCCCCCTCTGAGATACTTCCCATGGCAGTAAGTGTTCATGCTAATGAGTTGCCTTTAGCTGAGAGAAGGGAAGATGCAAATGAGCTTCCTGAAACCCAGCTCAGAAAAAATGTTATTGATGCTTTGTTCACTCCCGTGCTAGGAGCCAATGAGATCTGGTCGGTAGACACCCCCACATCTGCGGGGGCGTCTCCCTCCCAGCTTGTTAATATGTCTACCACCGATCTTATTGAGGCCCGGTGTGAATTAACAATTGCTAATGAATGTACTGTCAATGTAATTGCCAATGCTTGTTGTGAAAGTGTACAGGGTAGCTCTTCTGAGTCACTGGAAGCGACTTCTACTATTTCGCCCAGTGCATCCGATAAGCACCCAACTGCTGACCATGTGCCAGGTAGTCAGGTAGGCTATGTGGATCTCATGGCCGATTCAGGTGAGGGACGGACTGCTGGTAGTGTGGTGTTAGCCTGCAACCAGAGTGCTACAAGGGTGGAGGGTGTTCCGACCCTTGAACCGTTGCCTACACCACCTGGAGTCAGTGCTGAGACCGCCATGACTAGCCTCACTCCCTTGAAGCCGGAGGAGTCTGGCCGGTATGAGACATACACGTCTCTTCTGTCCAGTTCTATTCCAGGAGTGCCCATGGCCCAAGTGCAGATGGCATGGGGTACTGGAGGTGTGACCCAGGAAGGGGGTATGTCAAATGTATTACCTGTCAATGTATTGTGGGGGGATGGTTTGGGGAAGCATGATCTCAGTCATTTGCCCAAGGTATCACCATCACCCACCCAAGTACAGGAGGAACAGGGTGTAGGCCCAAAGGGGCAAAGCGTCTGGGAGGGAGGACAGGGTCCAAACATACCTGTGCAAGAACCAGAGGTGCTCCTAGGTTTGGAAGGAAAGGGGGAGGTGCAGAATCCCCTAGAACTCTCCCAACTAGCGGCTAGTGTGAGAGAGACCCCGAGAGACCGCCGGGATGGGGTCTCTGAACTGGTATCCCAAAGACCTAGGGTTATGAGTGTGGCTCCACAGGATGCCAGTACTCAGAAAGCGGACCCAGAACAGGCGAGAGGTAGCCAAGTGTACGTGGCCCAGGCCCTGAGCCTTAGAAGTGTCCCTAGTCAGACTTAGAGAGCCACAAGAGTCCGGCAGCTATGTAACATGCACCTCTCTTTTGTCTCACTCCAGCCAAGAGTTCAGAGATGCTGTCCAAGCTGACCCTAGTCTGGACATATTGAAGGCGCGTGCCGCCCAACCACTCTCGGAGTCTGACAAGGCCCGAATCTACTGGGACCCCGGGGGGGGGGGGGGGGTTGTGAAGCCTAGGGGCCAGAGCCTGAGGAGCTGAAGCGGCAGAGGTGCTCTCAGAAGAGGGGCACAGGCCCCTACTTCCTACAAGCCCCATCTAAAGTGGGAGGTGTGATGATTCCACTTAAATATGGCTATAACTCAGAGATGTATTTTGATCTCTGGGTATCGTATCTACCGCTTTCTTCCATTCATTCATAATGTGCACAGCCTACTCATAGGTATATTGCCAATAGTGGCCGGACTGGAACAATAGGGCTTTGTATCCATCCCAGCAGGGCTCCATTGAATTCCTACACCGCCTTAAGTGATCAAACAAACATGCATTGGTCAGCCTGAGCTGGTAGATCAGACATGGTTGATAACATTGTATCATTTCACTTGGTCTCATCTCCATACAAGAATCGTGACTTGAGTGCATTAATCAATCAGACTTGCTGTTGTTGATGACCTCATTCTGGGTGGTGTCATCAAGGGTATAAAAGATGAGGTAAGAGGCCAGTGGGGGAGTTTTTTTTACAGACAGAGTACAGGAGATGACAGACTTCCACTGTGAGAGACTATTGGAATACTGTGAGGAGCATGCAGGCTCAATTGTTGTGTTGATGCCACATGCTAAGAGCCTCCACTGGGTTATTCACACATGCCAGAGCATGTATGAGTGTTGGACTATAGAACCACATCAAGGAGATGCGTGGTAAAGTAACTATTTCACTTTTATGCCCTTTTATTTCATTGCACTGTATCTTGTAACTAGTAACTGTTAATGCTTGTATACATCTGCATATCTGTTCTGAACTGCATGTGTTAGATGTTAATACCGACCCATTTAGGGGTTAATAAATATATAACATTTAGAAAGCTTGTCTTGTATTTATCTTGTGGACCCAACACTCACTGGCAGTGAGTGTGGTTTTTTATGAAAGAAATCTCAGGTGTGGGCCATCGCGGGGTTGGCGCACTGAGGATCTTTCACAGGGGGGCTGCCGCCTGTGTGCTGGGAGACGTCTGGTCCCGGGGGGGCTGCCGCCTGTGTGCTGGGAGATGTCTGGTCCCTGGGGGGGCTGCCGCCTGTGTGCTGGGAGAAGTCTGGTCCCTGGGGGGGCTGCCGCCTGTGTGCTGGGAGATGTCTGGTCCCTGGGGGGGCTGCCGCCTGTGTGCTGGGAGACGTCTGGTCCCTGGGGGTGCTGCCGCCTGTGTGCTGGGAGACGTCTGGTCCCCGGGGGTGGGCTGCCACCTGTGTACTGGGAGACGTCTGGTCCCTGGGGGGGCTGCCGCCTGTGTGCTGGGAGACGTCTGGTCCCTGGGGGGCTGCCGCCTGTGTGCTGATGGGGTCCGGTCCCTGTGTGGCTGCCGCCTGTGTGCTGGGAGACGTCTGGTCCCTGTGTGGCTGCCGCCTGTGTGCTGGGAGACGTCTCGTACAGCACACACACAAAAAATACAGGAAATGTATATCAATATCATCAAAAAAACAAATGTACAGAGTGTCTACAGATAAACATTTAGTAACAGCTACATCTAGTGTTATAAATGTGAACTGCAGTCAATCCAGCAAATATAGAGACGAAGCTGGCTGTTGCATATCTCCAACAACTCATTCATTTCTAAGGCCCCATACACATGACCAAGTATTATCCTGGCCCAGTGTATGGGGCCATGAGTCTGGGGCAAAACTCAGGATAGGTCCTATTTCTGTCCTTTTTGCAGCGTGGGCTCACTGAGAGCAGTGAATGGGCAAATGGATGTCATCCATGTACAGTCCTTGCAGTTCAACTACGGACCTGGCTCATGCAAATAGTATTTATTAAGACTGGCATTTCCTATTAGTCTTAGTCAATTCCCCCACTGGTGCAATATGTGCTGGAATTATTTAGAGGCTCCAGGTTCTTAATAATTTTGGCACATCTTGGATAGTCCTGTACATGGGAATTGAAATCTACAACAGTTCTGCTACTGCAGTGTTTGCCAAGTCAGTTCAGTTAATTCTGTGTTACAAATTGGTCTCTGTTTCTTCATGTACATGGCTATATCCTGTGTATCATAATTTAAAGGATAGAAGCGGCACTTACCATCCGTAAAAAGGCTTCTTTTATTTAGCAATTAATTCCAATACGGTCATATAGTAGGTTGTGGGGAAAAATAAACAGGCGACGGCTGTTTCGCATGCAGTCTTACTTCCTCCAGACACTTTGAGGAAGCGTGACTGCATGTGAAACGGCCGTCGCTTGTTGCTGCGTTTTTTTGAGCCAAAGTTAAGAATGGTTACAAAAGGAACGGGAAATACAGTGGCTTGCAAAAGTATGAACGGGAAATACAGTGGCTTGCAAAAGTATTCATACCCCTTGAACTTTTTCACATTTTGTCACCTTACAACCACAAACTTAAATGCATTTTATTGAGATTTTAAGTGACAGACCAACACAAAGTAGCACATAATTGTGAAGTGGAATGAAAATGATACATGGTTTTCAAAATTTTAATCAAATTAAAATCTGCAAAGTATGATGTGCAAAAGTATTCAGCCCCCTGTACTCTGATACCCCTAAATAAAATCCACAACATCCAATTGCCTTCAGAAGTCACTTAATTAGCTAAGAGTCCAGCTGTGTGTAATTTAGTCTCAGTATAAATACACCTGTTCTGTGAAGGCCTCAGTGGTTTGTTAGAGAACACCAGTGAACAAACAGCATCATGAAGACCAAGGAACTCATTAGACAGGTCAGAGATAAAGTTGTGGAGAAGTTTAAAACAGGGATAAGTTATAAAAACATATCCCAAGCTTTGAGCATCCCAAGGAGCACTGTTCAATCCTTCATTCAAAAATGGCTGTACACCTAAACTGACAGATCAAGCAAGGAGAGCAATGGTCAGAGAAGCAGCCAAGAGGCCCACTCTGGGGGAGCTGCAGAAATCCGCAGCTCAGGTGGGAGAATTTGTCCACAGGACAACTATAAGTTGTGCACTCCACAAATCTGGCTTTTATGGAAGAGTGGCAAGAAGAAAACCAGTGCTGAAAGAAAGACATAAGAAGTGTCGTTTGCAGTTTGCCCCAAGCCATATAGGAGACACAGCAAACATGTGGAAGAAGGTGTTTTGGTCAGATGAGACCAAAGTTGAACTTTTGGCCTAAATGCAAAGTGCTATATGTGGCTGAAAAGTAACACTGCTCATCACCGTGAACATACCATCCCCACTGTGAAACAGTGAGGGACAGGGAATCTGGTCAGAGTTGATGGCAAGATGGATGGAGCTAAATACAGAGCAATCCTGAAAGATAACCTGTTTGAGGCTGCAAAAGACTAGAGACTGGGAAGGAGATTCACCTTCCAGCAAGACAATGACCCTAAACATACAGCCAGAGCTACAGTGGAATGGTTTAGATCAAAGAATATTCATGTGTTAGAATGGCCCAGTCAAAGTCCAGACCTAAATCCCATTGAGCATCTGTGGCAAGACATGAAAATTACTGTTTACAGAAGCTCTCCATCCAGTCTGGCTAAGCTTGAGCTATTTTGCAAAGAAGAATGGGCAAAAATCTCTCTAGATGCAAAAAGCTGGTAAAGACATACCCCAAAAGACTTGCAGCTGTAAGGTGGCTCTACAAAGTATTGATATGTGGCGGGGGGCTTAATACTTTTGCACGTCACATTTTTTAGATTTTTATTTCGTTCCACTTCACAATTATTGGCTACTTTGTGTTGATCTATCACTTAAAATCTCAATAAAATACATTTAAGTTTGTGGTTTTAAGGTGTCAAAATGTGAAAAAGTTCAAGGGGTATGAATACTTTTGCAAGCCACTGTATATAGGAAATACTTAAAGTGCTTCTCCAAAAATAAGCCCTACCCAGAAAATAAGCCCTTGCTAGATTTTCCAGGTTTTTTGGAGTAGGCTTAAAATATAAGTCCTACTTCAAAAATAAGCCATAGTTACAGATGGGTTTAACCCCTTCCCGACATCTGCTGTGCAATTACGGTGGATGCCAGGACCTTAAAGATGGCAGCTGTTCTGCTGCAGAGCAGCCACCATAACTGCCATACCGGGTCTCCACTGTACATCCATTCAAAAGCCAAGAGGTGGATGTCCAGGCAAAATTTCGGAGTGAACAAGTCGCTCATCACAAGGTCTATCAATTCTGGCGTGACAAACACTGCAGTGGACATGTCTCATATGCTTCATAATAGAGCGATCATAGTCGTCCATGCAAGCACCATGCGACATGTATTACACAAGTCTGGAATGGTGGCCCAAAAATGGTGAATATTGTCATAAGAAGCGTCGTTTCAAGTTTGCAAAAAAGTACGAAAAGAGGACAGTAGAAGATTGGAAACAGGTGATTTGGAGCGATGAGACAAAAGTCAATAGACTGGGCTCTGATGGGTGCAAATAGGTCTAGAAGAAACGAGGGAAAAGGAGCTTACGGATCAAGAAATTGAAGAAACTGGAGGAAGCCTGATGATATGGGGTTGTTTCACAGCCAAAGGCGTTGGATACTTGACCAGGATCAATGGTGGTCTCAATGCTGAGTATCCTACAACTAGTTACTTTGTACACTCAAGTACTATGGGTATGAAAAGGATGACAGTGTTCCAGCAGGACAACGACCCGAAGTATATGTTGAGATTAGCAAAGAAATGGTTCAACGACAATGAAGTATAAGGTACTGGATTGGCCCCCACAGTCCCAGACCTCAACCTAATCGAACACTTCAGGGTAGAGTTGAAGAAAAAGCTGTATTGGTACAAAGTGAGTTGGCTAGTATGCACCAACATTGGCAACGTGTAGAAGAGACTTAAAGGGGTTTTCGGGGCAAAAAAAAAAAATCATTTTCCGAAAAAGGTCTGTTAGTGCTATAAATGGGTTAATGCCACCTTTAGCAGTGTTTTGAGTGATTTCTGGGGTTCTCGGTGAGCTTTTTGCATCTTCTGCATTTGTTTACATTCCTAACTTCCTGTAGTTTGTTTCCTACAAATTCCATGATGCCTCAGTTCTCCTCCCTCTCCACTGACTGACACCATCCCTTTCTCACATACTCCTCCTCCCTTTTTCCCTAGCTAGCCCCCCACTAGACCCTCAGCAGCCATCTTTAGACTCCTTGCTCTCAATCATGAACATAGGCTCATTCAAGATATAGTATCAGCTGCCAGGACAGATCTACAACATGCCTGCTGAACTCTCTTCCTGTAGACACATATGATGATAAGATACTATGTTTTACACCTATTTGTTTTTCTGCATTACTCTTCTGTCATAGGTCCTTCAAAAGCTTTATACGTGTCTATATATACCAAAAGCTATATATGTGTCTATCTCTATATACCAGTATGTCTCACTCATTTTATCTATATGCATACACTAATATATATATATGTGTCAGATCATGTCAGATATGTGGGCATTGCTATGTATCACGCGAGTGATCCACATATGTGATTTTTCAAAACCACAAATCAGTTTACAACCTTGTTCAACTCTCTCATAAACTACCATCGAAGTGAAATATGTATGCTGGTAGTAGTAGTTTCACATCCGCTGTAGATCCACATTATGGCTACAATGTCATTGTGGCTTGTATGTGCCTGTTTATACTGATCTCAGCAATGTAGTTGATGTTTTTCACGTCACTATGACCTGAGCATCTATAACTGTAATCATTTTATCAATTCACAATCCGGTTTCAGGATTATTTTGTTTTGTACAGTATGTCTAATCCATAGTTTACAAATTCTTTATGTCACACTTCCGGAGACTGGGGTCACATACTATATCCCTCTCCTCACTTTCTGTGCCCTCCCCTCACTACACCCCTCCCCATCTTACTTACCTTCCGTCCTGCCTCCTCCTGTCATCAGTGACACACGCGCGCAACTCGGGCATGCGCAATAGAGTTGCTGAGCGATTATGGGCTATTGCGCATGTGCGAGCTGCCCAGTGACGTCACAAAGATGTCTCCTGGCCCGTGCATGCGCAATAGCCAGCAATATGGAATCGAGGGATACAGAGTCCTTTGGGTTCTGCTGGCATCTAAAAGAGGTCAGGGATCCATGGGGTGCTTCTGGCATCTAAAGGGGGGGGGCAGGTTCCTCTGGCATCTAAAGGGGTGCAGGGATCCTTGGGGTGCTTCTGGCATCTAAAGTGGGGGCAGGTTCCTCTGGCATCTAAAGGGGTGCAGGGGTCCTTGGGGTGCCTCTGGCATCTAAGGGGGGGAAGGTGTCTTTGGGGTGCTCCTGGCATCTAAGAGGAAACAGGGGGTCCCTGGGGTGCTGCTGGCATGTAATGGGGGGGTGGGGTTCGGGTCCCTGGGGGGGCTGCCCCATCTGTCTGTGTGGGGTTCCCCCATGTGTCTGTGGGGTTGCTGGGGTATTGCTTGTGTAAGAGGGGGGTTTTGGAGGTGGTCCCAGGGTGCTGTCACCTGTGTGCATATTTGGGGGTCCCTGGGGTGCTGTGTGTGTGTGAGAGAAGGTGCTGGTAGTGGTCCCTTGGTTCAGAGGCATAGCTAGCGGGGGGTGCAGAGGGGGCGGCTGTCCCGGGCCCACTGACTTTTTTGGGCCCACCCCGGGGCTGCTATTAGTATATCCTTTATTTCTAACTGGATCGGTGTCTGCAGACACCGATCTAGTTAAAACGTATCCTGCAACTTCACAGTATTGTAAACCACAAGCCACATGAGGCTTGCAGTTTACAAGTCCCTGAGACCACAGACCGATGTCTGCTTCTCACACAGGCGGTGTGATGACGTCACAACATCTCGCCGCCTGCGCTCAGACACAGACGTCCTTTGCGTGGACAGGGAGGAGGCGGCAGCTCCATTCATCAGCATCGCAGGTGACTATGACTTTTTTTTTCTTTTTTTTTAGCGCAGTTGTGGGTATATTAATAGTACTGTATAAGGGGTGGATAGGAGGGGGAAATATAACTATAAAGGGAGGATTCATTAGGGGGCATTATGACGATGGAGGGTCATTTATATAAGGGTTATTACAGGGTATTATGAATACAAGGGGGGAGGTTATTTATATAAGGGGCCATTAGTGGGCATCATTTATATTAGGAGGCATTATGAACATAAGGGGGTGGTCATTGATATAAGGAGTCATTAGAGGTACAGTATTTATGTCAGGGGGAATCAGAGGCATAATATGAGGGTCAATTAATTTAATGAAAGTGGCACTTGGGCTTTATTAAGACTAAGGCCCCACCTACCAGGCTGCAGCAAAAAAAGCACTGCAGGAAAAACCATGGTGGTAACATTGTAGTTTTTCCCGCAGCGCTTTTCACAGAAGGTCCGCAGAGTATTCCTCTGTGGACTTTCTGTTTTCAATACACCTATATGGAAACCGCCAGTGTTTCCATAGGTATAATTGACATGTTGCAATTTCCAAATCCGCAGCGGTTTTGGAAATCGCAGTGCGTCTGCTGCACGTATTTTTCCGCAATGTGTGGATGGGATTTGCTAGAATGCCACGGTTTTTTCTGTCAGTTTTCGCCACATGGGGCCCTATCCCATCCCCACTTTGCAGTAAAATACACCCGGCGGATACGCTGCGATTTCCAAAACAGTCGCAGTTTTGGAAATCGCAGCATGTCAATTATACCTATGGAAACGCCAGCGGTTTCCCTATAGATATAATTGAAGCAAAAAGTCCACAGAGGAAACCTCTGCAAACATTCTGTGCAAAGTGCTGCAGGAAGAACCGTGATGCGTCGCCACCGTGGTTTTTCCCACAGCTGTTTTTTGCTGCAGGACGCCATGTGGGGCCTTAGCCTTAAGGCGTTATCCAGCTAATTTTTATTGATGATCTATCCTCAGAATAAATCATCAATAAGAGATAAGTGATTCCCCACTGATCAGCTGTAAGAAGGGGCTATGGCGCCTGTTTATATCATACGCTGTCTGTTTATAGTGACCGTGTGATGTAATTCCAGTCTAGTCACATAGATGTGTATAGGACGAGGCTGTAGTTACACTACATGGCCGCTATGAAAAGAATGACACTGTGTAAACAGAGAAGGTGTCACGGTGCTTACACAGGTACCACGGTTCATTCAAACAGCTGATCCTTGGGGTCCTGGGTATTGGAACCCCAATAAGTTTTTTTTCCCTTGTTTTTTTTTTTTTTCTTTTTAATTAGGAAACACCTGGGGCATTATTAATAAGGGGAGCACAAGGAAGTTATTAATTTAAAGATGCACTTGGGGGTATTATTCATTATGGGGGCAGCAGGATGGGGGCTTTGTGTAGGTGAGGACAATATGGGTCAGGTGCCTGGAAAAGTGAGGATCCAAAGATGTCTGTGTTGCAAACTTTACAGAGATTGGAAGAAGTGGTCATGGCCGTCCAGATAAAAGAGACGGGAAATGTGAACGATTAGTCAGAGACGTCACCAGTAAGTCACTAAATGTTACTGCCCTGTATTCACCTAAATCGTCTGCAGAGCCCTGTGTAGAGACGCTATATACCACTATACGTTCACCGTATACTCATAGTATCGGTATACAAACATGTCCAAGTTGGGGGCCCACTTGGACATGTTCGCCCCCCTGTGCTGAACCCCTAGCTATGCCTCTGCCTTGGGTACTTCCACCTGTGTGCATATGGCGGAGGGTCTGAGGGGTGCTGCCGTGCGGTGTGCAGGTCACTGGGGTACTACCTTCATGTAAGTGGGGGGGGGGGGGTTCCTGCGGTGCTGCCTGTGTGTGCACGGGGGTTGCTGGTGGTGGTCCCTGGGGTACTGCCTGTGTATTGGAGGGGTCGGGCCCCTGGGGTCTTGCCACCTATGCATTGGGAGAAGGGGGGACTACCCCCTGTGTGCTGTGGGGGGATCTCCAGTCCCTGGGGGACTGCTGCCTTTATGCTGTTGTGATCTGGACACTGCGGGACTGCTGCCTATGTGCTGTGCAGGGCTTATTGTTACACATAGACCATATGCTGACTTTCACAGAAAGCACCGAGACCATGAACCTACCTATAGTAACTACAGAGTACACCGAGACCATGAACCTACCTATAGTAACTACAGAGTACACCGAGACCATGAACCTACCTGCACCAACTCCATTCTAGTTCGGTCAGTAGTGAGACAGCTAGAATGGAGTTGTTGTATGGAGGACCTACCTATAGTAACTACAGAGTACACCAAGACCATAAACCTACCTGCTTGACTTGAAAGGGATGTGTCCTGTTGTGCTGTCTATTGTGCTTATTTTCAACTATAACAATCATTATCGTACAGAATATGCATATAAAAACGGACAAAAAGTAGTTGTAATACCAATTTTATTATTTTTTCAATTAGCAAAATTTTATAAGAAATATGTTTAAATTTGTAAATTATAGTAGACATAACATAATATACACACCACGATACAGATAAACGGTGTGCTACAACAGCACCAATAAGCTTTAGAAAAAAACTTTATTTACAAAATGAATATAATGGCGAACTCATTCAGCTGTGTTATCTGGAAACCATTGGTTACAAATTTTTTTTTTCTCTTGTATTTTGAAAGGATTCTTTGCTTTTGTTCACAGCACACAAGACGATAGCACTATGTCCCGGTAAAAAACATACAGGAAAGTAGGCTGGACAATGTCATGTAGGTGGTCAAATCAAAATGTCTGTAAAGCAAAAAGAAAATTGATGAAATCTTGATGTTCTATGCAATATAAGTCATAACAGCATTTATTTAAGGAACTTTGTGGTTACTCTGTGACATAAAGTATTTGTAAACTATAGATTAGACATACTGTACAAAACAAAATAATCCTGAAACCGGATTGTGAATTGATAAAATGATTACAGTTATAGATGCTCAGGTCACAGTGACGTGAAAAACATCAACTACATTGCTGAGATCAGTATAAACAGGCACATACAAGCCACAATGACATTGTAGCCATAATGTGGATCTACAGCGGATGTGAAACTACTACTACCAGCATACATATTTCACTTCGATGGTAGTTTATGAGAGAGTTGAACAAGGTTGTAAACTGATTTGTGGTTTTGAAAAATCACATATGTGGATCACTCGCGTGATACATAGCAATGCCCACATATCTGACATGATCTGACACATATATATATATATATATATATATATATATATATTAGTGTATGCATATAGATAAAATGAGTGAGACATACTGGTATATAGAGATAGACACATATATAGCTTTTGGTATATATAGACACGTATAAAGCTTTTGAAGGACCTATGACAGAAGAGTAATGCAGAAAAACAAATATGTGTAAAACATAGTATCTTATCATCATATGTGTCTACAGGAAGAGATTTCAGAAGGCATGTTGTAGATCTGTCCTGGCAGCTGATACTATATCTTGAATGAGCCTATGTTCATGATTGAGAGCAAGGAGTCTAAAGATGGCTGCTGAGGGTCTAGTGGGGGGCTAGCTAGGGAAAAAGGGAGGAGGAGTATGTGAGAAAGGGATGGTATCAGTCAGTGGAGAGGGAGGAGAACTGAGGCATCATGGAACTTGTAGGAAACAAACTACAGGAAGTTAGGAATGTAAACAAATGCAGAAGATGCAAAAAGCTCACCGAGAACCCCAGAAATCACTCAAAACACTGCTAAAGGTGGCATTAACCCATTTATAGCACTAACAGACCACCACCAGCACCTTCTCTCACACACACACAGCACCCCAGGGACCCCCAAACATGCACACAGGTGACAGCACCCTGGGACCACCTCCAAAACCCCCCTCTTACACAAGCAATACCCCAGCAACCCCACAGACACATGGGGGAACCCCACACAGACAGATGGGGCAGCCCCCCCAGGGACCTGAACCCCACCCCCCATTACATGCCAGCAGCACCCCAGGGACCCCCTGTTTCCTCTTAGATGCCAGGAGCACCCCAAAGACACCTGCCCCCCCTTAGATGCCAGAGGCACCCCAAGGACCCCTGCACCCCTTTAGATGCCAGAGGAACCTGCCCCCACTTTAGATGCCAGAAGCACCCCAAGGATCCCTGCACCCCTTTAGATGCCAGAGGAACCTGCCCCCCCCCCCTTTAGATGCCAGAAGCACCCCAAGGATCCCTGACCTCTTTTAGATGCCAGCAGAACCCAAAGGACTCTGTATCCCTCGATTCCATATTGCGGGCTATTGCGCATGCACGGGCCAGGAGACATCTTTGTGACGTCACTGGGCAGCTCGCACATGCGCAATAGCCCATAATCGCTCAGCAACTCTATTGCGCATGCCCGAGTTGCGCGCATGTGTCACTGATGACAGGAGAAGGCAGGGCGGAAGGTAAGTAAGATGGGGAGGGGTGTAGTGAGGGGAGGGCACAGGAAGTGAGGAGAGGGATATAGTATGTGACCCCCGTCTCCGAAAGCTGAGAAACGGAGCATCACAGGATACTAAGAAGATGTGCCTAGGGCAATCACGTGACCGCCCCAGCGATAATGGCAAGTATGAAGTTTTGCTAATTAAAGTAACTTATAAAGTAGATGGGGGGTGTTTAGTTTAATATTAAAGGGGTTGTCCAGGATAAAAAAAAACATTTTAAGATCAGATTTCAGTCGAGACATGCTTGAATCTGATCGAGAGCATGCACATAAGGATTCAGTGAGTGTAGAAAGCCAAAGGAGGATTTACAAAATACTAAAATAAAAATTTAATTTTTGATTTAGTAAATTTTGATTTGTAGGAGCAAATCTGTAACAATGTAGTTACATGACAAGAAGCTGCATAACTAATCATATGCTAAATAGGTGCAAGTCAAATTTATGTATGAGATAGCCAAAATAATTGTCTATAAAATGAGGGTATTCTCACAATCAAAGCTGTAGTTGATGGTGAGATATGGAACTGAAAAACGAAAATTTACTGAAATTTTAATTTCCTATAGTTTGGAGGCAGCACACACATATGGGAGTTAATATTTCCCTGGATACAATCAGAAGAGATAGGTTAATAAGCAGTAATTAAGCTCAATCAATCATGGACTGCGTATATAAGTCTGGAGAGACCACACCACACTTGTATTGTATGTAGCAATGAAAAATATACCTAAGGGTGGGAAAGCCGTGCTGCTTCCGGACTACAGGAGATGAAAATTTTGGTGAGTAAATTTTTGTGTTCCTGGTAGTCCATCGGCAGCACACATATATGGGACTGAAAAGCAGTGATAATTTGGGTGGGATCTCAGAAGCTTTTATTAACATCATTTTGTTAAAGGATACATCCTCCATGCCAGGCTATCCACACTAATAACTGAAGGTGATGTCAGGTTGCTGTTCTGTAGAACTGGTCTTAAGAGATGTGAATACTGTAATTCTGGCAAAGACGGTGAGGTAACGCATGGTTCTGAGAGGAGTTTGAAATTCTTGGTCATTAACTGTGCCAAGACGCAGCCTCGGAATGGTTTGATGACCTGAAGATGGTTGACATGAGCATGACCAAATCTTGCTGGAAGAGAAGATCCCGCTGAACTGGAAGTCCTCAACATCTGAACCTTGATGTAAAAATAGGAATTAGACCTACTGGTAATTGAATTTCCAGGAGTCATTCATGACAGCACCACAGGAGGTTGCCCTCTTGACCTCTAAGTGGGACAGGAAGTTAGAGAGGTCCCCAACCCACCTCCCCTCTCCAGTGTCTCTTCCAAATTACCACACCTATATATTCCAAATACATATATATATATATATATATATATATATATATATATATACACAGTATATATATATATATATTTTTTTTTTTTATTTTTTTTTTAATTTATTTATTTATTTATTTTTGGGTATATGTTACATCACATACACCCCATAAACATATCTGCTAACCAGAAGTAACGCAAAGGGGAGGAAATATCAGGGTGCTGTCATGAAGGAAACCCAATTACCGGTAGGTCTAATTCCTATTTTCCAGGACGTCCCTCATGACAGCACCAAAGGAGCAGTACCAAATTACTTCAGTCAGGGGTGGACTACTGCTTGTAGAACTTTGCGTCCAAAGCCAGTATCCTGACTGGAAAGAATGTCCAGTCTATAATGTTTAATAAAAGTATGGAAACTAGACCATGTAGCAGCCTTACAAATCTGATCAATGGAAGCTTCCCCTCTCTCTGACCAGGAAGAGGCTACTGCCCTAGTGGAGTGTGCTTTGATTCCCTCTGTTGGAGGGAGATCCTGTGCAATATAGGTTTGTTGGATTAAAGTCCTTATCCATCTTGACAGGGTGCTTTTAGATGCCTTCTTACCCTTGTTTTTCCCTGAGAAGAGGACACATAAGTTCTGATCTTTCTGGAAGGGAGCTGTTTCTTCCAAGTAATGAAGAACTATCCTCCTTACGTCTAGGCAATGGAACGTTTCCTCCTGCGGGTTTTTGGGAGCTGGGCAGAAAGAGGGAAACACAATCTCTTGATTTCTGTGGAAGGTAGAAGCTACTTTCGGGATAAAGGATGGGTCTATTCTAAATATAACCCTGTCCTCCAGAATTCTTAAATATGGCTGCCGTATAGACAAGGAGTGAATTTCCCCAATTCTCCTAGTAGATGTAATTGCTACCAAAGAAGCTGTTTTTAATGTTAGCGTTTTAAGGTCTAGACAATTTATAGGTTCAAAAGGGGGAGAAACTAAAGCTCTAAGGACTAGGTTTAGGTCCCAGGATGCTATAGATCTCTTAATAGAAGGCCTCAGTCTAGAAATCGCCTGAAAGAATCTTTTGACCCATCTATGTTCAGCTAGACTAGCATCATAGAAGTGACTTAATGCAGAGATTTGTACTTTTAGGGTACTGGGAGATAGGCCCTTATTAAATCCTCCCTGCAAGAAATCAAGGATATTTGCTATATTTGGATGGAATGGATTCGGGATATTCGGAAGCTGCCAGGAGAACTTTTTCCAGATCTTTTTATAGATGGCCGAAGTTACATCTTTATGACTTCGTTTAAGAGTGGAAATAACTTTGTCTGATAATCCTCTCCTCCTCAGGATGGCCCTTTCAGGACCCAGGACTTGTTTTAAATTGATAATAGTCTGGAAGGAACCGTTTGTTTTTTTTTATTAAGAAGAGCCTTGAATAAAGGCCCCCGAAATATTCTTCCTTTGGGACAGGGAAAATCGCATCTAGGCGCAACAGTTTTCTTATGTTCAGAAGGAGGGCTTGCTGTAAATTCTGGGATGCGAAGGAGGTGAGCACAAATTTTTCTGGAGGAAGCTCCGCAAATTCTGTCCTGTACCCTTTTGCTAGGGTATTTAATACCCATGGGTTCGAAGTAATACGGGACCACTGGTTGGAAAAAGCTGGCAATCTTCCTCCTACTGAGCTGGCGTCATTGTCTCCCTGAAGGGCTGGGGTTGTTGGGGTTAAGCTGGCGGTTCCTCCGAAAGGACTGCCTTTTATCTCTTTCCTCAGGAAAATTCTTTTTCCTATCACCTGCCTTTTCAAGGATGTTATCCAGAACAGGACCAAACAGAAAACCCCCGGTAAAGAGGATATCACAAAGCTTGTTCTTTGAAGCTGTGTCTCCTGACCACATTTTCAACCATAAGGCCCTTCTGGTGTAGTTTGACAGTGCTGCGTTTTTAGCAGCGAAACGGACTGTTTCAGCTGAGGCATCTGCCACAAACCCTGTTGCCTGTTTCAAGAGGGGGATGGAGCTCGAGATCTCTTCCCTAGAGATTCCCTTCTTAAGATGCTCTTCTAGTTGACCCAGCCAGAGAAACATGGATCTGGCTGCGGAGGAAGCCGCTATGTTTGTGGAAATAATGGCGGATAAGGACTCCCATGATTTTTTAAGCAGACCGTCTGCCTTTCTCTCCATAGGGTCCTTTAGCTGTGAAGAGTCTTCAAAGGGAATAGCAGTTTTCTTGGCTACTTTAGCTACCGGAATATCTACTTTGGGTAGCTCATCCCATACTCTGGAATCCTCGGGATTAAAGAGCAGACAATTTTTAAATTCCCTAGGGATAAATAACCGTTTCTCTGCATCTTCCCATTCAGACAAGATTAGGCGCTTAAGGTAATCATTAACCAGAAATATCACTGACTTTCTTGCCACCAGGCCACCAAACATCTCATCCTGAATAGAAACAGGTTGTTCTTCATCAGGTATATTCATTGTGGCCCTTACTGCTTGAATTAAAGTTTCCACATTCTCGGATGAGAAACAGAATCTTCTGTTTTCCTGGGAAACTGAGGGAGTGAATAAGCTCTCCTCTTCTTCTAATTCCCCCTCAGAGAGATAGAAGCACTCTTCCTCTGAATCGGACCCCTTAGTACTAATATGAGAGCTCAGGGGAAGATCAGAAACCAGCCGTGGTCTTTTGACGGGAGGTTCTTTCTCAGATACAGATTTCTGTGACTGGAGCAGGGAGGAAACAGAACTTTTTACTTCATCCGATTAGTGTCCTTAACTCAGACAAAGGCAGGTGTTTCATCTTTAATCAGTTTAGTCAGACAGTCCTGACATATCTGCTTCTTATATGCACCAGGCAGGGGCTTGGCACAATTAACACATTTCCTACGTTTTTTAGTGTCGGATTTCTGTGGAATCTCTTTATCCTAAAAAACACAACAAAGCTAGGCTAAGAACACCACAATACAATAAACAGTGCCAAGCCCCCTTGCATAGCAGTACTTACATGCCCCAGGGCCAAGTCAGCCGCAGGGCAAGGTTTTTGGGTTCTCTCCTATCTCTACTCCATTACAACAAAGTTAAACAGTTGTAACACACAGTACCACGAAGGCCACATTGCTGTTGCGTCCTACTCACCATTTGAAGTCTTCAGGCAGGTGAGCAGTAGGAAGTACCGCTGGTGCGCCGCCTCATCTGCCTGACGCCGCAGCCTCTGCGCTCCAACCTGCCCATCCAGACTATGCCACCTCCAAGATGGCGGATGTGACACTTCCGGTCATGTGATAACGTCATACAGCGACCGGAAGTGCGTGGAGCAGAGCGGGAATGCCGGCAGGCAGGATGAAAACCCCAGAGAGGGGGAGCGGCTGCCACACACATGGGGGCCCAGGGAGCAGAGGAACTCCTGCAACTGCCCCCGGACACTTCTGGCCAGGGGACCCCTACCCCGAGGGGGTGCTGGCCACGGACCAGGGAGTTGGAAAGGAGGGCAGACAGAGACCCTCGATCCACCTTCCTGCGAAAGTAAGAGAATCCCCTCCATGTCCTGCCTCTGAGAGGGACAGGAAGAACACTGAAGTGGGGAGGTGGGTTGGGGACCTTTAACTTCTCTAACTTCCTGTCCCGCTCAGAGGTCAAGAGGGCAACCTCTTGTGGTGCTGTCATGAGGGACGTCCTGGAAAATGACCATAAGAGACAATAGTATTATGGCTATGACACCACTCGCTTGCTCATCTTCCTAGAGAGAAGGAGGCTCCATTATGTTGACAATTTGTGGTAAGACCAGAAGATTCAAACTCTATACTTAGACCTGAACAAGGACTTAAGTACCTGGAAAGAGAAGATCCTGGTTCCTTTCTGCTTGTTCATTTAGTAAAATGAGGCTAAAATTGTCCACATGAATAAGGACAAAGATTGTGCTGGAGGGAACAAAAGTGAGCATGGATCAGCTTGCTGGCTCTCAGATCAGAAGATAATTTCTTGTGGGGTCCAGCTTTGTTGTCACCATTAACTCTCCACATGTGATGGCAGAGGAACCAGTCTATTTAGGAAGTTTTGATGTCTGCTCCATCTAGGCTTGATGGGAATGAAAGTGAATTTTGGCATCAATGGTTGTCCAACATAGCCGTACGTTAGCTGTTAGGCAGTTTGACTGAGATGAACTGAGGCATGATCTGAAATATTTCATCCATGTGTTCTGTGGATAACTTCACAGATATCTGCAGAAATTGAGAATGGATTTTGAATCTGGGAATTTTATACTTTGATGTAATAGTTCAGACCTTTTCCTGATTCAAGACACATGAACCTCAGAAGTGAGAAGAGATAGTGCAGGTAAAGGCCGGCTGTGAGAACCGCAGCAGTTATTGACACTCGGAGTGCAAGTGATGCAGAACGCAAGGCATTAGAACTGACAATACAGATATATGTGTCAGGTAAGAGTATAGAAGCCATTTTGACTTTCTTCATTAGCCACTTGTTCAGACCTGCTACTTCCTTGACGAGCCTTCACTTGTTGCCTGGAACAGGAAAAAAAAAAAAAAAAAAAGTAAGGATTTTATTGTCTTCTCGGAAGTGAGGAACTTCTGCCAGAAAATTTTTGTAATGAATTCATCATACCTGAAGTCTGTTTGGTGGAAATTCTGTTGAATTGAGAGAATATCCTTTCCCCGTAGTAGAAGAACGCTTGCTGGTGGCCCCTGGAGCCTGGCTTCATTGTTCCCCTCATGACTTCCTGTTTGTACTGGAAATGGACTGCTTCTCTAGACTTCCAAGATGTCCCATGTTAGTGATGAAAGGATAGGTCTAGAAACACATGGCCATTGACTTCTGACAAATTTTCCAGAGGTTTCTCCAGTCAAACGCGGAATAGATTTTTAGTCTGGAAAGGTAAGACAGAAATGGTCTATGATGGATATTGTAACTTCAAGACTTTGTGAGCTCCTACTACAAGAAAGCTGCCATAAAACTTAATGACATGTAAGGAACCATCCTACAGGATTCAGCCCCATAACTGAAATGGTAGATCCTAGGTTCTATTCTGGAGATGCCATCTTGAAAACTTTGTGGTAGTTGGCAGAGCCATGTTCTCAGAGATCTTCAATAGAAGACGTAAATGTAAATTTTACAGGCTGTAGCTGCAGTACATCTTTGTAGGGACCCATCTGCCTTTCTGCCAATCCCGTTATAGACATTCAATAAACAGGGATGATCTGGAAAAGTTTTAGAGTTTTAGGGAAACAAATTCCCTCTTAGTTTTACGAAGAAGAAAGAAGAAGGAAGGAGGAAAGAAGGAAGAAGAAAAAAAGAAGAAGAAAGAAGAAACTGAGAGCCAACCTGTAAACCAGAAAAGATTATTTCATACTGATGGGGGACCATCATCACCAGCACTCTGCAGGACTCTGACAGAGGTTGTCAATAGGCAGATTCAAAGACTGGGCTTCACTTACTTCCTCTATACTCCTGTCTAGAGATGACATCTAGGGGTAAAGATATAAATTATTATATGCCCGTTAGATATGAGATCAGAGCATTGCACGATATCATCAATAGTGTATATGACATAATACAAGATCCCACAGGTTATATGTTCTATAATACCAGAGGTAAACAGACGGATCACAACCGATATTACCTGGAAATATATACGGCAAAATACAAGTTATGTGTCTCTAGAGTACCTGATCAGAGACAACCAAATGACAGCAGATACTGCATGAAAGTGGAGGCAACCAGCTACATTAGACATCACATGCAAAATATATGAGCATGCAGCTTATATGTTTAATAATGCCTAAGCCCAGAAGTGGTCAGAGCACAACATACAGTGCTGGCCAAAAGTATTGGCACCCCTGCAATTCTGTCGGATAATACTCAATTTCTTCCAGAAAATGATTGCAATCACAAATGCTTTGGTAATAATATCTCCATTTATTTTGCTTGCAATGAAAAAACACAAGAGAGAATGAAAAAAAAGTCAAATCATTGATCATTTTACACAAAACTCCAAAAAAAATGGGTCGGACAAAAGTATTGGCACCCTCAGCCTAATACTTGGTAGCACAACCTTTAGACAAAATAACTGCGAACAACCGCTTCCGGTAACCATCAATGAGTTTCTTACAATGCTCTGCTGGAATTTTAGACCATTCTTCTTTGGCAAATTTCTCCAGGTCCCTGAGATTTGAAGGGTGCCTTCTCCAAACTGCCATTTTGAGATCTCTCCACAGGTGTTCTATGGGATTCAGGTCTGGACTCATTGCTGGCCACTTTAGAAGTCTCCAGTGCTTTCTCTCAAACCATTTTCTAGTGCTTTTTGAAGTGTGTTTTGGGTCATTGTCCTGCTGGAAGACCCATGACCTCTGAGGGAGACCCAGCTTTCTCACACTGGGCCCTACATTATGCTGCAAAATTTGTTGGTAGTCTTCAGACTTCATAATGCCATGCACACGGTCAAGCAGTCCAGTGCCAGAGGCAGCAAAGCAACCCCAAAACATCAGGGAACCTCCGCTATGTTTGACTGTAGGGACCGTGTTCTTTTCTTTGAAGGCCTCTTTTTTTTTCCTGTAAACTCTATGTTGATGCCTTTTCCCAAAAAGCTCTACTTTTGTCTCATCTGACCAGAGAACATTCTTCCAAAAAGTTTTTGGCTTTCTCAGGTAAGTTTTGGCAAACTCCAGCCTGGCTTTTTTATGTCTCTGGGTCAGAAGTGGGGTCTTCCTGGGTATCCTACCATAGAGTCCCTTTTCATTCAGACGCCGACGAATAGTATGGGTTGACACTGTTTTTCCCTCGGACTGCAGGGCAGCTAGAACTTGTTTGGATGTTAGTCGAGGTTGTTTAGCCACCATCCGCACAATCTTTCGTTGAAATCTCTCGTCAATTTTTCTTTTCCGTCCACATCTAGGGAGGTTAGCCACAGTGCCATGGGCTTTAAACTTCTTGATGACACTGCGCACGGTAGACACAGGAACATTCAGGTCTTTGGAGATGGACTTGTAGCCTTGAGATTGCTCATGCTTCCTCACAATTTTGCTTCTCAAGTCCTCAGACAGTTCTTTGGTCTTCTTTCTTTTCTCCATGCTCAATGTGGTACACACAAGGACACAGGGCAGAGGTTGAGTCAACTTTAATCCATTTCAACTGGCTGCAAGTGTGATTTAGTTATTGCCACCACCTGCTATGTGCCACAGGTAAGTAACAGGTGCTGTTAATTACACAAATTAGAGAAGCATCACATGATTTTTCAAAGGGTGCTAATACTTTTGTCCACCCCCTTTTTTATGTTTGGTGTGGAATTATATCCAATTTGGCTTTTTGACAATTCTTTTTGTGGTTTTCCATTGACGACAAATTAAATGAAGATATTATTACCAAAACATTTGTGATTGCAATCATTTTCTGGAGGACATTGAGTATTATCTGACAGAATTTCAGGGGTGCCAATACTTTTGGCCAGCACTGTATGTGCATGTGTATGTGTCGGGAGCCACAGTGGAGTGCATTATACTTTCTGGGGGTCACTGTGGCGCGCATTGTACTGTGTGGGGGCACCTTTACTATTTATATCACACAGTATCTGTTTTATAGCAGACATGTGATATTAGTACAAGCTGTAATAACATTGCACAGGATCTGTTTTATAGTGACTGTGCAATGTAAATAGTGAACATTAATTGTTGAAAAGTACCAAATGCAGTACAAAGTTGTTTGTATCATTGAAAGCTCTGTAAAGCTTCATTTACATGACTGTATTTTGCAGGTCCGTAATGGTCCGCAATTGTGGATCCACACAGTTTTAAGGTTAAATTGCCATGTTGGCACTTTGCAATAATTTAGTGGGTTTTGGGTTGCAGTTTGGGCACTCTGTCTCTAAAAGGTTTGCCATCACTGCTATAGGTACTAATTTAAACCCATACTATCAGAGAAACAGACTTAAACTGTGCTGATGGCATGCTGGACGGTCCCTTTCCTCAAACCTCAGGACAGGTTGTTTGTGGTTTTGATAAATTATTTCTAATTCTGATTTATTTGACCACATAACAGTTTTCCATTTTGCCTCAGTCCATTTTAAATGAGATTTGGCACAAAGAATGGTGGAATTTCTGGATAGTTTTGGCATATGGCTTCTTCTTTGGCATGATACAGCTTTAACTTGCATTAATGGATTACACGTCGAACTGTGTTTAAAGTGATTTCTGGAAGAATTCCTAAGCCCATGCAAGCCCGTACATTACTCATGCCTGTTTTTAATACGGTACCACCTGAGGGCCCATAGAGTACAATCATCCAATATTGACCTTTGGCCTTGTCCTTTGTGCATGGATTTTTCCAGATCCTCTGATTTTTTTGATTGTATTATGTATAGATATTCAAAGTTTTTTAGCTAAGGAGTATTTTCTGAAGTTGTCCCACTATTTTCGGGCGCAGTTTTTCACAGATTGGTGACCCTTCAACTATCGTTGCTTCTGAGAGAGACTGCTTCTTTAAGATGCCTTTAATATACAGTCACGTAACTCAGTTTGACCCTTCAGCTGTTTTTTTGTTAGTGTCACTTACTTTTCCAACCTTTTGTTGAAGGGGTTGTCCGGGATAAATTGAAATCCCTACACTAATCTAAACACTCTCCCCCCTCCTACTTTCTAAATAACATAATTTATCAAAAATGTATATTTACCCATATCCCTGGGACATTTTCTGACTATCCGATGACTATTCATTTCCGGAGACGGATCGTCACTACTACTTCCCCCCCCCCCATCCACTCCATCCTACTTCCCTTCCAGGCTTCTTCCTGCAGGACGGCTCCTACTTCTTTTCTGACTGCTGTCGCTTCTCCCACTGCTGCCGATAATCCACCTCTGCTGCGCAGCTGCCACGCATGCGCAGTAGAGGTGGATCATTTCTGAAGAGCACAGAGCAGTGCTGGGAGAAAAGCGAGCGCCTGCAGTATCAGTAAAGAAGGATGGGCCGACCCGCAGGAAGAAGCCATGGAAGGAAGAGAGGTAACTATATAATGGGGTCGGGGAACATCAGGGAACCTCCGCCATGTTTGACTGTAGGGACCGTGTTCTTTTCTTTGAAGGCCTCTTTTTTTTTCCTGTAAACTCTATGTTGATGCCTTTTCCCAAAAAGCTCTACTTTTGTCTCATCTGACCAGAGAACATTCTTCCAAAAAGTTTTTGGCTTTCTCAGGTAAGTTTTGGCAAACTCCAGCCTGGCTTTTTTATGTCTCTGGGTCAGAAGTGGGGTCTTCCTGGGTATCCTACCATAGAGTCCCTTTTCATTCAGACGCCGACGGATAGTACGGGTTGACACTGTTTTTCCCTCGGACTGCAGGGCAGCTAGAACTTGTTTGGATGTTAGTCGAGGTTGTTTAGCCACCATCCGCACAATCTTTCGTTGAAATCTCTCGTCAATTTTTCTTTTCCGTCCACATCTAGGGAGGTTAGCCACAGTGCCATGGGCTTTAAACTTCTTGATGACACTGCGCACGGTAGACACAGGAACATTCAGGTCTTTGGAGATGGACTTGTAGCCTTGAGATTGCTCATGCTTCCTCACAATTTTGCTTCTCAAGTCCTCAGACAGTTCTTTGGTCTTCTTTCTTTTCTCCATGCTCAATGTGGTACACACAAGGGCACAGGACAGAGGTTGAGTCAACTTTAATCCATTTCAACTGGCTGCAAGTGTGATTTAGTTATTGCCACCACCTGCTATGTGCCACAGGTAAGTAACAGGTGCTGTTAATTACACAAATTAGAGAAGCATCACCTGATTTTTCAAAGGGTGCCAATACTTTTGTCCACCCCCTTTTTATGTTTGGTGTGGAATTATATCCAATTTGGCTTTTTGACAATTCTTTTTGTGGTTTTCCATTGAAGACAAATTAAATGAAGATATTATTACCAAAGCATTTGTGATTGCAATCATTTTCTGGAAGAAATTGAATATTATCTGACAGAATTGCAGGGGTGCCAATACTTTTGGCCAGCACTGTAAGACACAATCACGCATGTTATATGTTCTATGATACCCAAGGTGAACAGAAGGATCACAGTAGATGTCATTTGAACAAACTACCTTGGGTATCACTTGCAAAATACATGGTCACAGGTTATAAGTCCCATACAGCCAGAAGTGATCAGTGCACAGTATATATCAGCTGTGTATATTACATACAGTGCTGGCCAAAAGTATTGGCACCCCTGCAATTCTGTCAGATAATACTCAATTTCTTCCAGAAAATGATTGCAATCACAAATGCTTTGGTAATAATATCTTCATTTAATTTGTCGTCAATGGAAAACCACAAAACGAATTGTCAAAAAGCCAAATTGGATATAATTCCACACCAAACATAAAAAAGGGAGTGGACAAAAGTATTGGCACCCTTTGAAAAATCATGTGATGGTTCTCTAATTTGTGTAATTAACAGCACCTGTTACTTACCTGTGGCACATAACAGGTGGTGGCAATAACTAAACAGTGTTCGGGAGTATTTAAAATACAAGTAATTAAAATAGTATTTAAAATACTTGTCAGGTATTTGTATTTTGTAATTAAAATACTTTTTTATTCAGTATTTTGTATTTGTAATTAAAATACTTTTAGGAAGTATTTTACGTATTTTAATTACTTTCTAAATTCTAAACAAATGTTGTAATTTAAATAACCCGCCTCACCGCACTTAAAAAAAAAACAACAGCGCGAGTCACATTATCACTCTCGTTTCTCGTATCTCGTGCGATGTGCGACGAGAGGAGGGAAAATTCCAGCGCGTTCCAGCAACGCAAGTCCGCTTTGTAGTGAAGCATGATTTATTTTTAGTTTTTATTCATCCCGATCGCGTAATCCATTCCGTAAAATTACCGTATATACTCGAGTATAAACCGACCCGGATATAAGCCGAGACCCCTAATTTTACCACAAAAAAATGGGAAAACGTATTGTCTCGAGTATAAGCCGAGGGGGGGGAAAATCCACCATTGCAGATAAAAAGTCTGGTCATGTGCATTACAGCTTAGTAACTCCATGTGCCTCATAGTAATAGCAGTTAACCCCATCAAGTCCCTCACATTAACTCCCTGTGTGCCTCAAATAAAAGTTACTGATATGTGAGAGAGACGGAGGTAATAATTAGGTATCTTCATAATTAAGGTCCTTTATTAGTACCCCCATGTGTCTCACATATTAGTAACCCTTATATAGGGCACACAGGGGTTAATATGAGGGACATGATGGGGTTAACTGCTATTAAAGTGAAGCACATGGAGTTACTGAAACTAAATTAATATCCCCAAATGCCTGACATTAATAGGCATAGTAACTAAAGGAAGGTACCTGTATGTTTCTCTTTACTGTAGCATCCTCTCCTCCATGTGACAGACATCTTCTATAGGACACAATGAATCCTGGCCACTGACTTATCTGCAGGGTAGATGCTAATCCTAGTGGGCTAAAGGACCTCTGATGACGTCATAACCATGTGATCATACTCTGGTGTGGGTGGAGCTACTAGGATTTAGACTCAACCTTATCTGCAGATGTTACATACCAGTGGCTACAGGACCTTTTATGACATCACAGTCAGTCACGTGACCTAATGACAAGCAAATCACAGAGCAGTAGCACTAGAAGACCTCCCCCTTCCAGGTCCTTCCAGTTTTCTGTGCTCCGGGGACCCTGACTCGTGTATAAGCCGAGGGGGGCTTTTATAGCATGAAAAATGTGCTGAAAAAGTCGGCTTATACTCCAAAAATGGAGGAAAATCGTAATACCAGTGAAGGGGACGCAACCGACAATGATTCAGATCTTGAAGACCCACATCTCCCTGCAATTTTGGACGGAACTTTTTTCAAAATTAACAAGACTAAATCCGAAGCGGCAGGGGCAGGACAAAAAGTGTCTGCTTACTGCAAGGCCTGTCCAAACAAGTTAATCACGGGTCAAATAAACTCAACGTCCAACTTCCTTAAGCACTTAAGGGTAAGTTATTTAATTACATCATGGTTTGGTTTTTATTTTACAATCCCCAACCCCGAAGCAAATTTTTAAAACCTATATATTACGCTTTTTGGTAAACTTTTTTTACATTATATTACCATCAAAAAAAACCTAAAAAAAAAATATGCGGGAGAAATCTATAAATGGACCGTAAATGCAATAATTTAAAAACGACCATAAACTACACTTAAAAAACCCTTGTGAAGTTTTGTTTCATTAAAAATATTTAAAATAATCAGCGATTTTGCAATAGTTAGCACGACTTTAATGTTTTTTTTTTTTTTTCAAGAATGTCCATCCAAGCCTCGTTCAGAAGTACAAAAAGTATAAGGAATTGAAAGGCAGACAGCGCAAAGGTGACCAGACCCAACAGCCTCAAGCACGTTACGATTCGACCTCGGCTAAAGTCCAGACACCATGGACTTTGATGAAAGAACGAAAGATGCATCACGCAATAACCCAGAAAGAAGTGGATGATCTTGTAATGAACTTTATTGTTTCCGAAGGCCTTCCTCTTTACACAGTGGAGAAGCAGACTTTAAAGAACTTAATTGAAGGCTTAGCACCAGGAAAACACGTGATTAGCACCAAAACATTGAAAGAGCGGATCGAAAGAAAATACACCGAGCTGGTAAGCACGATGCAGAGCATGTTGAAAAGTGCTGACAGCGTTTGCACTACAGCCGATTTATGGTCGAGTAACCGGAAAAGTTACTTCGGCGTCACTGCTCATTGGATCTCCAACGATTTGGAACAAAAATTAATCGCCATTTCCTGCAAAAGGCTCGTCGGGGAACATTCTTACAAAGAAGTTGCTGCAGCTTTATACCACACGCATGAGAAGTTCGGTTTAAGCGTCGACAAAATTTCCTACACCGTCACTGACAACGGCAGCAATTTCGTTAAGGCGTTCAACGAATTTGGTGAAGAAAATCCATGGTGTTCTGATTTCTGTGCCTCTGAAGACGTCGATTCGGAAGATGAAGATAGTGGCCGTATCGAGGATGACGACTTACAAAGGCTGGACATTAACGAAATTCTTCAGCATGAAGAAACGGACAATGACAGCACCAACGATGCCCTGGATGAAGGTGACTTAGGTGACGCCATTATCCTGCCTCAGCACTTAAGGTGCCAGAGCCACACCTTGAACTTGCTTGCCACAACCGACGTCAAGAACGCTTTTACAAGCCCTACAGAATCGGGTCAGTACAAAAAACTGTACCGGGCCACTTTTGCCAAATGCACAATACTCTGGAATTTGGCATCTCGCAGTACCAAGACCTCAGACTTCATACAATCCGTCATTGGATTTTCCCTAAAACCGCCCGGTGATACGAGATGGAACTCAACGTACGACGCTGTCTGTCGTTTGATTTCTGAAAACGTGGAGCCCAAATTACACGAAACAACGACAGCCTTGAAACTTCCAGCTTTCAAGCCCGGTGAATTGGAGTTGCTACACCAGTATAAATCCATTATGGAGTCAAATGCAAGGGGTTTGGACCTATTACAATCAGAAAAGGAGTCGTTCCTGGGGATGCTCATGCCAACCATCTTGCAAATTCAGAAAAAAATTGCTCACACAAAAAACAAAACAAACTCAAAGCGAATTTCTAGTCGAAGCACTACTTTTGAATTTGAACACGCGCTTCTCGCAATTTCTTACTTTCAACGATGACAGTCGTCCGTTCGTCGTTTCGGCCGTATCTCACCCATCCTTCAAATTGAAATGGATTCCAGAAGAACAACGGGACTGGGCGAGGGACTGCTTTATTGCAGACGTGCAACGATTGGAGGCCGAAAGAAACGAAGAAAAAGGAAAAAAACAACGTGAGGAACGGGAGAATTATGGAAATCCAAAGAAAAAAAAAAACCGCACAAACATCAATTCACCACCGTTCTTCGACTTCAGTGATTCGGACGATGGAAACTCCTCTGACAGTGGACCACAAGGACCCTGGGCCAATCGCGAAGCTCGAGTGCCTCAGATATTTAGAGGAGAAAACAAGCAGTCAAATTCACGTTCTGAACAAATTCCCTCGCGTCAAATATGCATTCATCCGACTAAACAGTGCGTTACCCTCATCAGCTCCAGTCAAACGCTTATTTTCTCAAGCGGGAATAATTCTCTCACCGAGAAGAAACCGCCTGTTGGACAAAACATTTGAAATCCTTGTTCTTCTGAATGCAAACAAGCACATAACTTAAATAATGTATAATAACTTTTCGAGTTTTGGAAATGCACTTAAAGTTCTTTTTCCATTTAGCCTATGTTCAATTGTTCCATTTTTTGTTTTTATTAAATTTTGTGTTTAAATTTTTCAAGTATTTTAGTATTTTGTAAAATACTTTTGAAGTAGTATTTAGTATGTGTATTTAAAAATACTTCGGGATGAAAGTATTTAGTATTTGTATTTAACCCCTTAACGACCTTGGACGTACTATTATGTCCTGGGCGCTAGGTACTTCGCGCACCAGGGCGTAATACTACGCCCGAGGATGGCCGCCCGCTCACTATCTGAGCTGGCGGCATCGGAACCGGGTGTTAGCTGTAACTGACAGCTAACACCCTACTCCATAACCCCCGGTCGGAACTGAGTTCCGATCAGAGGTTTTAACCCCTTGGATGCCGCGGTCAAACATGACCGCGGCATCCAAGGGGTTCCGCCATCTTGCCGCTCCCCCGGGCACCCCCCGCGGCGAGATCGGGGGGGTGCCGATATGTATAATCTGCAGCCCGGGGTCTGTCCAGTGACCCCAGGCTGCCTGGAGACCCCACTACCTGGTTGATCCTGCCAAGACCTGCGGAAGTCAGCGCTGTGTTTCCATAGCGCTGACTTCCTGTATAGGCTGCAAGACACTTGCATGCTCGTGTCTTGCAGTCTATAGTACTGAGCCAGAGATCAAAGCATCTCTGGCTCAGGTGTCCTAATGGGACACATGAAAAAGTAAAAAAAAAGTGAAAAAAATAAATAAATAAAGTATGTGAAAAAAATTAATAAAAGAATAAAGCCCCAAAAATTCCCTTTTCCTATATAAAATGAATTATATAAAAAATAAACCTAAAAATTAATAAAAACAATACATATTTGGTATCGCCGCGTCCATAACAACCTGTACAATAAAACTGAAACCATATTTAATGTACATGGTGAACGTCGGGAAAAAAAAAACGGAAAAAACCCGCCAAAAGTAATGATTTTTCGCCATCTCACCTTACAAAATATGCCATAAAAAGTGATCAAAAAGTCATATGTACCACAAAACAGTACCAATAAACAGCACAGGTTGTCCCGCAAAAAATAAGCCCTAAACCAACTCTCTAAACTGAAAAATAAAAATGCTACGCATCTTAGAAGATGGCGATGCAAAAAAAAATTGATTTATGTCCCCAAATGGGTTTTTGTTCTGCAAAATTGGTATCGCATAAAAAAACAGTATAAATGAGATATCGCCGTAATTGTACCGACCCGTAGAATAAAGGTAACATGTTACTTATGCTCTATGCTGCATGGTGAAAAATTTAAAAGGTAAAACGCAGTGCCAGAATTGATGGGGTTGTTTTTTAATCCACCAAGAAAGAGTTAATAAAATTTATTTAATAAGTTGTAGGCACCTAAAAATGATGTCATTAAAAAATACATCTCATACTGCAAACAACAAGCCCTCATATGGCTACATCACCAGAAAAATAAAGAAACTATAGCTCGTACAATGTGAAGACAAAAACTCCAAAAATCGCCAAATCATTAGAACAAAACTGGCTGCGGCAGGAAGGGAATGCATAAGCTGTACGAGCATATATTAGGGTACAAACCAGATTTAGATCTTATGAGGGATAATAAACCAGAAGTGACCCCCAGAATGACCTCCCCAATAATAGGAACTACTGGGGATATAGTAGGGAATTTAGTATACCCAATGTACTACGCACAGCTTACATATTCATTCACTTTTCCCCATCCGCTGTGCAGTCACGTCTGGGATACTAATGCTCGCTACACCCCTTGATAAATTCTTTGAGGGGTGCACTTTTCATTCCCTAGGGGATTCCACTTTACTGGTACTTTAGAGGCTCTGCAAACATGACATGGCATCCAGATCCCAAACATCTGAATCTGCGCTCCAAAAGCCACATAGCACTCCTTCCCTTATGCGCCCTACTGTGTGCCCAAACTGCAGTTTATACCCACATGTATTACACTTGTCGTTCCCAGAATAACGTACTTAATGTCATATGTGGGTATAAACTGCTGTTTGGGCACAGCCGAGCACAGAAGAGAAGGAGCGCTATTTGGTTTTTGGAGCACAGACTTGGACGGTTTGGTATTTGGACGCCATTGCACTTTTGCAGAGCTGAAATGCCAGTACAGTGGAATCCTCTGACATGTGACCCCATTTTGGAAACTACACCCCTGAAGGAATTTATCCTGGGGTACAGTGAGCATTTTTAACCCCCAAGTGTTGTTATCCATAAATGAATACGCAGCTGATGGTGAAAGGTGAAAATGACAATTTTTCCAGGAATACGCCATTTCAGTGCGTAATATGTTGTGCCCGGCTTGTAACAGAGATGAACGCTCCAAAAGCTGTTGTGCCCGGGATCCCCGCTCAACAGTTTTTGGAGTGTGTGTCTATGCAGACATAAACTGGGCACAACATATTGGGCACTGAAATGGCGTATCTATAGAAAAATTTCATTTTTAACTTTTCATTATCAGCTGTGCCTTCATTTCTGGAAATTAAAAGAATGCAACACTTAAGGGTTAACAACGCTCACTACCCCACTTGATAAATCCCTTGAAGGGTGTAGTTTCCAAAATGGGGTGACAAGTCCGCGGATTCCACTTTACTGGCAATTCATGGGCTCTGCAAAAGTGGCATGGTGTCCAAAAAGCAAACTGTGCTCCAAAAACCAAAATAGCGCTCCTTCCCTTCTGTGCCCGGCTGTGCCCAAACAGCAGTTTATACCCACATATGGCATTGTTAAGTACGTTATCCTGGGTACACCAGTGTCATAAATGTGGGCATAAACTGTCATTTGGGCACACAGCAGGGCGCAAATGTGAAGGAGCGCTATGTGCTTTTGGAGCGCATATTTAGATTGTTGTTTTTTTGCACGCCATGTCACATTTGCAGAGACCCTAAAATTGCCCCTACAAAATGGGGGTCACTTCTTGGGGAATTCCAATTTACTGGCACCTCCAGGGCTCTGCAAAAATAACATGGCGACCAGAAAGTACTCCAAAAGCTAAAAAAACACAGTGCTCCTTCCCTTCTGAGCCCTGCTGTGTGCCCAAGCAGCAGTTTACACCCACATATTTAATTTTTTTGTCCCCGGGATAGCCCACTTAATAGTTTTAGGAGTTCATGTCTCTGATGCCACAAAGTGGCCGCAACATATTAGGCACTGAAATTGGATATTTCTTTAAAAACTTTAATTTTCACTTTGTACATTAATTTTTGGGAAGCATTTTTAGGCTCAAAATGATAATACCCCTTGATACATTCCTTGAGGGGTGTAGTTTCTAAAATGGGGTCACTTTTGAGAGGTTTCCATTTTATTGGTACTTTAGGGGCTCTGCAAATGCGACATGGCACTCCAAAACTATTCCAGCCACATCTGCCCTCCAAAAGCCAAATAGCGCTCTTTCCATTCTGAGCCCCACCATGTACCTCTACAGCAGTTTATGACCACATATGGGGCATTTCTGTGTTCAGAAGAAATTGTGTAACAAACTGTGGGGTGTTTTTTCTTCTTTAACCACTTGCAAAAATTAAAAATATGTCGCTAAATGGACAGTTTATTGGAAAAAAGTAATTTTTCATTTTTAAGTCCCTAAGTCAATAAAATCTGTGAAACAGCTGTGAGGTCAAAATACTCACTATACCCCTAGATAAATTCTATGAGGGGTGTAGTTTTCAAAATGGGGTCACTTTTGGGGGGTTTGTATTGTATTGGTACATTGGGGGCTCTGCAAATGCGACATGGTACCTGAAAACTATTCCACCAAAATCTGCCCTCCAAAAGCCAAATAGCGCTCTTTCCATTCTGAGCCCTGCCATGTACACATACAGCAGATTATGACCACATATGGGAGATTGCTGTGTTCAGGAGAAATTGTTTAACAAACTATGGGGTCCTTTTTCTCCTTTAACCCCTTGTGAAAATGAAAACTTTGGGGATAAAGTGACATTTTAGTAATGTTTCATTTATACATCCCAGTGTTAGCAAAATCTGTGAAATGGCTGTAAGGTCAAAATGCTCACTATACCCCTTGACGAATTCTGTGAGGGGTGTAGTTTCCAAAATGGGGTCACTTTTTGGGGTTTTCCTTTGTATTGGTACTCTAGTGGCTTTGCAAATGAGACATGGGACCTGAAAACTATTCCAGCAAAATCTGCTTTTCAGACGCCCAGTGTCACTCCTTCCCTTCCGTGCGCTGCTATTCGCCCAAACATCAGTTTACACCCACTTGTGGGGTATTTTCGTGCTCGGGAGAAATTGCATAACAAACTGTGAGATGCATTTTCTCCTTTAACCCTTTGTGAATGTGTTAATTTTAGGGCTAAATTAAGGAATTAGTGGGAAAAAATTAAATGTCTAAATTTCACCTCCATATTGTTTTAATTCCAGTGAAATGCTTAAAGGGTTAACAAACTTCCCAATTGTTATTTTGAATTATTTGAGGGGTGCAGTTTTGAAAATGGGGTGATTTATGGGGGTTTCTAATATATAGGCCATTATAATCCTCTTCAGAACTGAAGTGGTCCCTAAAAAATTAGTTTGGGAAATTTTCTTGCAAATCTGCAAAATCGCTGTTACACTTGTAAGCCTTCTAACATCCAAAATAAATTACAGGACGATTAAAAGATGATGCCGATATATAGCAGAGATATGGTAGATAATATATATTAATGTATTTGGGTGGTATGACTATCCGTCTGAAAAGCAGAGCATTTCACATTTTGAAAATTGCGATTTTTTTCCAAATTTCCATCAAATTTCCTATTTTTTAATAAATAAATACAAAAATATTCATTAGTGTTTACCACTAACATGAAGTACAATGTGTCACGAAAAAACAATCTCAAAATCACTTGTGTAAGTTAAGACACGTGTCACTTTATATTGCCATATAAAGTGACACATGTCAGTTTTGAAAAATGAGGCCTGGTCCTTAACGCACTTTTGGGCTGGGTCCTTAAGGGGTTAAAATACTTCAGTCATAAATATTTTTATTTTGTATTTAAAATACTTTACCAAAGTATTTTCCCGAACACTGTAACTAAATCACACTTGCAGCCAGTTGAAATGGATTAAAGTTGACTCAACCTCTGTCCTGTGTCCTTGTGTGTACCACATTGAGCATGGAGAAAAGAAAGAAGACCAAAGAACTGTCTGAGGACTTGAGAAGCAAAATTGTGAGGAAGCATGAGCAATCTCAAGGCTACAAGTCCATCTCCAAAGACCTGAATGTTCCTGTGTCTACCGTGCGCAGTGTCATCAAGAAGTTTAAAGCCCATGGCACTGTGGCTAACCTCCCTAGATGTGGACGGAAAAGAAAAATTGACGAGAGATTTCAACGAAAGATTGTGCGGATGGTGGCTAAACAACCTCGACTAACATCCAAACAAGTTCTAGCTGCCCTGCAGTCTGAGGGTACAACAGTGTCAACCCGTACTATCCGTCGGCGTCTGAATGAAAAGGGACTCTATGGTAGGATACCCAGGAAGACCCCACTTCTGACCCAGAGACATAAAAAAGCCAGGCTGGAGTTTGCCAAAACTTACCTGAGAAAGCCAAAAACTTTTTGGAAGAATGCTCTCTGGTCAGATGAGACAAAAGTAGAGCTTTTTGGGAAAAGGCATCAACATAGAGTTTACAGGAAAAAAAAAGAGGCCTTCAAAGAAAAGAACACGGTCCCTACAGTCAAACATGCTACCAAGTATTAGGCTGAGGGTGTCAATACTTTTGTCCGGCCCATTTTTGGAGTTTTGTGTAAAATGATCAATGATTTTACTTTTTTTTTCATTCTCTTTTGTGTTTTTTCATTGCAAGCAAAATAAATGAAGATATTATTACCAAAGCATTTGTGATTGCAATCATTTTCTGGAAGAAATTGAGTATTATCTGACAGAATTGCAGGGGTGCCAATACTTTTGGCCAGGACTGTAATCCATGGTCACACAGGCTATGTACTCTATAATACCTGATGCCAGAGGCAGATCACAGCTGATATAACCTGCAAAAATATAGGGCAATATGCATGAACAGAGATTATAGAATATCTGACCAGAGAATCCAGTCACAGAAGGTATCGCCAGAGATCTACATCTGAGGTACCTGTAAAATACAAGACAAATATATGAACACAGGTTATATGTACTAATACCAGAGTATACAGAGCATAAAGCATCCTGCATCAAAGTACCTGAACTATGCCATATAATACTAAAGACACCAGCATGATAGCACCTGTAATATGCTATATCAGCATGATAGCACTGGTAATATGCTATATAATAGAGACTGGCATAATAGCACCTGTAATATGTTATATAATATCAAAGACCAGCATGATAGCAAATGTAATATGTTATATACTATCAGAGACCAGCATGATAGTGTAAGATGGGGAAACAGCCCTCATGTTATGAATGTACCTGTTTCTGTAAGTACGTTTATTTTTTTTTTTTATAAACTAACATTTGGTTGTTTGACCACAAGAGGCCACTGTTACCTCAGAAAGGAGAAAAGACTGTAATTCTGTAATTCCCTGGAGTAGTGACGTGGAGACCCTATTCTGCAGAGGTGGAAAGACAAGAAGGAGCAGAATGTGTGTGGCAGCCATCTTAGGAGTGTGCTTTGAGCTTTTAAAAGAAGAAGGACTGAAGTGAGAGAAGGAGGATTGCTAAGGAATCCAAAATATGGCAAGGGGATGCTGAAGCAGAGACTGTTCCTGGGTTTGTTCAGACGGCATCTTAAGTTGAAGATTGCTATCAAGGACCCAGCTGAGAAGTGGCCTGGCAGTGAGACCGCATCTTTGGATGAGCCCTGGTTTCAGCTGTTCCAGACAAAAGCTAAAAGGTACCCAACAAATCTGGATCAGTAAGAGAAGTAATCGTGCACGCACCACATTACATTTTTGGCTCAAATTGCTTGGGACTGAGTAAGGGCCTGTAGTTAGAATAGTTAGGCATATTCATCTTCACAGGCCACACTACTGGTGAATTATCTACCTATTCGGTAGTAAGGACTAAGACTCAGAGAATTCTATAGACTTGTAACTCTCAGAGAGGAGCTTCTGAGGAAGTCTAGAAGCGACATTTTATACATTGTCATATTTCTTTGGCTTGCAAGCTGACCTACTATTATAGTTACTCGGTTGTACTTTGTTTGGGGGGAATAGGGGTATTTTGATAAGTTTGTAAGCTCTTGTGTTATACCGCCGGTGCCCCTATCACACTCACTGAATTGTTCCTGTGACTAGGGTGATAAAAAGGTAACAAGCGGCTGGTTAGTTGCAGCCTGCAGATGGGTAAAAGCTTGGAGTGTTTTGGAGCTGCACATGAGAGGGCACCGCGCTGTACAACACCAGGGTCTCAGCTACCTGGCTGAATGTATGTAAATAGTTGTGAGTGTTTTTTTTTTGGTAAAGAGGTGTTACTACACAAAGTAAAATCTTGTTTTTTCTAAATTGATTTGGAGTCACTTCCTTTGTTGTGACTTCGCTGTATCCTGGGAAACCCACCCCGGTACACGGCTTACAATAGCACCTTTAATATATGTTATATAATGCCAGAGACCACCATGATAGCACCAGCAATATGCCATATAATATCTGAGACCAGCAAGATAGCAACGTTAATATGCTCTATAATATCAGAGACCAGCACAGATGATATCACCTGCAAAATATAGGACATTATATACAGTGGGGAAAAAAGTATTTACTCAGCCACCAATTGTGCAAGTTCTCCCACTTAAAAAGATGAGAGAGGCCATCATAGGTAGACCTCAACTATGAGAGACAGAATGAGAAAACATATCTAGAAAATCACATTGTCTGATTTTTTAATAATTTATTTGCAAATTATTGTGGAAAATAAGTATTTGGTCACCTACAAACAAGCAAGATTTCTGGCTCTCACAGACCTGTAACTTCTTCTTTAAGAGGCTCCTCTGTCCTTCACTCATTACCTGTAGTAATGGCACCTGTTTAAAATTGTTATCAGTATAAAAGACACCTGTCCACAACCTCAAACAGTCACACTCCAAACTCCACTATGGTGAAGACCAAAGAGCTGTGAAAGGACACCAGAAACAAAATTGTAGACCTGCACCAGGTTGGGAAGACTGAATCTGCAATAGGCAAGCAGCTTGGTGTGAAGAAATCAACTATAGAAGCAATAATTAGAAAATGGAAGACATACAAGACCACTGATCATCTCCATCGATTAGGGGCTCCACGCAAGATCTCACCCCGTGGGGTCAAAATGATCACAAGAACGGAGAGCAAAAATCCCAGAACCACACGGGGGGACCTAGTGAATGACCTGCAGAAAGCTGGGACTAACGTAACAAAGGCTACCGTCAGTAACACACTACGCTGCCAGGGACTCAGATCCTGCAGTGCCAGACGTGTCCCCCTGCTTAAGCCAGTACATATCCGGGCCCGTCTGAAGTTTGCTAGAGAGCATTTGGATGTTCCAGAAGAGTATTGGAAGAATGTCATATGGTCAACTGAAACCAAAGTAGAACTGTTTGGTAGAAACACAACTCGTCGTGTTTGGAGGAGAGTGAATGCTGAGTTGCATCCAAAGAACACCATACCTACTGTGAAGCATGGGGGTGGCAACATCATGCTTTGGGGCTGTTTCTCTGCAAAGGGACCAGGATGACTGATCTGTGTACATGAAATAATGAATGGGGCCATGTATCGTGAGATTTTGAGTGCAAACTTCCTTCCATCAGCAAGGGCATTGATGATGAAATGTGGCTGGGTCTTTTAGCATGACAATGATTCCAAGCACACCGCCAGGGCAACAAAAAAGTGGCTTCGTAAGAAGCATTTCAAGGTCCTGGAGTGGCCTAGCCAGTCTCCAGATCTCAACCCCATAGAAAATCTTTGGAGGGAGTTTAAAGTCCGTGTTGCCCAGGGACAGCCACAAAACATCATGGCTCTAGAGGAGATCTGCATGGAGGAATGGGCCAACATACCAGCAACAGTGTGTGCCAACCTTGTGAAGACTTACAGAAAACGTTTGACCTCTGTCATTGCCAACAAAAGATATATAACAAAGTATTGAGATGAACTTTTGTTATTGACCAAATACTTATTTTCCACCATAATTTGCAAATAAATTCTTTAAAAATCAGACAATGAGATTTTATGGATTTGTTTTCTCATTTTGTCTCTCATAGTTGAGGTTTACCTATGATGTCAATTACAGGCCTCTCTCATCTTTTTAAGTGGGAGAACTTGCACAATTGGTGGCCGACTAAATACTTTTTTTCCCTACTGTATATACAGTACAGACCAAAAGTTTGGACACACCTTCTCATTCCAAGAGTTTTCTGTATTTTCATGACTATAAAAATTGTAGATTCACACTGAAGGCCTCAAAACTATGAATTAACACATGTGGAATTATATACTTAACAAAAAAGTGTGAAACAACTGAAAATATGTCTTATATTCTAGGTTCTTCAAAGTAGCCACCTTTTGCTTTGATTACTGCTTTGCACACTCTTGGCATTCTCTTTATGAGCTTCAAGAGGTAGTCACCTGAAATGGTCTTCCAATAGTCTTGAAGGAGTGCCCAGAGATGCTTAGCACTTGTTGGCCCTTTTGCCTTCACTCTGCGGTCCAGCTCACCCCAAACCATCTCGATTGGGTTCAGGTCTGGTGACTGTGGAGGCCAGGTCATCTGGCGTAGCACCCCATCACTCTCCTTCTTGGTCAAATAGCCCTTACACAGTCTGGAGGTGTGTTTGGGGTCATTGTCCTGTTGAAAAATAAATGATGGCCCAACTAAACGCAAACAGGATGGAATAGCATGCCGCTGCAAGATGCTGTGGTAACCATGCTGGTTCAGTATTCCTTCAATTTTGAATAAATCCCCAACAGTGTCACCAGCAAAGCACCCCCACACCATCACACCTCCTCCTCCATGTTTCACGGTGGGAACCAGGCATGTAGAGTCCATTCGTTCACCTTTTCTGCGTCGCACAAAGACACGATGGTTGGAACCAAAGATCTCAAATTTGGACTCATCAGACCAAAGCACATATTTCCACAGGTCTAATGTCCATTCCTTGTGTTCTTTAGCCCAAACAAGTCTCTTCTGCTTGTTGCCTGTCCTTAGCAGTGGTTTCCTAGCAGCTATTTTACCATGAAGGCCTGCTGCACACAGTCTCCTCTTAACAGTTGTTGTAGAGATGTGTCTGCTGCTAGAACTCTGTGTGGCATTGACCTGGTCTCTAATCTGAGCTGCTGTTAACCTGCGATTTCTGAGGCTGCTGACTCGGATGAACTTATCCTCCGCAGCAGAGGTGACTCTTGGTCTTCCTTTCCTGGGGGCGGTCCTCATGTTAGCCAGTTTCTTTGTAGCGCTTGATGGTTTTGGCCACTGCACTTGGGGACACTTTCAAAGTTTTCCCAATTTTTCGGACTGACTGACCCTCATTTCTTAAAGTAATGATGGCCACTCGTTTTTCTTTACTTAGCTGCTTTTTTTCTTGCCATAATACAAATTTTAACACTCCATTCAGTAGGACTATCAGCTGTGTATCCACCTGACTTCTGAACAACACAACTGATGGTCCCAACCCCATTTATAAGGAAAGAAATCCCACTTATTAAACCTGACAGGGCACACCTGTGAAGTGAAAACCATTTCAGGTGACTACCTCTTGAAGCTCATCAAGAGAATGCCAAGAGTGTGCAAAACAGTAATCAAAGCAAAAGGTGGCTACTTTGAAGAACCTAGAATATAAGACATATTTTCAGTTGTTTCACACTTTTTTGTTAAGTATATAATTCCACATGTGTGAAAGTATTTGGGCCCCCCTTGAACTTTTCAACCTTTTGCCACATTTCAGGCTTCAAACATAAGGATATAAAATTTTAATTTTTTGGTGAAGAATCAACAAGTGGGACATAATCGTGAAGTGGAACGAAATTTATTGGATATTTTAAACTTTTGTAAAAAATAAAAAACTGAAAAGTGGGGCGTGCCAAATTATTCGGCCCCCTTAAGCTGATACTTTGTAGCGCCACCTTTTGCTGCGATTACAGCTGCAAGTCACTTGGGGTATGTCTCTATCAGTTTTGCACATCGAGAGACTGAAATTCTTGCCCATTCTTCCTTGGAAAACAGCTCGAGCTCAGTGAAGTTGGATGGAGAGCGTTTGTGAACAGCAGTTTTCAGCTCTTTCCACAGATTCTCGATTAGATTCAGGTCTGGACTTTGACTTGGCCATTCTAACACCTGGATACGTTTATTTGTGAAACATTCCATTGTAGATTGTGCTTTATGTTTGGGATCATTGTCTTGTTGGAAGATAAACCTCCGTCCCAGTCTCAGGTCTTTTGCAGACTCCAACAGGTTTTCTTCCAGAATGGTCCTGTATTTGGCTCCATCCATCTTCCCATCAATTTTAACCATCTTCCCTGTCCCTGCTGAAGAAAAGCAGACCCAAACCATGATGCTGCCACCACCATGTTTGACAGTGGGGATGGTGTGTTCAGGGTGATGAGCTGTGTTGCTTTTACGCCAAACATATCATTTTGCATTGTGGCCAAAAAGTTTGATTTTGGTTTCATCTGACCAGAGCACCTTCTTCCACGTTTGGTGTGTCTCCCAGGTGGCTTGTGGCAAACTTTAAACAAGACTTTTTATGGATATCTTTGAGAAATGGCTTTCTTCTTGCCACTCTTCCATAAAGGCCAGATTTGTGCAGTGTACAACTGATTGTTGTCCTATGGACAGACTCTCCCACCTCATCTGTAGATCTCTGCAGTTCATCCAGAGTGATCATGGGCCTCTTGGCTGCATCTCTGATCAGTCTTCTCCTTGTTTGAGATGAAAGTTTAGAGGGACGGCCGGGTCTTGGTAGATTTGCAGTGGTCTGATACTCCTTCCATTTCAATATGATCGCTTGCACAGTGCTCCTTGGGATGTTTAAAGTTTGGGAAATCTTTTTGTATCCAAATCCGGCTTTAAACTTCTCCACAACAGTATCATGGACCTGCCTGGTGTGTTCCTTGGTCTTCATGATGCTCTCTGCGCTTTAAACAGAACCCTGAGACTATCACAGAGCAGGTGCATTTATACGGAGACTTGATTACACACAGGTGGATTATATTTATCATCATCAGTCATTTAGGACAACATTGGATCAGAGATCCTAATTGAACTTCTGCTGTGAGTTTGCTGCACTGAAAGTAAAGGGGCCGAATAATATTGCACGCCCCACAAAAGTTTAAAATAACCAATAAATTTCGTTCCACTTCACAATTGTGTCCCACTTGTTGTTGATTCTTCACCAAAAAATTTAAATTTTATATCTTTATGTTTGAAGCCTGAAATCTGGCAAAAGGTTGAAAAGTTCAAAGCCGAATACTTTCGCAAGTCATTGTATATATATATATATATATATATATATATATATACACACACACACACACACACACACACACACACACACACACATATATATACAGGGGTGAACCTAGCCTCTTTGCTGCCTGAGGCGGACTATTGAAAGACACCCCCACCCTCCCCCCAAAAAATATAAAATTGCGTTTACATGCTGTTAGCGTCACACACTGTTATTGTCATACAATAAACATACACAAACTTATGAAACAGTTTTTAAGAATTCTTCTTACTGCATTACTTCAGTATCAGAAATCAACAACACGGCATTAACAATGAAAGTAACTTCATACATCTTCTGCTTGGTGGATGGACGAGCCCACGTGGCCCCCATTCTCTATAATAGGAGCGCCGCAGATAGCTGAGTACTGGACTTTGGGTATCTTCGGCACTCCCATCGAAGTGAATGAGAGCCACGCGGGTTCGTCCATCCACCAAGTGACATGCTTACACACGTGGACAAAATTGTTGGTACCCCTCGTTTAATGAAAGACAAACCCGCAATGGTCACAGAAATAACTTGAATCTGACAAAGTAATAATATATAAAAATTCTATGAAAATGAATTCCCACCCAGTGGGGGGGAAAAAAACAATTCTCAGGCTCAGTGGGGGTTTCAGCAGACAGACCCCATCAATCAGGTATTTATCCTCTATCATTTAGGTGAATACAGGGCAGTAACATTTTGTGACTTACAGGTGACGTCTCTGACTAATCCTTCACATTTCCCTTCTCTTCCCTTTGGACCGTCATGACCACTTCTTCCAGCTGTGACTTGTCTCTGTAAAGTTTGCAACACAGACATCTTTGGCTCCACACTTTTCCAGGCATCCAACCCACATTCTCTTAACCTGCACACCAATCCTGCTGCTACCCCAATTATAAAATATATGATATAACCCCCCATAATGAAAAATACTCCCAAGTGCATCTTTATATTAATAATATCCGTGTGTACCCTGTATAAATAGTGCCCCTTATTAATAATGCCCCAGGCGTTAACTAATTAAAAGTTTTTCCAGGCTATTAATAAACTAATCAGTGGGGCTCAAAAACCCAGGATCCCTACTGATCAGCTATTTGAATGAACTGTGGTACCTATGTAAGCACTGTGACCGCTTCTCTGTTTACATAGTGTCATTCGACTTATAGCGACCATGTAATGTAACTACAGCCTCGTCTTATACATGTCTATGTGACAAGACTGTAATTACTGTACATCACACGGTCACTATAAATAGACACTGTGTGATATAAACAGGTGCCATAGCCCCTTCATACAGCTGATCAGAGGAGAGGACCACTGATCTCTTGATGATCTGTCCTAATGATAGAACATCAATAAAAATGAGCTGGAAAGACCCTTTAATAAAGCCCAAGTGCCACCTTAAAGGGGTTGTCTAGGATAACCACTTTTTTAATATGAGGCTGGGGAAGGTGCTCTGGTGTCATCCAGCGTGTTTCAGTCCTGCTGCTCCAGTGTTTTCTTCCCCAACAGCACTGTGACGTCCCGTGTCAGCAACCTCAGCAGTCATGTGCGGTGGGGACTTCCGCCAGAAGAAAACACCAGAGCAGCAGAACCAGACTTCAGTGGGAGACATCGGAGCACAAGGGACAGATGAGTAGGTGTTTTTTTTTTTAATACAGTATTACACGGTATTATGGCCCACAGCGGCCCCTGCACACAGTATTACATGGTATTATGCCCTGCAGCGGCCCCTACACACGGTGTTATGCCCCGCAGCGGCCCCTGCACACGGTATTATGCTCCATAGTGGTCCCTGCACACGGTCAACATTTGTGTTTCACTGCTTTCAAAAACTTCATCTTTATTCTCAGGAAGTACAACAACACTGTGGCTAATGGCAGGGCTGCCAAGACCAGAAGTAGCACTGCTGTTGCCACCCACATTTTTATGTAAAGCCTGCAGGAGAGCTTAAAAAGGAAACTGCCAATATGGAGGACTTTGTTGGGCAGGTCTTCCTTCAGCAACAACAAATGTTGTTACAGCAGCAAGCCCAGGCGGAAGCTAAGAAACGACAGCAGCAAGCCCTGGCGGAGGCCAAAAAACAGCAGCAACAGAACCAAGCTAAACAGCAGAAGCTGAACTTAATGCTGATGGAGAAGCTGACTATGCTTAGCGAGGCTTTGTTCAGTCAGAGGACTGCAGGAGAGAGTTCTGGTGCACAAGAGACTCAGAGAGTGTTAACAACTGGCTGGGCTGTGGTACATGCTTCTTTGCAAAAGATGACATCCACATAACAGACAGCTGAGATTATAATAACTAAACCCAGGTCTCAAAATGGAGACCAATACCACATTCGATGTTGGTGGTGCCATTAACTTGGACATTTCGCTGCTTACTGTTCCCTGACAACTGAGCCAATGAACTTCAGTAGTACTAGGCGTGTATCTCTTTTTGCTCAACCTGCTTGTTCTGCAGAAACTGCGACTGAGCTGGAGCCACAAATGTGACCATAGATGGGCATGCTGTGATTGCTCTCCTGGATTCTGAGAGCTTGGTAACCCTGGTACATGATACTTTAGTAGACCCTGCATCATACAGTGTACATACTGTTGGGGTATTACACATATATGTAGAAACCAGAAAGTGCCCTATTACTGAGGTCACCATAGAGACTACCTGTGGTGCAGTGTGTCACAAAGTGGGCGTGGTTAAATCTCTGTTCCACAGTGTTATACTTGGACCTCTATTGTGGTACATGTGGAAAAGACAGAAGGTACCATGTCCTAAAAATCGTGTCGATCGTGACAGTGAAGTACCAGCTGTAGGGGTGACCCTAGATGGAAATAAAAATTTTTCCCCTGTCTGTATTAGCTGGTGATGCTGAAGGTCAGGAGGGAGTTCCTGAGATGCCTGAGCTTGAGATGTCACGTGACAATTTTTGGGACTGCTTAAATTAGAGATCCTAATTTGTCTTGTGCCAGAGAAAATATAAAAGTGATAAATGGTGAACCACAATATCCAGTGGCTGACAAGGAGTTTCCTTATATGGCCATGAACCAGGAACTACTGTATAGGGTAAATAAAATACGGACAGAAATTGTTGAGATATTAGTGGTCCCCCAGCCATATCACAGAGTGTTCTTACATCTGGCACATACAGTAAGCATATGCTAGGAGGACACCTGGGGTATGAGATGACCAAAGAGCGGATTTTATAGTGTTTCTACTGGCCAGGAATTTATAATCGAGTCCAGGAGTATTGTGACTCCTGCCCAGAGAGTCAACTAACCGCTCCTGTGTCACACTTCAGAAGTCCTTTGGTACCCCTACCTATTATAGAGGTACCATTTGAAAGAGTGGCCACGGACTTGGTCCTATCATAAAGTCTGCTAGGGGCCATCAGTATATTCTAGTGATATTAGATTATGGTACACTTTATCCTCAGGCTGTGCCCTTGAGACATACAATGGCTAAATTAATTGCCAAGGAGCATTTTTATGTTCTCCTGGACAGGCAGACATAAAGACACCCTCACAGACTAATGAACTCCTTTTATGTTCAAGGTAATGAAAGAGATGTGTAAGCTCCTGAAAATTAAACACCTGCGAACCTCTGTGTATCAACCCCAGACAGATGGCTTAGTTTAGAGGTTCAATAAAACCCTTAATGACATGTTAAACAGGGTGGTTAGCATTGCTAAGGAAATCTGGGTCCCTGTTTCTGACTGTTTGGGTCCGCTCTGCTGCTGCTACCAGGCTAATTTCCCACAAGGGGTACAACTATAGTACCCACAGCTGTGGCTATCAAGAATATGGTGAGTCAACAGCGCCGCGCCCACCATGGGACAATACTGGGAGCTGCATGCTCTGGGAAACAGCTGATCTACAGGGTGCTAACAATCTAAGATATGTAAAAGATCAGTGGCGGTCTAACACCCAGGGCACCTGCTTATCAACTGTTTGAAGGGACTGTGGTGCTTTTGCAAGCACCCTCACCACTTCACTATTTACATCTCACAGGATCTGTTTTATAATGACGATGCAATGTAATTACAGCCTGTAACAATATCACATGTCTGCTATAAAATAAATTGAGTATGATATAAATAGTGAAGGGGACCCCACACAACATAAATATCTTCCACAAAGCCCCTCTACAGTATAATGCTCCACAGTGGCCACCACACTGTATAATATGCTCCACAGTGGCCCCCACACACTGTAATATGCTCTACAGAGGACACCACACAATATAATATGCTCCACAGTATCCCCACACAGTATAATATGCTCCACAGTGGCCCCCACATAATGTAATATGCTCCACAGTGGCCCCCACACAGTAAAATATGCTCCACAGTAGCCCCACACAGTATAATATGCTTCCCATAGAGGCCCAAAACAGTATAATATGCTCCACAGTGGCACCCACACAGTATAATATGCTCCACAGTGGCCCCAACATAGTATGGGTACAGTATAAAATGCTCCCGAGAGTCCCGTCAAATATTTGTGAAGTTCGGCACTCCGGTTAGTTTCGGTACTATTTTGGTACCTGTGATTGGGCCTCAGCGATCATGTGGGGTGCACTGACGTCATTACGCCGGCACGCCCAGCATGACTGCTGGGGCCCAATCACAGGTCTCGGCAGTGGCCCCAGGGGCACATGACCTCAGTCACAGGCTGGAAGAACCCTGAATAGTATGCTGGGCAACATCGGAGTCTCTGGAGAGGTGAGTATGAGTATTTTTAAATTTTAATCACCTCCCCTGGGTAGGCTTCTATTGGTAAGGGGAGGTGAAAGAGCCTCATTCTATTAACAATATGTATAGCGGTTGGGGAACCAGACTTTCCCCGATCGCTATCATGGTGCTGCGGGGCTCCAGCCTTCCCCAGCTGGCCACGGGACTCTTACCATTCCGTGCCCGGTTGTGGTTGCAGGGGGTGCCCCTGGCAAATTGGCTCACAACAAGCCGGATTCATCTCAAATATTCCAAGTTATTATTTTTTTACTGGAATCAAACAATTTGGGATTCGTCTCGATGAAATAAAATCACAGCAGCAACATCATTTGCAGTAAATTATTATACTCTGGGGTCTCTTCAGACACCTGAGTATAATAGGTGTAGGCCCAAGGGAGGTGTAAAAACATAAAAAAAAATATTTATACTCATCTTCCCTCATCTCTTTTGGGCCTCCTCATGGTGTTCGGTGACCTTTGTCTTCCTCCTCTGTTTGTGTTATGTCTCAGAAGAGCGACAGAACTGGCATTTGGCTTTCTTCTGTGACACCTTGCACCAGGGGTCAACGCTGAGGCCTGTGATTGGGCACAGAGGAGGAAGAAACAGATGGGCAGACACTGCGAGGATGTCTGAAAAAGGTGAAGGAAGATGAGTAAATGTAAATGATTCAGAATTGATACCGAAAGTGTATCAGAAAATTATAGAACTTTTCATTATACAAACAATAACATTTGTCTCTTAATAATGGTGTGAAACTGGGCAACCCTTATAAGCTAGAAATATGTAAAAAAAAAATTCTTATGAAAATAATGTTTCACCGAACTTTATCATACTACCTCAATATTAAGTTTACCTATTAAATAATACCAAACCTGGTGTTCATTAGATCCATGAACAGCCATATAAGGGCCATTCAACATAATATAAACACTCTGCTCCTGTTGCAGTTGCATATGCAATATTAATCATCTTACTCACTAAGATACCATGCAAGGAATCCCGAAAGGGGGAGAGGTTTGGAACATCCAACTTGTTAATTAACCCTTTTTATTTAAGGCAAGGCCAATATACAGAAACAGGTCTTGTTGACTTTTATTAATGCATTAAATCCTTATTACAGTTCCTGCAGGTGTTCTGCAGCTATTTTGATGAAAGAAATTTGTTACAATGGCCAGTTACCAAACAGTTTTCAGCTTGGATTTAAACAGAGCTTTTTTGCAGAAGAACTGTGTGCGATTTTTAATCGCAGTAATGAGTAGCACCAGTCGCATAACTAAAGTCTTGTGGGTCCCAATGCAAAATTTGATCGGGTCTCCTACCCCTCCCTACAGCGTGTCCTTGATAGTGATGGCTATGCCTGAAAGGGATACAACTATAGTACTCACAACTGCCGTTATCAAGAATATGGTGTGTTAGCAGCACAGCGGGGCATGTAAACAATACTGGGAGCTGCGTGTTCTGGGAAACATCTGATCTGCAGGTGTCCTAACAGTCTAATAGATCAGTGGGGGTCCAACACCCAGGGTCCCTGCTGATCACCTGAAGGTACCGTAGCGCTTTTGCATTTGCATTTTGCTATTTACATTGCACAGTATCTGGTTTATAATGACTGTGTAATGAAATTACAGCCTGTAATAATACTGCACAGCTGCTATAAAAGAGATGTTGTGTGATGTGAATAATGAAAGGGCCCCACACAGTGTATGTTCCCTGGAGCCCCTCTACAGTATAATGCACCACAATGGCCCCCACACAGTATAATATGCACCATAGTAGCCCCCACATAGTATAATATTCTGCACAGTGGCCCCCTCACAGTATAATATGCTCCACAGTGTGCCCCACACAGTATAATATGCTGCACAGTGGCTCCCACACAGTATAGTATGCTCCACAGTGGCTCCCACACAGTATAATATGCTCCACAGTGGCTCCCACACAGTATAATATGCTCCATACTGTCCCCCAGACAGTATAATATGCTCCACAGTGGCCCCCACACAGTATAATATGATCCACAGTGGCTCCCTGCAGTGGCCCCGAACAGTGTAAAATGCTCCCAAGAGCCCCCCTTGAGCCACTTCATGAACCCCATGAAATTCGATGAATATTTATGAGATTTGGCCTTCTGGGTCATTTTGGTGCCATTATTATACTCTGGGGCCTCCTCAGACATCAGAGTATAATAAGTAGAGGTCCAGGGTAGGTGATGAAAAATAACGCTTCTACTCACCTTGCCTCACCTCTCCTGGACATCCTCATTCTATCCAGCTCTCTCCAGCATCCTTTTCGGTCCTCTCCTGCCAGCCCTAGACGTCACAATCTCAGCCTGTTAGGTTCAGGAGCGGAGTGTCTGAACGGCATTCTGCGCATGAATCGTCTGATGCGCAGCAGGGAAATGTTCACACTGAGTGGTAGCACTCACGCGTGGATCGCGTGATGCGTTGTATCGCTGCTCAGTGCTCTAGTGTGTCTTTGCCTCTGAAGGGGTTAAGTTTCTCTGCATATCTAGGACTCATTACGGACTATGGGCGGCTCAGAGGTGTGCTGTCCAATTACCTTTCTGACTACTCCAGCTCCTGGCTATATAACTCCGCTTTGCATTCTGTCCCATACACCTCTGAGTTAGGTCACTATTGCACTCCCTGCAACCACGATCATTACACCCCTGCTCTCAGGACAAGACCTGAGGATGAGGCCAAATTTCTCTGAATCAATCTAAAGACTGTGGTCTGTAATCACATATCCTAGGAAGGCAGGAGATGACTTCTCAAAGAGACATTTTTCCAGCTTGGCATGTAGCTTATTTTACTAAAATTGCAGGACAATGCGAACATACTTCTGGGGAAAATGACATGTCGAGCGAGTAGATCAGGATATATTCAAAATAAACCACCACAGACATAGAGTAGATCAGGGGTCAGCAACCCCTGGCACTGGTGCCGGAGTCGGCACCCCAGGCATATCTATCTGGCACAGGACTCTCTCTCTGCTGTTTTAAACAAATGGCAGTGCTTCTCCAGGTGGCAATCTCTCTCTAATAGTCCATGTAAATGCATAAATATGAGGCACAATGTCTAAGTGTCCAGACCAGTAGCCTAGTCAGAGGGCAGCAATTACCTGTGCAAAGTATAATATGGCAGCTAAATTTGCCTTCATTTATTTCAATAAGACTGTAAAAATTAGTTTGGATTTCTTCAACAAAAAGACTAGGTTGTGTGATAGGTATCCTCTGCCCCCACAAAGCAGGCTTACAGCTGATTACACTTAGCCCCATGTCCAGTCCAAGTATGAATCATTTTGCTAAAGGATCACATTGAAATGTAAGCTCAACAAACTGGTTGCAGTTATGGTTTGCATTATATGACATTCATGTAGGACAGTGTTTCTGTAAGGGAATTCCCCAGTGCTGCTGCAGAAACAAGGGAAGACGAGAATGTCAGAGACAGTGAGCCCTAAACTTGACCCAGACCCTGTCCCTGCCAACTGTCCTAGGCGACAGCCGACAACTTGGCGGTGAGCCCTTCTCTGAATAAGTGTAACACAGAACAAGACAAGACTAACAACACAGAAGAGGAGTCAGCAAGCCAAGGGTCAAAGCAAGAGAGACAAAGCAGTAGCAAATCATAATCCAAAAGAGTAGTCACAAGGGAAGCCAAAGGTCAGAGATGAGTAATACAATACAATAGCAAAGGAACAGCTTAGCAAGGACAAGGTCACAGGACAGAAGCACAATAGCCAGCGACCATGTGTGAGCTGATGACCTGTTTATAGGAAGTCCAGAAATCAGTCCCAGACTTGATTGGTAGACAGGCTGTCAATCACACACGCAAGGCTAAGATTAACTGTTTGAGGAGCAGAGAGAAACAATGTGCAGGAGAAAGGTGTGGCTGAAATTCAATTACAGAGAAGAGGTACTAAGACAGTGTTCAGACTTAGCAACAAGAACCCTAAGCAAGGACTCAAACTGAACACGCCTCCTGTGCTGCAGCATGCGAGCAGAGGGTGGCACAGAGACCCGAACAAGCAGAGACGTTACAGTTTCCCAACCTTTTCAGACTCAGGGTCCCCGTGGAAAAAATAAAATTCTTGGGGCACCCCTACCAAATAATTTTTACTAAAAGCCAAAAATCATCCTAAGGACGCAGATAATATTGCATAAAGGCATGGGATCATCCTTCTAAATACTTGTTGAGTATTGAGTGTTGAGGCCCTCTATTGGTAATCACCGATGTAGGAGGGTGACACCCTTGCAATTATTACATGGCACACTGAGTACTTCATCTTTGGATTTTTTTTTTCCAAATCGGCACCCCAGACTAAAAAGGTTGCTGACCCCTGGAGTAGATCATGGAAGGTGTTGATAAACTTCTAATGCTTAGGCATTACTATGGCCGAAGGGCATGTTGAGGTACTTGTAATGCCAATCACAGTTGTTAAAAGGGCCATTTCGCAGGAAACCTTTGCCTTGTTTTTGAGGATGATCATGTTCAGGCCATGGTAGTCTAGGCAGAAACATAATGACACCCAACTCCACTAGCAAGGCCGCTCCAGAACATCTTGGCACATTTGCAGGCCCACATAAATCTACCGCTTGCTGAGGTATATTCTACTAATCTTTTGGGGTTTCTCCTTTATTTCGACCTCAACCTCAAGTCTTCAAACGTCCGTCCCCCCCCAGTTCAACTCATCACCGTTTACCCCATGCTCCAGCTCTGGGACATTACGCTTTGGCTCACATGTTTATTTTTTTATCCCGCCATCTTTCCCACAAACTGATCTCTTCCCTTAATCGGCAATGCTGTTTCTCTAAACTTCACTATATGATTGCTTGCATTGTAAGATGTATATCCAGATTGTTACGTCCGCACCTGTTCGAACTTCTGCACCATCCGACCGCATGCTGCGGCGCAGGAGGCAGGTCTGGCTTTGATTCTTTCTTTTGGGTTTTTCTTGTTTTGTCTGAACACTGTCCTATTCCCTCACATCCTTAATTGATTTTCCACCTCACCCATCTCCTTTACCTTCGTTTCACTCTGCTCCACTAATAGTTAATTTTAGCCTTACCTGTGTGATTGACAGCCTATCCTCCTATCAAGTCTGGGGCAGGTTCTTCCTTCCTATTTATTGTTTGCTCACATACACATTGGCGCTTGCTATTGCCTCGTGCGTACTGGATATTACTCCTTGCTGTTTTGTTACCTGTATTCTTATTCCTGACCTTTGGCTTACCTTTGACTATTCTCTTGGTTTTTGATTCTGTACTGCATTGCTTGACTGTTACCGACCCCTTGGCTAGCTGACCTCCCTTTTGTTGTTGTTTGTCCTGTCTGCTTTCTGTGTTGTCACTTATATTAAGAAGGGACCGTCGACCAGTTGCTGGCTGTCGCCTAGGACAGATCAGGCAAGTAGCCAGGGACAGTGGGGGGGGGGGGGGTTCAGCTTAGGATTCACTGTCTTGTTGTGCCCCTCCCCCCAGTGTTCACCAGCTGCTCCTGGGGAATCGCTCCTCGAGCAATTCCCTTACACAATAGCAAGCCCTAAAAATACTTTCTGCCATTAGCATGGGTTCTAGTCAGGAACTTGTAACCTGGATGGAGGCTGTGGCAGGCCTGGTAGCTGACTTGGCTAACCAGGTTCATACCCTTACCCGGAACCAAGCTGAGGCTGCTACGTCACCAACTGCTGTGCTTTCTATTCCTAGGGTTAAGATGTTACTCCTAGGTCGTTTTTCGTGGGACCGAGAAAAATTTTAGACATTCCGGGAGTCATGTCATTTTTTTTTTTTTTTTAAACTGTAATTTTTATTGAGATTTTAACAAAATATACAACAAAAGAAACAAAAATACCAAGGAAAAGTGAGATAACCAAATAGAAAAGTAGTCAAATAACAGAACTGAAAGTATAGTGGGGGAAACAACAAGGAAGAAGGGGGGAGAGGGGGGAGAAAAAGGGAAGGGGGAGAGATCAAAGGCTATGCAGAATACAATATGCGTCCCAAGACAACCACACGGCATTAAAGGCCTCCACCTTATGATTAAGGGAGGCAGTAAGGAACTCCGTACTACGAACATCCTTAAAACGGGCGATGAGCTCCAAACCAGTAGGAGGGGAGGTTTTCTTAAAAATGAAGAGCAATCAGAGTTTTGGCAGCAGTACATAAGAACAAAAATAATTTAAAGGTCTGTTTGCCTAAATGTCTGGGGGGGGGGGAGATTAAGCAAATAAATAAGGGGATCCAAGGGAACATCCTGTACAAAGAGGGCATCCGTAAGGGACTTAACCTCCATCCAGAAGGGGCTAATCTGTGGACACTCCGAGAAAACATGATACAGTGTACCCACCCCCCCGCCTGGCAGCGCCAGCAAAGAGAGGGAATGCTAGAGTTGAGAGAATTAAGCAAGGTGGGGGTGTGGTACCAATGCATGAGTAGCTTATACTGGGTCTCCCGGAAAATCACACATGTCGAGGATTTGGCTGCACGGGACCAAATAATCTGACATTGTTCGTACGAGATCCTCCTACCCATAGCCCTAGACTACCCATCCATATATTTATGAGGGGAGGGGCTCGTCCCTTCGGGGAGGATAAAAGTCGATAAATACCTGATATCAGACCTCTTGTGGAAGTGCCAGCTCGAAAAACTCTCTCAAACGCAGTAGGTAGTGAAACCTTCAGAGAACGTAACCGAGAGGTCACAAAGTGAGCAATTTGCTGATAGTGGAACCACTTACCATTCCATATAAACTGAAAAATTGATTTTTGGAGGGAGCGCAATTCTGATCGGGGCACCGCAACTGGGAGTGTTTCGAAGAAATAGAGCAGCTTTGGGAGGAGGGTCATTTTAACTGCTGTGATGCGACCGATGAGGGATATATGAAGAGGGCGCTACTTGTCCAAGAGAGAGCGGAGTTCATTAAACAGACGAGGATAGTTAACCGAGTAGAGGGTGGAATAAGATGAAGACAACTGAACCCCTAGGTAACGGAGAGAATGCTCCCTCCATTGGAAGTCAAAGGTAGACTGAAGAAGTTGCAAAGTAGGGTCAGGAATATTAAGGGGTAACGCCTCTGTCTTAGTGGGATAAACTTTATAACCGGAGAGGTCACCATACTGTTACATAAAAAAAACATGTTATGGCAGAACTAAATCTCCTGACCGGTGGCTAGAAGCAAGTGTCAGAGCAATTTTAAGCAGATTAACCAAAAGCATCCAAAATCGGGACCCACAGCTGGGAAAAACCCCCACAGTGAGGAAGCGGGAGGGGACCATCAGTAGCTGGACCAGCTAAGGATAGTAGAGGGCAGTGGTAAAAGGTACTAGGGGAGGAGGGAAAACCAGATAGATAGGAGGAAGAGTAACCTCCCGCCCTGCCCGTTAGAAATAATGCAAAACCACTACGGGATAAAACAAGTTAGATCAGAATTAATACAAAATAGGCAGTAGAAAATAGACAGCACACATAGGACTGCAACCAATAGGTGGAAACACAAAGGCCACAGGTAGTCCCCAGGAACCAAAGGAACAGACTCCAATCCGGGACCTAAGGGGGAAAGAAGGAAGAAAGGAAAGTCAAAGCCGTCAAGGGGGTGGTGGGTCCACCCGCTGTCTTCTGGAAGCAGCACCAGACAAGGGCAGCTGTCGTTTTCTCGGCTGCAGTTCAGACCACACTGAAGGTAATGGTGGAGGAGGGACTGCTAGTTCCCAGTCAGGCATATCCAAGGGAGGAGGAATGTCCAAAGTTGAGCAGAATGATTGCAAGTCAGCATGAGAGCGTAGGGTAGCTGAACGTCCATTGGATCTAGTGGTTAGGGAAAAGGGGAATCCCCACTGGTATGGTATCTGACAGTCTTGAAGCAGTTGTAGGTGGGGACGTAGATGTCTTAGTTTCTGCAAAGTAATCCAGGAGAGGTCCTGGTAGAGTTGTATCTTGGCCACACCAAAATCAATGTCCTTTAGGGCTCTGGCCTCAGATAGGATTGCCTCTTTCAGAGTGTAGTCATGCACGCAGCAGATGACATCACGCGGGTTGGGCCCAGAGCCCTTAGGGCGCAAAGCTCTGTGCGCACGGCCCAACTTTATCTTATGCGTTGGAGGTCCTTGAAGGATGGAATTGAAAATCGCCTCCAGAGTAACATGCAGGTCCTCTTCCTGGGTAGCTTCAGGTAGCCCCTTAATTCTGATGTTGTTACGCCTACCTCTGTTATCCAAGTCTTCCACATGGCGTTGTAAATCGTTGGATAGATGACACTGAGACAGAACAGAGTCCTGAAGTTGAGAAATGTAGGCCCGGGTCTGATCATGATCATCCTCCAGAGAGTCGACCCGGGATCCAATATGGAGAAGGTTTTGCCGGAGCGCAGAGATTTCAGCACGGATTTCTGTATGGATTTCTGTATGGATTTCCTTGCGGCACGCCTCAGTGACTTCAGCAACCAGGGAGCGTGTGAGGAACTTGAGCCACTGTAGTGGGAGGGAGGATGGAGGCAAATCACCTTTTTCCAGTTGCAAGAGCTGAGAGGCAGGAGGAGGTGAGTGAGGAGATAAGACAGCATAGGGGGACATAGAAGGAGACACACCTGGGTAAGCAGCGGAGGCTCAGGAGGCGGTGAGGACATCGTGGATCTCCTTGGAGTAAGCAGGGCGGCTGTGAGGAGGGCCAAGGAGGAAGGCAAGTCAGTAGGAGCGCTCAGGGTAGATGTCCGCCGCCGCACGGAGGCCCGAGTGGAAGCTGGGGCCGGGACCAGGTAAGAGGCAATCTTAGGCTGTCCCAGGCGGTCTGTGGGAGCAGGGGTCCCTAGAGTAGAGATCCTTGTGGTTTTTTTCCTCAAGGAAGGAAGAAAATGCACAAATTCAAAGCCTTATGTAGACGGGCAGGGCAGGAGCCACAGTAAAGTCCAACTACATCTAGTCGTAGGCCATGCCCCCGTCATGTCATTTTTAATCTTGAGTTAACCCTCATGCGTCTCAATCCCAGATGGTAGGTGTGGTCATTTCTCTCTTGCAGGGGGATCCACAAGCTTGGGCCCTTAAATTTCCCCCTGAGGCAGAGGAATGGACAGATTTAGAAAGATTTTTCAAGTCAAAGGAGTGGCTTCAGAACAACTCTGTGACCATTCTTGACTGGCCCAGCCCGAGCCCTGACCTCAACCCAAATGAGCATCTCTGGAGAGACCTGAAAATGGCTGTCCACCAACGTTCTCCATCCAACCTGACGGAACTGGAGAGGATCTGCAAGGAAGAATGGCAGAGGATCCTCAAATCCAGATGTGAAAAACTTGTTGCATCATTCCCAAGAAGACTCATGGCTGTACTAGCTCAAAAGGGTGCTTCTACTCAATACTGAGCAAAGGATCTGAATACTTATGACCATGTGATATTTCAGTTTTTCTTTTTTAATAAATTTGCAAAAATATCTACATTTCTGTTTTTTTTCTGTCAAGATGGGATGCTGAGTGTACATTAATGAGAAATAAAATGAACTTTTTTGCTTTTTGCAAATGCCTGCAATGAAACAAAGAGTGAAAAATTTAAAGGGATCTGAATACTTTCCGTACCCACTGTACCCCCGCATAGACCTTATGACTTTGGTATTGACCTCCTTCCTGATTCCAAATCTCCCAGGGTAAGGATCTTCAATGTCTCAGCTCCTGAAAGTGTGTCTATGCAGGAGTATATCCATGACAGTCTCTTAAAAGGGCATATCCGGCCATCTAATTCTCCCATGGGAGCTGGTTTCTTTTTTGTTGATAAAAAAGATGGGGGGTTGCGTCTGTGCATTGATTACCGTGAACTAAATAAGATTACTGTCAGGAACCAGTAATCTCTTCCACTGATTCCTGATCTCTTCAATCAGATTGTGGGTGCCAGCTGGTTTTCCAAGATTGATCTCCGGGGGGCCTACAATCTTATCCAGACCAGGGAGGTCTTCCAACATTTTATCAATGATGTATTCAGAGACCTGCTGGGCCGTTATGTGGATGTCTATCTGGATGATATCCTGGTTTTCTCTCCGGATTGGGCTACACATGTTGAACATACTGTATTAGGAATGTTTTGCTGCGGTTACACCAAAATAATATTTTTGCCAAACTGTCCATATGTCTGTTTGGAGTCCAAAGAGTCACTTTCCTGGGTTATGTCATTACCCCCCAATCTTTTTGTATGGATCCACTCAAGGTGACGGCTATAAAAAAAAAAATGGGAACGCCCTTCTAGTCTTAAGGCGCTGAAATGCTTCCTGGGCTTTTCCAATTATTATTGGAAATTTATCAAAAATTTCTCTATCATTGCTAAGCCATTGACCGATCTCACTAAGAAAGGTGCCAATTTGACCAACTGGATTCTTGAGGCTGAGCAGGCATTTCAGCAACTTAAGACATGATTTGTTGAAGCTCCTGTCTTAGTGCCGCCAGACTTGGATCAACCATTTATTGTGGAGGTTGATGCTTCAGAAGTGGGGGTTGGTGCAGTTTTGTCTCAGTGTACAGAGACCCTCACACAATTGCGAACTGTGGCCTTTTTCTCGAGGAAGTTCTCCCCTTCAGAGCGCAATTATGACGTGGGTAATCGTGAACTCTTAGTTATTAAGTGGGCGTTCAAAGAATGGAGACACTTCCTTGAAGGGTCTAAGCATAAAATCACAGCCATTACCGATCATAAGAATCTATTGTATTTGGATGGGGCTAAGCAACTATCTCCTAGACAGGCTCGCTGGGCCTTGTTCTTCATGCATTTTAACTTTGTTGTAACCTATCGTCCAGGTACTAAAAATGTGCGAGCCGATGGTCTTTCTCACAGTTTTTGTGCCAGAGATGCTCCAGGAAATGTCCCAGAAAAAATCCTGGCCCCTGGAGTGGTAGTTGCCACTATAAATTCTGATCTTGTCACGTCTGTGGTTAATTCACAAGATCTTGCTCTAAGAAATACTCCCACTGGGAAATTATTTGTACCCCCCAACCTTTGTCTCCATGTGTTGGATGAAATTCACTGTTCCTCTTTAGCTGGACATCCTGGCATCGATGGTACCAATTATCTGCTCTCTCGCTCATACTGGTGGCCTACTTGGTCCCAAGATGTACATGAGTTTGTCTCAGCCTGTGAGGTATGTGCTAGGATGAAGATACCTAGAAGGTTACCAAAGGGCCTTCTTCATCCTCTTCCTATACCTAAAAAACCGTGGTCCCATCTTTCGATGGAATTCATTACAGATCTGCCTGTTTCTCAAGGGAAGACTGTGGTATGGGTGGTGGTGGATAGATTCTCTAAAATGTGCCATTTCATAACACTGAAAAAGCTTCCTAGTGCTCGATACTTAGCCTCTCTGTTTATTGACCATATACTTCATTTGCATGGGTTACCAGAGAATATTGTGTCTGATCAGGGAGAACAATTTGTTCCCAGGTTTTGGACGGAATTTTGTGGTCGTCTGGGGGTTTCTTTGTCTTTTTCTTCCGCATTCCATCCAGAGACCAATTGACAGACGGAGAGACTCAACCAGTCTCTTGAACAATACCTGAGGTGTTTTGTGTCTGATGCCCAGGAACAGTGGAGGAAGTTCCTTCCGTTGGCGAAGTTTGCAATAAATAATAAAAGGAACTCCACCACTAAGATGTCTCCATTTTACTGTAACTGTGGTTTTAATCCTAGGTACTCGTCTTTTCGTAGCACTGAATCTATAAATCCTACCGCAAACAGACTTATCGACAACTGTGCACAGTATGGGCCCAGGCTCTCCAATCACTTACATCACTTACCACTGCATATATTAATGTCCTAAGGACACAGATAGAGGTGAAATCACTACCTGCCACCCAAAACTGCAGATCTGTCCCGCTTGATCCGGGGCGGCTGAGGGGACCCCTGCAACCATAGGGCCTGGTGCAGCTGCACCGTTGCACCTATGGTTAAAGCGGCCCTGGTGACATCTGCTGAGAGTAATATTCCTCATAGCCCAAGACTTCCTCTTCTTGATAAGTTGGATGATGACAGACAGTGTTTTGTGGATGTGGAGGAGGCATAGGTGGAAGACATGACTTTTGGTGGTCATGGAGGTAGTAGTTGTAGAGGATCTGTTACTGGTAGTTGTGCTGGTAGGGGCACTAGGTGGAAATCTGTTGGAAATTATGAGGATATAGAGCAGACCTGGGCATTGTACGGCCCGTGGGCCACATCCGGCCCTCTCTGACCAGCCTGCGTGAGATCGTTGGCACACCAAGACATTTTGGGTGACATGCATCAGCAGCTACATATTGTGTTATTGCAATAAGCAGCTGCCGATACTTTTTACTCACCTGTCCATGCTCCAGTCCTGGTCACCCTCCACTGCCTCCTCTAGGCGGCGCTACACTGATATCATGACACTGAAGAACGTCAGCACGCTACGTACAGTGTCCCGGCCTTCTTCACCGTCGGCAACAGCGCACCCTGGAAGCAGCAGCGGAGGGCGTCCAGGTTTGGAGCGTGGACAGGTGAGTAAAACTTATCGATTACTACTCTGTGTGGGGGTGGGGAGATAACAGGGGGTCATATACTGTGGGTGGGCTTTAAAAAAGGGGTCATATACTGTGTGGAGGGTATAAAAGGTGTCATAAACTGTGTGAGGGCCATAAATAGGGGGATCATATGCAGTGTGGGGGGTAAAAAAAAGGGGTTCATATACTGTGGGGGGCAAAAAATGGGGTCACCATGTGGGGGCTAAAAAAAGGGTGTGATTGTCCAGAAAAAGGGGGTCATATACTGTGTGATGGGCCAGAAAAAGGGAGTCATATACCGTGTGATGGCCCAGAAAAAGGGGGTCATATACTGTGTGATGGGCCAGAAAAAGGGGGTCATATATTGTGTGATGGGCCAGAAAAAGGAGGTCATATACTATGTGATGGGCCAGAAAAAGGGGGTCATATGCTGTGTTATGGGCCAGGAAAAGGGGGTCATATACAGTGTGATGGGAAAGAAAAAGAGGGCCATATATCGTGTTATGGGCCAGAAAAAGGGGCTCATATATCGTGTGAAGGGCCAGAAAAAGGGGGTTATCTACTGTGTGATGGGCCAGGAAAAGGGGATCATATACTGTGTGATGGGCCAGGATAAGTTCACAAATTCATTAAAGTTCATCACAAGTTCATCATCTCATCATTAAATAATGATGTAATTAGGTCCTCCACATTTTCATTGAATCATTGTAATGTTTCATTTACTTTTTTTTTATGAAGGGATAGTGTATATACTGTATACAGTATATAAGTATTGGGTAGAACTGAGTTAAGTATTTTAGCCTGGCCCCCTAAAACCATTCCAATTTCTCATGTGGCCCCATGGGAAAATTAATTGCCACCCCTGATATAGAGGAATCCCATTGCCATGAAGAGTCAAAAATAAAGTGAGGAAGATGATGAAATAACTGAATACAATGACAGTTTTATTGCAGATAAGACCTGGCAACCAGGTCAGGGTGACAGAGTGATATCAGAGCAAGAAGGTGCAATTATAACAATTCCATAGCTCTAGGGCAAGCTCGGGTGGTGGTAGCACTGGCAGACATGTTTCCACTGCTGCTGGTGTTGGCAGCAGCTATATGCAGTCATCCCCCATATTCAATTTTTTTTGTACATTACCAAATGACAAACTCATGGGAAGCTGCAAGATCTGCAAGCATAAAATTAGCCATGGGCGTGCAACCATATACAGTGGGGAAAAAAAGTATTCCCCTTACGTCCGACAGCAGCACAATATGGGGTATCTCTGCCCCTGTGTGTTGTTTAGGACAGGTGGAACCTTTAATTAGCACCAAAAATAAGAAGGTGCCTCCTACTGGCCCTATAAGAGGGCACAAGAGACCTCCCTCCCCTGTTTTTTTCTGTCCTGTGTGGGACAGGTGGACGGAGGTCTCTTGTGACCTCCCGTTGCTAGGGGTTTTATCTACTACTGGTTTGTCTTTAGGAGGTACCTTGGTCCATTCCGATGTTTTCTTTCCAGAAGAAAAAACCTCCGGCCCTTCAGGCCTTCGCTCCGCAGCGCAGCGTTATCCGGCTCATCGCACTGCAGGCAGCACGATCCCGGAAGTAAGTGGGGAACCTCCCCGGCCGGAACCTTTCTCCGGTCCAGTGTTCCCGGGGGAAGGAAGCCTTTGCGCACCACCGCGGCCTACTTCCGGTTTTCTCGGAAAAAGTGCGGTAAGTTTGGAAATTGAAAATTTAAAGGCAAAATATAGAACTGATTTTTGCTGCTTGTATTTTGAGCCTCTAGCTTAGGCTTATGCTCCTCTATATTCCATTATGGCGTTTGAACCATTTTGGTGCTGTATGAATGTTTCTTTGTTAGCTTATATTTAAAAGGTCTTCAATCCTTTACTTGTTGAGCTGGTGGTTTCTAGCTCCTCGGCTGCGGTTTGCGGTGGCTGGTTTTTTCCTGACGGTTTTCTCTCTTTAAGTGACCGATTTAAAAAAAAAAAAAGTAAGGTACCCCTTGGTTTTTTTATTCTTATGTGATGCTTGGCAATCTTCCATTCTTCAGTGTATCGTGGCTGTTTGATGTTTCAGATGTCATCTTCTGCATCAGGTAACGGCGATGGGCTTATGAGGAAAAAGTCCTCTAAACATGAACACCTAACGTGTTTGGATTGCAATACACCTTTACCTGACGGCTATGATTTTACCTGCTGTTGCCAATGTCGCGGACCTCCGCCGGAAGAACCTTCCATAAGAAAGGTTGTCACTTGGGTAAAGGACTATATGGAGAAGTCTCTTAAGGAGATCCGTTCTTCCATCGCCCAGATTGCCAAGAGACCGCAGGTTGAGACACAATCTTCCTTACGGATCTCTGATGAAGATTATCAGATAGTGGACGAGACACTCTCATCTGACGATTCCACTGAAGATCCCAGCAGGCCGTGCTTCCCACTCGAAAAATTAAGCCGGCTGCTGAAGTCCATCTGGTCAAATTAAGAAGTTACAGGTCTGTGAGAGTCAGAAATCTTGCTTGTTTGTAGGTGACCAAATACTTATTTTCCACCATAATTTGCAAATAAATTCTTAAAAAATCAGACAATGTGATTTTCTAGATATGTTTTCTCATTTTGTCTCTCATAGTTGAGGTCTACCTATGATGTCAATTACAGGCCTCTCTCATCTTTTTAAGTGGGAGAACTTGCACAATTGGTGGCTGACTAAATACTTTTTTTTCCCCACTGTGTATATATATATATATATATATATATATATATATATATATGTGAGTGTGTTAAACCAGAGGGCGCTATTGAGTGACCCAGGGCCAGGCCTGAAAAGGCCCTCAGCCACATCTTTGGGTGGGGCGTAACTCCAGAGGGCTGGGGGAAACCTGCAGGAAGCAGGAAGTCGTGGACCTAGCCAAAGACAGACAAGGTGGTCTGTTCCCAGAGGGCTGGGGTCCTGAGAGGACTTACGGAGCCAGGCTGCTTGTTGCCCCAGAGATCAGTCAGGGAGCAAGCCGAGAGTTAGGGCCTGTGTGTGGCCTAGGTCATTTGTTATTTTGTGTATGTTTCCTAAGCTGAATAAAAGCCATTTTGTTTTGAATTGGCACCATCTGAACGCTGTCTTTCTGGCGCCCAGTACCACAACCACTGCTGTCGGGACCAGGAGTCTGCCACCAAGATTAATCCCCCCAAATTGTCACTTATATATATATATATATATATATATATATATATATATACTAGCAGAAGGACCCGGCTTTGCACGGGTATATTTCATTTTTTGTTTGTGTAGTGACCCCATAAGAATTGGCCAGTTTTGCACTTCACATCCAGTATGGCAGTCCAGTATAGGTACAGTCTATTTATGGCTGTGTTGCTATGGAAACCTGGTAAATGAAATGTCAACTTATATTGGCTGATTGACTGAATATTTAAAGACCTGCTATTGACTCATACAGGTCATAAATAGCTTGGTTGCTATGGAAACCTGGTGTAAAGCTGTGTGTATGTCAAGACTGAAGAACCTGTGATTTTCCATTGGTCCATATGATCATGTGATCATATGTATCTCAGTTTGGATATCAGTGAAAGACCTGCGATCGGTTGTTATGAAAAACCTGGAGTAAAGCTGTGTGTATGTGACCTTGTGTAACAGTGTCATCCACAGCACCCTGCCCCTTTAAAGCTGACCTACAGCAGTGAAGAAAAATGGCTGGGTTGTTATGGAAACATGGAGTGCAGCTGTGTGCATGTGGCTGACAATGCCTTGTCAGATTGGAGATGGGCATGGGTCTGCTGGGTTGTTTCAGCAGCTCGCTATTGTCTGTGACATATCTTGTCAGATTAGAGACAGGCTTGGGACTGATGAGAGTTTTCATTAGTTCGAGCAGCAGCCATGCATTTTGCTGCAGGGGGCATAAGTAGTTTAAAAACGATTCAATTTATAAGAATGCTGAAATCCAGTATGGCAGTCCAGTCAGTGGCGTAAATAACGGGGCAGCAGTGGTAGCGGCTGCCACAGTGCCCGGGACATTGGGGGTCCCGGCGGGCCCTTGATGTTTTTTTTTTTTTTTTTAATAGGCCGTTACCTGCTGGTGTTACACCAGCAGGTAACGGGCCCTATTTACTTACCGATCCCCGCTCCTGCTCATGGCCGCCTGCTCTTCACCTTCTACAGAGGCGGCTTTGAGCAGGAGAGGGGATCAGTAAGTAAGGCCTGCGGGCCGTGAACCCCACAAACACTGCTATCATTATACTCTGGGTTCTTTTCAGCAGGCTTCGGGCCTCCTTGGTGACGTCCCAGACGTCGGTGGGCCAGTCCGACGTCATTATGCGTTGCGATGCATGCCTGGCTCACGTGACATCTGGTCCAACATTGAAGAGGTAGCGGGGAGTGCACATAATGCTATATGAAGGGGCCACTATGGGGCAGAATACTGTTCAGGAATGCAGTTTGTGCGGGGGGGGGCGGTTACCGAGGGTGGTCCCATGTCAAATGTTCGCCTTGGGGCCCAGCCATTCCTAGTTACGCCACTGAGTCCAGTATAGGTACAGTCTATTTATAGCTGTGTTGTTATGGAAACCTGGTAAATTAAATGTGAACTTATATTGGCTGATACACGTGATATGACAGAATATTTAAGGACCTGTGAACTGCTATTGACTAATACAGGTCATAAATAGCTTGGTTGCTATGGAAACCTGTGTGCCTGAGGAGAGTAAGCGCCTGCGAGTTCTTATTGGCTGATAAGGGACATGTGACCATGTGTATGGCAGTTGAAATATGAGTGAAAGACTTGCAGGCTTGTATTAGCTAATGTTGGTCATTTTTTGGGAATACTGTATCTCAGGAATGGTACGTCCAAGAGAGCTGAGACCCAGTCTATAATATTCCCGGACACCTGATGTACATGTGTGCCAAATTTGGTGAGGATCGGTCCAGTCGTTTGGTCACACATAAAGAACAGACAGACAGACAGAAACTCATTTTTATATATATAAGAGATATATATATATTGTGGGTAACTGCTCAGGTAGATGCTTGGTAGCAGTGCAGGAAACAGGGACACAGAGTCTGGATCACACTCAAGTTTGGAGTTTATTCACTTGGTGCATAAACAATTTGCCTTTACAAGGACATGAACAGAAAACAACAACAACAAAAAAAACCTTCTCAGCTGAGAACTAACTAATACAGAAACGTTCCCTTTCAGTACAGGAGCCTGGCTGCCAGACTCCCGCTCTGGTTACTACAAACTAATGGCACAGAGTTACCTTCGTGTAGGCTCAGAAACACAGGTCAATTTCCTCAGTGTAGTGCCACCCCTCCTAGTTTTAACACACAACCTATATCAGGCCTTAATTAGTCACCTGACCTCCCTGCTGTGGGCTTCTACCACACACCCTTAAACTTCCTGGCTGGAAAATACCTGTTGTCCCAAACCAAACCCTTCACTTTCTCATATACAGTATATGAAAAAGTTTGGGCACCCCCATAAACCTAAACCATTTTTAGTTCCAAAAATTTGGGGGGGTGGCACAGCCAACTCAAAAGATATATATATATAACTGATGGATATAGTATATATATCAGGATACACACGAGGTTTATTGTACTAACAGAAAATGTGCAATATGCATTAAACCAAAATTTGATCGGTGCAAAAATTTGGGTACCCTTATCATTTTATTGATTTGAATACTCCTAACTACTTTTACTGACTTACTGAAGCACAAAATTGGTTTTGTAACCTCACTGAGCTTTGAACTTCTAGCCAGGTGTATCCAATCATGAGGAAAGGTATTTAAGGTGGCCAATGCAAGTTGTTCTCCTATTTGAATCTCCTCTGAAGAGTGGCATCATGGGCTCCTCAAAACAACTCTCAAATGATCTGAAAACAAAGATTGTTCAACATAGTTGTTCAGGGGAAGGATACAAAAGGCTCAGAGAAACCTGTCAGTCCACTGTGGGAACATGTAGGAATGGAGCGCAGGGACAGTTCTTGTTAGCCCAGAAGTGGCAGGCCAAGAAAAATATCAGAATAGGCAGAGAAGAAGAATGGTGAGAACAGTCTGACAATCCACAGCCACCCCAAAGAGGGGGAGCAAATCTGGGGGAGGGGGGGGGAGTGGGGGGGGGGGAAAAAAGAGCACCCAAAAGTAATAATATGGGAGTTAGAAATTCTATGAAACATGCAACAAATGAAAGTCAGGCCTGGGTTTCATGACACATTTGGACAACCATCTTCATTTTGGAAGAAGGTTCTGTGGAAGCATGGTTGAAAAGCAATGTCTGACTTTCATTTCTTCATTTTCATAGAACCCGGGGCGGGCCCCCGGGAATTTTTATATATGTATTCAACTCGTTTAGTCAGATTCAAGGTGGATATTGACAAGATCTGTGACATTTGAAGTTACGCCGGGGGAGGATATTTCAGAAAACAACCAAAACACCCCAAACCCATTCATGCAGAGGAATACAAGTTCTGGAAGGCCATCCCAGTCCCCAGACCTGAAAATAATTGAACATCTGTGGGTGCATTAAAGGAGGGTGTCCAACCCCACAACTAACTAACTGGAATTTTGTCCACAGGATGTGTATACACACAGTGAGTGAACCCATACTTTTCCAAAGTTTGAGAAAAAACCAAAAATAGAGAGACCATCTCCATGGAGATGGTCTTGCAAACACCCAAATATTTAGACTAAAATGATTATCCCAACTCTCTTTTTTTTTTTTCCCTCTCAATGCACATGCATATATACACACATATGGCACACACATATACTGTATATACTGTATACACCCATGCACATACCTACACCTCTCCTGGAGGTCTCGACACAAACCCCCCTCTACCTACACCTACCTGCGTATCTTTACCACAAAACATGTCATATTTCCACTTATATAGCAAATCTTTTATACATTTTATGTCCAATCAGTTCCCCCAGACTTTCTCCCTATCTCTTTATCTAGTCACCACTCAACATAGCACTAAACCAACAAACTATTAACACAATGCCATGTGCAGACCACAATAACCACTATACAGTTCCTTACCCTAATGAAAATATGCAAACACTTACAGTACAGACCAAAAGTTTGGACACACCTTCTCATTCCAAGAGTTTTCTGTATTTTCATGACTATAAAAATTGTAGATTCACACTGAAGGCATCAAAACTATGAATTAACACATGTGGAATTATATACTTAACAAAAAAGTGTGAAACAACTGAAAATATGTCTTATATTCTAGGTTCTTCAAAGTAGCCACCTTTTGCTTTGATTACTGCTTTGCACACTCTTGGCATTCTCTTGATGAGCGTCAAGAGGTAGTCACCTGAAATGGTTTTCACTTCACAGGTGTGCCCTGTCAGGTTTAATAAGTGGGATTTCTTTCCTTATAAATGGGGTTGGGACCATCAGTTGTGTTGTTCAGAAGTCAGGTGGATACACAGCTGATAGTCCTACTGAATGGAGTGTTAGAATTTGTATTATGGCAAGAAAAAAGCAGCTAAGTAAAGAAAAATGAGTGGCCATCATTACTTTAAGAAATGAAGGTCAGTCAGTCCGAAAAATTGGGAAAACTTTGAAAGTGTCCCCAAGTGCAGTGGCCAAAATCATCAAGCGCTACAAAGAAACTGGCTCACATGAGGACCGCCCCAGGAAAGGAAGACTAAGAGTCACCTCTGCTGCGGAGGATAAGTTCATCTGAGTCACCAGCCTCAGAAATCTCAGGTTAACAGCAGCTCAGATTAGAGACCAGGTCAATGCCACACAGAGTTCTAGCAGCAGACACATCTCTACAACAACTGTTAAGAGGAGACTGTGTGCAGCAGGCCTTCATGGCAAAATAGCCGCTAGGAAATCACTGTTAAGGACAGGCAACAAGCAGAAGAGACTTGTTTGGGCTAAAGAATACAAGGAATGGAGATTAGACCTGTGGAAATCTGTGCTTTGGTCTGATGAGTCCAAATTTGAGATCTTTGGTTCCAACCACGGTGTCTTTGTGCGACGCAGAAAAGGTGAACGAATGGACTCTACATGCCTGGTTCCCACCGTGAAACATGGAGGAGGAGGTGTGATGGTGTGGGGGTGCTTTGCTGGTGACACTGTTGGGGATTTATTCAAAATTGAAGGAATACTGAAGCAGCATGGTTACCACAGCATCTTGCAGCGGCATGCTATTCCATCCGGTTTGCGTTTAGTTGGACCATCATTTATTTTTCAACAGGACAATGACCCCAAACACACCTCCAGACTGTGTAAGGGCTATTTGACCAAGAAGGAGAGTGATGGGGTGCTACGCCAGATGACCTGGCCTCCACAGTCACCAGACCTGAACCCAATCGAGATGGTTTGGAGTGAGCTGGACCACAGAGTGAAGGAAAAAGGGCCAACAAGTGCTAAGCATCTCTGGGAACTCCTTCAAGACTGTTGGAAGACCATTTCAGGTGACTACCTCTTGAAGCTCATCAAGAGAATGCCAAGAGTGTGCAAAGCAGTAATCAAAGCAAAAGGTGGCTACTTTGAAGAACCTAGAATATAAGACATATTTTCAGTTGTTTCACACTTTTTTGTTAAGTATATAATTCCACATGTGTTAATTCATAGTTTTGATGCCTTCAGTGTGAATCTACAATTTTTATAGTCATGAAAATACAGAAAACTCTTGGAATGAGAAGGTGTGTCCAAACTTTTGGTCTGTACTGTAGTTCCTTATTTCTGTAATTATCCTTTTCTATATCCTTACTCACTTTTATCCAACTGTCCAACATTTCACTTAACTTGTGATTCTTCACCCAAACTCCATGAGTGGAGCAAAATTCTTCCCAATGACTACTATTCAGTAGTCCAGTACAACTACACCCTGACTTCTCCTATTACCTCTTGGGCTGCCATCCACACTTGCTGACTCTGTGTCCCTCCCATCTTGGCTTTGTGGAATTCTTTTTCCTTCCTCCTTCCCTCTGTCTTATTCTGCCCCTAATTCCTATAAGACTTCCTCAGTACAATATATACTGTATCTTATTCAAAGGGGACTTTTAAAGATCAGTTAGAAGATATCCTCCTTCCCTCTGCCTTTGTCCTGCTCCTAATTCTTATAAGACTTCCCCAGGGCAATATACACTGTATCTTATTCAAAGGAGGCTTTAAAGGTCAGTTAGAGGATATCCTCCTTCCCTCTGCCTTTGTCCTGATCCAATTCCTATAAGACTTCCCCAGTTCAATACTGTATCTTATTCAAAGGAGGCTTTAAAGGTCAGTTAGAGGATTTCAGGGATCACTATGTCCCTTTGTCACGAGACTACTTATTTTCCACAAAATCCAAATGAGAAATGCAATAAATACAAAAATACAAAGAGATCACCAAACTAAATTCAGCCCAAGCTTCCATTTAGCAACACGCAAACAACATACTGGCCCTTTTAGGGTTCTTATCAGGCTTGAGGTTAAATATAAGAATATATACCTACTTTACCCTTGGACAGGAAAGCAAGAAGCACTTTAGAAGCACAGATCTATTTGGCAAGATAAAAGTTCTTACCGTGCAGTGCTGATTTATAGATCTGTGGTTCCATGGGCCACCGTAGTCCTCTCTAGGTCCGGGGGTTCAGCAGGGTATCTCCTTAATTCTCGAGCCCCATGTTGAAGCGTCATGTTTGTTAGGGACATCAAAGGTGTCCCTCAGAGTATGTTGTAGAGATCCAAATTACAGGTCAAAGAGCAGACCTGGAGAAATCATACACACACACACACAGCTGATTAATTTAATGGAGGGAAAAATGTAGTTTAAATATAGTGTATAGACAAAGAACAGATTGGACTAGTATAATTAGCATAACATGATTGGTTCTAAAGTTGTAACATAGCTGTGGCACATGGCTATTGGATAAGACACAATAGGAGCTGCATCTCATTAAGACTTCCAAGGGGGATGAAGTTTCTTATGAGGTCTCTTTATCTTTTATGATTATATATATTGTGACAACTTGGGGAGATTAGTCTCAAAATGGCGGCCAACTCCTGGTCCGGACAGCGGTGGTTCGTGGTACTGGGCGCCGGTGAGACAGCGTTCAGACGGTGCCAGTTTAAAACAAAGTGGCTTTATTTTCAGCTTAAGTGCAAAATAACAAAAACAACAAAAAAACCTAGGCCAAAGTTAGGGCACTCACTGACTCCTTGAGTTCCTAACTAGCCTCTGGGGCAATAAGAGCCTGACTTAGTCTTTGTAAGTCCTCTCTGGATCCAAGCCCTCTGGGACAGACTGCCTCTCTGTCCTAGACTGGTCCACCATTTCCTGCTCCAAGCAGGTTTCTCCAGCCTTCTGGAGATACACGCCCCACCCAAAGGTGTGGCTGAGGGCCTTTTCAGGGCTGGCCTGGGTCGCTCCCTAGCGCCCTCTATGTTCACATCCTCACATACCCTCCCCCTCAGCTCACTACCCATGGGGTGAGTTACAATGGGACGAGACATCCTATGATGAAGTCCCTCTTCAAACATGTATGCCTGTCCAGTGTCTCTCCAGAAGTCCCAATCTGGCGGTCTCTTCTTCCAAATACCGCTCCATCAAGTTCTCAGTTTTCTCCTCCCTTTAAATGCCACGCCAAGATCCTGGCCATTCTGTGCAAAGGCAAGTTTTGATTCATCACCTTCACAATTCGCCATACAGTGGATCACATCATTTTCATCACATTTCTCGCCATAGTCTTCAGCCATCCCATTGCATGCCTTTGATTCATTTAGTGAATAGCCGTAAGAATCTTCATCTTCTCCTATCACGAATCCACAGGAGCTCAGATACTAGCTAACACGTACTTCATGCACATCAATGTCTTTAGAGTATAAATATTTCATGGGTACCTTTTCTGTGACCTTCATCTCAAAGAAAACTTTGCCATCACCATCAAGGCTTAGAAGTTTAGGAGACATAGGCCGCTTGCTCTCCGCTTTGTTTGAGATACACAAGCTCTGTACCGCACTATCTTCTCCTTCTGCACAAGGGCCATACAGTACACCCTCACAAAATAGCTCACGCTGAACTACATTTTCTGGTATGTCTTCAACAACTGCCACATCATATATTGGAATGGTTTCTGTATAATGCTTCCACACCTGTACAGCAGCTGGAGAACCACTTCCACACTCTAGTCTAACCTCCTCTTTCTCATACACATAACTTTCTGGAGGCATATTGCAGTGCTGTGATAGATTACAAGAATTTTTGTGCCAACTCCTTTCTGACAGTACAGGAGCTGGTGATATCGTCATCTCAACATTATTCAAGTTATTTTCATTCTCTGTGCTAACACCGAAGGACTGGGATAACAAGTTTTCAACATCACAGTTTTTGTAAGTTGTAAGTTGTAACATAGCTGTGACACATGGCTATTGGATAAGACACAATAGGAGCTGCATCTCATTAAGACTTCCAAGGGGGATGAAGTCTCTTATGAGGTCTCTTTATCTTTTATGATTATATATATTGTGACAACTTGGGGAGATTAGTCTCAAAATGGCGGCCAACTCCTGGTCTGGACAGCGGTGGTTCGTGGTACTGGGCGCCGGTGAGACAGCGTTCAGACGGTGCCAGTTTAAAACAAAGTGGCTTTATTTTCAGCTTAAGTGCAACATAACAAAAACAACAAAAAAACCTAGGCCACAGTTAGGGCACTCACTGACTCCTTGAGTCCCTAACTAGCCTCTGGGTCAATAAGAGCCTGACTTAGTCTTTGTAAGTCCTCTCTGGATCCAAGCCCTCTGGAACAGACTGGCCTCTCTGTCCTTGGCTGGTCCACCATTTCCTGCTCCAAGCAGGTTTCTCCAGCCTTCTGGAGATACACGCCCCACCCAAAGATGTGGCTGAGGGCCTTTTCAGGGCTGGCCTGGGTCGCTCCCTAGCGCCCTCTATGTTCACATCCTCACAATATATATAATCATAAAAGATAAAGACAGTGTCGGACTGGGATGTCTAGTGCCCACCAGTGGAATTGCTTCTAGGGGCCCACCATCAGGACCCCTGCAGATCAGCGGTACTGAGACAGGGCGGCTAAAGGTAATAACATGTCAGGAGCCATGCTGCTCGCCCGCTATACCATGTGCACCACTGCACTACCTAAACCTACTGCTACACCCTGTATGGCAAGTGAACAGCATGGCTCCTAGAATTGTTACCATTACCTGTAGCCGCACTGTCCTGGAAAAGTTGATCTGCAGAGGTCCTGGCTGTTGTATCGCCACAGATGTAATATTGATGGCCTATCCTAAGGACAGGCCATCAATATTAGGATGATGGATAAATCCTTTGAAGAGGTAGTCCAGGAATTGGAGCAACCCATGTCCCGTGCGGGAGGTGTAAAATAAAAAATAAATAAAAAAACATACTCACCTTTCCCCGGCGCTCCATTGTCCACTGCCAGTGTCCATTTAGTCTCGTGCCGGCAACTCCTTCCTGGGAGTCCTGCACCTCATGTGACCGCTAAAACCAATTAGATACAGGATTTCCAGAAATGAGGCGCCACCATGACACCGAACAGACACAGGCACGGGACAACGGGGTGCTGGGGACAGGTGAGTATGCTTTTTTCGAAATTTTTTTATTTTTACACCTCCCTGGCAGCCGCCACAGTGGTCGCTCCAGTTTATGGACAACCTCTTTTAAGGGGTTGTCTGGGCCAAATTTTTTTATGGCCTCTTCCCTGAACCCCATACTGTATGGGGAACAGTGATTGGGCCATTATATTGTGTCGGTGAAGTGATGGGGACTAACATCCTGTGGAGGGGGATCATTAAACTGTGTGATGCATATTAACGGGATTGTCCAGGGTTAATCTTTTTTATGGCCTATGCTCAGGATAGGCCATACATACCTGATCGGTATTGGGCTGACACACGGCCCCATCAGCTGTTCAGAAACACTTCCGGCGCCATTCTGTCCACAACACAGGGCCAGAAGCAGAAAGCTCTATCCACTGTTTAGTCGCCCGACACCTTCAGGATAAACCATAATAAATTATGCCTGGACAACCCTTTTAATATACCCCCCTAATGCGCCAAACTTTAAAGAGGTTGACCAGTATAATTTTTTTTCTTTTTTTATAATTAGTCTGGGGAAGGTGAACCTCCCTCAAAAAAAAGAAAACCAAAAACATACTAAACATACTCACCTGTCCTCGGTGCTCCAGTGTCAGCAGGTCCCAGCACGGTCCTGCAGCTCCGCTGTCTTCTTTTGCCGGAAGTCCTCACTGGCTGTGACGTCCCAGGTCCCTTCCTTTAGGCCACTGATTGGCCTCAGGGGTCACGTGACGTCACAGGTAGTCACGTGCAGAGGGAAGAAAACAACAGAGCTGCATGACCAAACCACGCTGGGAGACAGTGGGAACAGGAGAGAAAGTTTTTTGGGTTTTTTTTCACCTGCCCCGATGTAATTAAAAAAAAAAAAAATGTTATCCTGCACAACACCTTTAATGTCACCCAGGCTATTGGCCTCCATCAATGCCTCCCTCCACAATATAATGGTCCCATACAGTATAGGGGACCAGTGAAGGGGCCACTGTATGTGGGGGGGGGGGGGAATATTGAAGGAGCCACTGTATGCCCATATAGTGGCCCCTTCACTGGTCTCCACTATAGCAGTTTTGGAGTTTCTACGACTTATGTATTGTTATGCTGGAGCCCTAGAGCAGGCACCAGCATAACACTACAGTGGAAAATTAGCTGGGGTGGGAGGGGGGGATTACAACTCTCAACAGACCCAGAGAATCTGGAGCTGCTGGGGGTTGTAGTTATCAGCGTGGTCAGTGAAGTTGAAAGATTTGGGGACAAAGTAGGGGGAAAAGTTTTTTTGTTTGCGTGGGTAAGTTGTACTTACCTTTCACACTGCTGGTCTGGGCTCCTATGCAGAAACCCGCCACCACACACAGCCTCACTACATCATTGACACTTGCAGCAACAAGCTGCAACTGGATTGGTTCCAATGGCTGACCATCAGGATCCAAGCTATGGGGGAGGGCCCACAAGAAGGAAGGGACGGTCTCCTACCGCTGCGCTACGTCGGCTGCCGGCCATCTTTAATCATTTCAATGTTGCCTGCAGCCTGGGGCCCTGAGGTTGCCGTTCTGGCCCCTGACCACTATTAGTCATCATTTTGCCAATGCAAATGCATTGGCAGAGGTGTAACTAAGGTCTTGTGGGCCCGGGTGCAAAATTTTTTCAGGGGTCCCCTACCCCCTCCCTAGAGCGAATTCTTGATAGTGACAGTTACAGGTGCTACAGCGATATCTCAGATACTTGAAAGAGATGCAGCTTTAGTACCCACAACTGCAGTTATCAAGAATACGGTGAGTGAGCAGCGTACTGTAACAGTATAATATGCTCCACAGTGGCCCCCATGCAGCACTGTACTGGGGGGGTGTTCCTCACAGCTCAGCATCATCACTGGGCGGTAAGGAACGCCCCCTCTCTCTGTCCTCGTCTATAGCCTAGTACTGTCAGAGGGGGTGTCCCTTACAGCCCAGCGATGACGTTGAGCTGTGAGGAATGCCCCCCCCCCCAGTACAGTGCTATGGATGAGCACAGTCAGGGAGGGCGTTCCTCACAGCCCAGCTAGACTGTCAGGAACGCCCTTCTGACAGTGAACGGTGAAATTTAGACCCCGATATCTCCAGCCCCGGGGCACATATCAGCAAAGCCAACAGTGTGCTGAATTCAGCGCGCTGTCAGCTTTCTAGCGGTATGTAAAACCGCATATACATGAGCATGTGAAAGGTCTTCTTTAAAGGGGTTTACTGGGACTAAAAAAAAAATGCCAGACAAGGCAGAAAATACTTGTTATATGAATGAACAAATATAACTGAGTACATTTTATATGTATGTTTACTATTTTTGTATTCCTCATATTTTCAGGCTCATACTATACTTCTTGGTTTCTGCTTCCTGTTTGTGGGAGTGTCAGAGCTTTTCTGGGCAGCCCATCCCAGCACCCACCATATCCTAGCAATTTTAATCCACGCCCAGTAAACCCCTCTGATGATGTGTGACCCTCTTCTTGTGCACTTCCTGCCTTGCTACTTATTATTCTAGCTGAAAAAAACATTGAGAAGCAGAATTAGGGTGGAATCTGCTGCTGATTTTGGGGCAGAATCCTCCTTAAAATCAGCTCCAGATTCCACTCTGAGAACACTGTGCAGTATTGCAAAACATATACAGTGGGGAAAAAAAGTATTTAGTCAGCCACCAATTTTGCAAGTTCTCCCACTTAAAAAGATGAGAGAGGCCTGTAATTTACATCATAGGTAGACCTCAACTATGAGAGACAAAATGAGAAAACAAATCTAGAAAATCACATTATCTGATTTTTTAAGAATTTATTTACAAATTATGGTGGAAAATAAGTATTTGGTCACCTACAAACAAGCAAGATTTCTGGCTCTCACAGATCTGTAACTTCTTTAAGAGGCTCCTCTGTCCTCCACTAATTACCTGTAGTAATGGCACCTGTTTGAAATTGTTATCAGTATAAAAGACACCTGTCCACAACCTCAAACAGTCACACTCCAAACTCCACTATGGTGAAGACCAAAGAGCTGTGGAAGGACACCAGAAACACAATTGTAGACCTGCACCAGGCTGGGAAGACTGAATCTTCAATAGGCAAGCAGCTTGGTGTGAAGAAATCAACTGTGGGAGCAATAATTAGAAAATGGAAGACATAAAAGACCACTGATAATCTCCCTCGATCATGGGCTCCACACAAGATCTCACCCCGTGGGGTCAAAATGATCACAAGAACGGTGAGCAAAAATCCCAGAACCACACGGGGGGACCTAGTGAATGACCTGCAGAAAGCTGGGACTAACGTAACAAAAGCTACCATCAGTAACACACTACGCTGCCAGGGACTCAGATCCTGCAGTGCCAGACGTGTCCCCCTGCTTAAGCCAGTACATATCCGGGCCCATCTGAAGTTTGCTAGAGAGCATTTGGATGTTCCAGAAGAGTATTGGGAGAATGAGAATGTCATATGGTCAGATGAAACCAAAGTAGAACTGTTTGGTACAAACACAATTCGTTGTGTTTGGAGGAGAGTGAATGCTCAGTTACATCCAAAGAACACCATACCTTCTGTGAAGCATGGGGGTGGCAACATCATGCTTTGGGGCTGTTTCTCTGCAAAGGGACCAGGACGACTGATCTGTGTACATGAAAGAATGAATGAGGCCATGTATCGAGAGATTTTGAGTGCAAACCTCCTTCCATCAGCAAGTACTATACTACCAGTGACCAATTGGTACAGTGGGATAGAGGTCCCTGCTGACAATGGCTTACAATCTATGAGGGAAGGGGATAGAAAGAGTTAGTGAGAGTAGAAGCTGTTCAGATGTTGATGGTCTGGTGGCAGTAGGGTTATTGAAGGCTGTAAGCCTTCCTGAAGAGGTCTAGAGGACTTCTTGGAGCTTGTGATTGTAGAGGACAGCCTTATGTGTCGTGGTAGTGAGTTTCAGAGTATGGGGGATGCATGGGAGAAGTTTTGGAGGCGGTTGTGTGAAAAGCGGATAAGAGCAGAGCAGAGTAGGAGGTCATGAGAGGATCGGAGGTTTTTTGTGGGTAGGTAGCAGGAACTTAGGTCAGCGATGTATAGAGGGGACAGGTTGTTAAAGGGGTTGTCCCAGGTCTCTGTTTCAAAAGCTTTGCCTGCTCTCTCTTCTTCTCACTTCCTGTATTCCTTATCAAACAGTCAAAGCCACCTCTCCCCAGCTTGCTGAACAGGACACTATGAAGTATCACAATACTTATTATGATTACTAGAAATCTAATATAAATGCTGATAAAATAATATGCACATGCTTTTAGAGAAAGACTCTAGAAAGTGTTATCTGTGTGTTTACACAGAAAGATAACAGACAAGGCTTTATCAGCAAACTGCAATTAGCTGAACTGAAGCTGTAGATAACAGTGAGAGCAGTGAGTGATGTCATCTATCCTGTCTTATCACAGAGGTCCAGCTCTATGGAAACGCTTTGTAAACAATGGAAGGAATAATTTCACATAGCAGGAAAACAAAGCAGTATTGCTAAAACAATATATTTAGGAAACTTTTCAATTTATATAAGCTAGCAAGACTGAGATTCATTGATAACTTGGAAAGGAGTTTGCTGCTCACAGAGCAAACTAGGCTAAGTGCAGAGGGGGATGGTTGCATGGAGGTGCAGTAACAAAAGTCAGCAAGCTGGGCGACAGAAAGCAGCAGGTTAGAGGTAAGAGTGTCAGGAAAATTAGCCCTAAACTGGCTCACCCCCCAACAATTTGGCGAATGAGGGGGATGTCAGTACAGTGCTAACACTGCTGCAGCAAAATACTTCCTCTGATAGCCAGGGGAATATCTGCTCCAGTAAGAGGGGAAATAGCAGTGTGGGGCAGGTCAGACAGGTGCTGGTAGTGGTGGATTCAATTAGCAGGTGAGCAGACAGGGTAATCTGACACAAAGTTCAAGATTGTCAAACGGTGTGTTGACTTTCTGGCACTCAAGTTTGACACATCACCGATTGGGGTGATAGATTACTGGGAGGGGCTGGTGATCCAAGAGTCATGGTGTACACTGGCACAAATGACAAAGCTAGGGGTAGGTGGAAGGTCCTAAAAAAATATTTCAGGGATCTAAGACACAAGATGAAGGCAAGGACCTCAAAAGTGGTACTTTCTGAAATACTATCCATACCACAGGCCACACAGTGGGAAATTAGGGAGGTAAAGAAGTGGCTCAAGGCTGGTGTAGGAAGGAAGGTTCTATGTTAGGGATGGGCTGCACCTCAATGGGTAGGGTGCAACTGTGCTGAGGGAGAAGATAACTAGACAGTCAAAGGAGTATTTAAACTAGGGACAGGGGGACAATAACAGATGCAGAGGGCAAGGAAGTATAGGGCAAAGTAATGTAACTGGGTGTGGAGCCGGGGGTGGGTGAGTACAGTTAATAGGCAGAAGAGGAGTAGGAATAAGGAAAAACACATACAATGCATGTATACCAATGCCAGAAGTCTGACTAACAAGATTGAGGAATTAATGATAATGTTGAAGAAGACTATGACATAGTAGGGATAAGTGAGCCATGTCTGTACTCTAACTATGACTGGGCTGTAAATACACAGGGGTACAATCTGTTTGAGTGTAAAATGGCTTCAAAGCTCCCAGGACTGTATCTATCCTATTTCTAGTTCTTTGTTTTGTTTTTTTTGTTGTTATGCCAGACTGTCAGCATGTCTGGATTGCCTGCCAGTTGAAAAGAGAGAAATAGCTTTTTTGTTTTTTTTTAAGTTGTCAAAATTATCCCTGTATGGGAGAAGATGCTGCGGCATCATAGTATTGAAGGTGGATGAGTGACAATTACAGAATTTCATGAAAAATTTGACGCACACTACCAGTATGCTTGGCCTGCCAGCTGAAATATCTTCTCAGATGAGAACAGCACTTGGAAGCCAGAAGAGAATGTGGACTGTTCTGTCCGTCATTCCTTTATGGGAGAAAATGGCAAAGCAACATAGTGTTGGCAGAATAATAATATATATAGAATTTCAAGAAAAACCAAAAAGGGACAGTTTGTTCCCATCTGTAAAATATCAAGAGCCCCCCCTCTGCATCCATGGGAAGTCTTCCTCCCCCTCCTCCTCCAGCCTAGGAGTCCTCTATCATCATGACCCAGACCCTCCTCCTCCAGTTCCTCTTGCATCACCCTAGGGCAGTGATGGTGACCAAGAGGTAGAAGTTGTTATTCTTTTTCCATCCTTCATTGCATGACTAAGTATTTTCTGTGAGATATACAGTGGGTACGGAAAGTATTCAGACCCCTTTAAATTTTTCACTCTTTGTTTCATTGCAGCCATTTGCTAAAAGCAAAAAAAGTTCATTTTATTTCTCATTAATGTACACTCAGCAACCCATCTTGACAGAAAAAACCCAGAAATGTAGATATTTTTGCAAATTTATTAAAAAAGAAAAACTGAAATATCACATGGTCATAAGTATTCAGACCCTTTGCTGTGATACTCATATTTAACTCGCAAGCTGTCCATTTCCTTCTGATCCTCCTTGAGATGGTTCTACTCCTTCATTGGAGTCCAACTGTGTTTAATTAAACTGAAAGGATTGATTAGGAAAGGCATACACCTGTCTATATAAGACCTCACAGCTCACAGTGCATGTCAGAGCAAATGAGAATCTTAAGGTCAAAGGAATTGCCCAAGGATGATATCACTGATGCTGACACATTTGGGGGACTTCTCAAAGGGCTTCAGAAACTTCTGTATTGCAAAATAGCTGCCCTTGATAAAATGGCTGCTCATGACAAGATGTTTATAATAGCCAGTTCATAGTAACCTTAATTTGAACCCAGTATAAAGTAATGTCTACACACTCTATCAAGTTGACCTGTTCTGAGATTTACATGCCCATACAGATTAGATCAAAAGACTCTGTTTGAGGTGATATTTACATACCTATACAGATTAGATCAAAGACGCTGTCTGAAGTGATATTTACATACCTATACAGATTAGATCAACGACGCTGTCTAAAGTGATATTTACATACCTATACAGATTAGATCAACGATGCTGTCTAAGGTGATATCTACATATCTATACCAACCAGATCAACAGGTTATATTTGCATGTCCATACTAATTAGATCAAAGGAGCAACTCTGTTTGAAGCATATATGTCATGAGACATATTCAAGTGAAAACTGGCCCCTTCCACATGAATATGAGCTTGGAGAAGAGTAAAAGCCTTACAGAGGTGTATCACTTCTGTAACCGCCCACTATATGACATACACAAAGGGTATAAGATGGGAAAACATCCCCCAGCCTTAAGAGATGCAATCTTGACAGCAGTGATTGGGGACGCCTGGTTCTGCTTGATGAGACCTGTCACCTGGCTGAGTGATACTTCCTGCAGATACCCTTATCGGAATTCATCCATGAAGCTTGGCAGTGTTGCAAGTATTGATTGATTACTTGGTTGTAAGTGTAGATTTAATTACCTTCTTTTCTGATTAACTTTGATATACCTTTCTTTAATGCTAGTGTTGATTATACCTTGCTTTATTGTAAGTTTCGCTTATATCACAGTCTGATTTACTTTGATATTTGATTGTACCTTGCTATACCTGCTGTATTGCAAGTTTTGATTATACCTTCTAATATCTGTTATACTTTTCCTTGTTGTAAGACCTTTTGATATCTTCTTATGCTCTTCTTAGTAAAATGTTACCTTTTCATATCTTCTTATACAATAAAATGTTAAGCTATTGGGGATAGTCCAGTGTTTTATTCTATAACTTTATTCTATTATACGGAATCCAAAGAATCTTTTCATTTGGCAAAACAACTTCCCTCATGAGCTTCAAAATAACACATTGTCCGTGTGGTTTTCTGCACATAGTAATCATTCACCAAGTTCTTCTGCTTAAAAAGATACCCTAGCATGTGCAACGCCATGTGTGTTTCACCTTACAGCTGTGAAACAAGGAGGGTGGGGGGAGTGGAAGCAATGGTTTGTCTTGGCGAAGTTGGGAGCGGAAATGGTTCAGTGAGGAGGAACTGTAGGCATGATAGGTATGTATTGTCCCTACCCATAACTACTGCTCCATGTTCTGATGGTGGAGTGCATCTTTCCCCATATGGACATATCTAAGGACAGGCTCAATGGTGATGCCAAGTAGGGACAGTTTTCCCATAAAATAATGATGATTAGGTATCCTCCATCAAGAGAGAAAGCAGGCTATATGTTGTTAAAACACATTGGAATACACTAAATGGCACGGCAGCGACTGTACCACCAGTAACTTGGCCAGGTGTGAGTTAAAGTTGCAGACCAACCAAATGATTGGGCACATATTACTGTTTCCTGGACACACATTCCTTTATGGATGACAAAGGCTAGGTTCACATCTGCTTTGGAGTTTTGGAAGAAGACTTTTCTCTCTGCCGGTTTCAGTATAAAAACAACGGAAAAACGACGGACACCCAGCAGACCCCATTATAGTCTATGGCAGGGGTCGGCAACCTATGGCACGCGTCCCACTCTTGGCACGCGAGGCATATTTCCCTGGCACGGCAGCGGACTCCTCACCCAGCAGTTTCGATCGGACCAAACAAGTCCGAAATGAAACTGCTATTATTATACTGTGGGGTCTCTTCAGACCCCCCGAGTATAATAAGCGGAGCCCCCCGGGGAGGTGATCAAACATAAAAAACAATGTCACTCACCATTCCACGCTCCGCAGCCGCTGTGTACTCTTCAGGCGCTTCTGCCTGAAGTCAGCTGACAGGGCCTCAGGTGTCACGTCTGCGTCTGACGTCATTACGCATAATGACACGACGCGACCCCTGAGACTCAATCAGTGGTCGCTGACTACAGGCAGAAGCGCCCGAAGATACAGAGCGGCTGCGGAGCGTGGAATAGTGAGTACATGTTTCATCACCTCTCTTTGCCCTCCACTTATTATACTCTGGGGTCTGAAGAGACCCCACACTATAATAATAGCTAGTGAGTGGCACAAATTGGAATATTATAAAAGTTAGAATATTATACCGTGTGCAGGGGCTACTATGGAGGATAACACAGTGTGCTGGGGCCACTATGGGACATATACCGTGTGCAGGGGCCACTATGGGACATATACTGTGTACAGAGGCCGCTATGGGACATATAACATGTTGCAGGGGCCGCTATGGGACATATACCATGTTGCAGGGGCCGCTATGGGACATAATACCGTGTGCAGGCGCCGCTATGGGACATAATACCGTGTGCAGGGATTGCTATGGGACATTATTCTGTATAACGGTGTGTTTTCTATATTAAGGATGTGTTTTTGCACAGAAAACTCAAGCTTTGTTTTTTTTTTTTGTGCAAAAATGCACCAGTTTTACATCGAATGAAAAAGTTCCAGTGGCCTAAGAATAAAGCTGCATCCAGATACATAGTGTGTTTTCACCATAAGGATGCCGCCATACGGTGCTCCTGGACACATTTACCACTAATTGGTGGCTGCACATGGACTTTCATTGCTTCTAATCAGAAAGTACAGAAGCGTCCCAGAAAATAGCAGTAAGCGCATGTGTGCTAAAGCATCTTGTGGCAGCACTTCTGTGTTATTGTTTGTGGTATATGACTGTAGTTTAGGGGTTGTCAGACTTACAATTATTGATCGGCACTCCGAGTACCTCATCTTTGATTTTTTTATTAAAATCGGCACGCCGAACAGAAAAGGTTGCCTACCCCTGGTCTATGGGGTCGGCGGGTAACCACTGTTTTAGCAGACGGCTCGCTGTCGTTCAGATCCCCCGGCGAACCCAAATGACGGAGAGCCCGGCAAATGTGAGAACCTAGCCTAACATTGGCATGGAATAGGAGGAGATGCAGGCAGATTTGATAATCACAATGAACATGTGATAGATATAGATGTGGCCTGTCTGCAAAGAAGAACATCATGGGGAGTAGTGGTAGGATGGCTTTGCCCACTTTGCCCGCCAATGCCATTGCTATTTTGCCAATGTGATGCCATTTCATGTACGCAGTACGCAGAGACCTAGTTTCTACATGTGAGCTTGCATGGCCATGGCTAATTTTATACTTGCAGATCTTGTATCTTGACATGAATTGGAGATGACTACAGGTAGCTGCTGCCAACAACACCAGCAGCAGTAGATAGATGTCTGCCAGTGCCTCCACCACCAGAGCTTGCCTTGGACCTACCCCAGGCAAGTTTTTGGTCATTGGGGCTGCACATCAGATGGAATTCTTACTATTACAGCTGCCAACACCCTTTTCCTCTGATGTTACCTGCATCTTGACCTGGTTGCCAGGACTTATCTGCTATAAAATCATCAACGGATTCAATAATTTCATCATCTTTCCAACTTTTTTTTTACTCATCATGGCAATGTGATTCCTCTATACCCTTATAATTCCCATCTCCAGATTTCCCCCTAGAGCCCCTACCACCACACCTAACAAAATCACACCGCCTGTCACTACTACCTCCACCTCCACCAACAGTAATGTCTGGATGACAGTGCAGATAGCATGGTAAATGACGTGTTACAACAACAGAGGAGGAGGAGTAAAACACAGAACCCTGACTTACCATTTGTGTTTCACTGTTGGTGCAGTGTTGAACTATAGGCTACATCATGATGTGTTAATCAGCTTGTTTTTTTGGCATGATAATGGCACTTTGGATGTATTGGTTAACATAAAAAACAGTATTGAAAAGAAAACCCTTCACTGGTGCTCTCCCCAAGGAGAGAGATTCCCTTCCCTGAGCCACTCATTGCCTCCCACAAAGCCAGCCAATTCACTCTGCTCTGCACTGAGGGACAAAAATCCCGAAACAGCGCTGTATGCAGATGAGTGAAATTGGCTTGGCTAAAATCCCTTTTGCTGTCTCAAGGCTCAGTGGGTCAAAAGCAAATTGAGGATCTGTTACATCCAACAGAGGGCGCATGAGCTTCCCAGCTCCTTTTCCCATAATGCCTTGTGATATGTAAAAACAATGTAAGACTGTAGATTGTTAGATCATGGTGCAGCAAACTACACTAATAGTAATAATGGCAAATCTGACAAGGGTTGTTAAAAAAAAGGCAAGAGGCACGTTTTTTTTTCTGAAACTGAAAGTAGGAACAGGCAAGGCCAGCAATAATGTCAGGATCTCTATTGGAGGAAGGCTCTCTATTTCTTTGTCTTGGGGAAAACAAATTGTCCAAAACTTTATTGTAGAAGGCATAATTGAGGGGTTCTGACTGAAGTTTTTTTTCTTCAAGAATCAGATCTGTTCCCACCAACAGCCTGATGAGACTAGCCCTTCAAGAGGAGGTTCCTTCCTTTGTTCAGAAAGTTGTCCTAGCCCTGTCCTTTTTTTGGTCAGGAATGCCACTGAAAAGTACAGGGTGATAATAAATCTCAGGTACCTGAACAAAACATTAGTCTACTTCCCTTCCTACACCTACTAACTTGGCCGGTTCAGGGTCAGACAGGCACAGTGTAGGTGAACTGGCTTCAGGTTCTGATTTGCCTGCTGATTATTTAGCGGGAAAAGCTTCTTTTCCTATCGAGGATAGTGAACTTCTGAACTTCAGATTCTGTCTCATAATCAGCTCCAAACTCTGCCTGAAATCTGACAATGGGAGTCAGAGGCAGATTTTTTCTGCTGGCTGATTTTTCAGCTAGCAAGAAGATTAAAAGCATCCTGCTTATTCTTTAGGCAGATTCTGATAGACTTCTTCAGAGACTCCCATTCAAATGAATGGCGAGGCAGATTTTGGTACTTTTTTTAGCAGATTTTCGGAATCAGTATCAAAATCATCTTCCAAAATCTGCTTCAAATTCCTGAAGCAGAATTTTTCTGCCTGACAAATTCAGAACCAAATTCCTCTGTGTGAACCAGCCTAAGTTGCCATCTGATATGATGAAACTTGGTTATTTACTTCTGATTCTTGATAAGAATAGTTTATATAGTTGTCTAGAACATGAAAAAGGTATTTATGTTGTGACATCTCTTCTACAGTCTCTATAATCCATCATGACTGTTAAAGATAAGGTGGTAAGGGAGTTTGATGCATATACCACGTCAACTATTTTTACAAACACAACAGCTCGGCACATTTTCCTTTCTAAAATGTGCCCATTGTCACTTAGGGAGACTTCTTTATACATCAGTATTCTGGGGTATGGATCCAAACAAAAGGACTGCTGGGCAGTTGCACCTCCATTTTAAAACAATGGTAATCTTTCTGGATTTATAAATTGGAAACCTTGTCACCTATGGGCCTCAACTGGGAATGTAATTTTCAAATCTATAACTGTATACTTTCTATTATAGTCTTACATTTTGCCAAATATTTACACTTTTATTCTTCCTTAGTGTAAATAATAGGAATGAACTGATTAGAATTGATTACCACTTCACTTTGTACTACTGAAATGTGCTGCAAGTGGTGATTCTTTTTCTAAAAGATATCTATGAAACAGCTCTTGTAATTTAAAAACTCTGGTCAGTGATCTACCTTTAGATAGCCATCTCACTTCAGTGTGTAAGAAAAGACGTTTATGCTCTGCATCCATCTCACAGAGCTGCTCGAACATACACGAGTTAAGCTCATGTGCTTCGATGGGATTAATCATTTTAATAATATCTTGCAAAACACTGTTAAATTCAGGTGACATTTTTCAGCTAGCCAGCATTTCTCTATGGATGACACAGCGCGTGGACTCACATTCAGATGCAACTAATTTGACCCGTGTAGTTACACCAGAAATCCGTTCAGTCATGGCAGCAGCTCCGTACGTGCATACACCAATACAGAATGACCAATTTAGTTTTCCCGAAATGTAATCATCCAAAGACTTCAATAGTTCAGTGTTGTTGGTAGGCAATAATAATGCACATAACATATCCTCATACACATCCTCCTGAAAAATATATTGCACAAAAACAAGCATTATTGCCTTGTTGTCAACATCAGTGTACTCATCAACCTGGATTGCGTACCACGGTGATGCATTAATCCTCTCTATTAATTGTACCTCAATGTCCTCTGCTATTTCACCAATACATCTAGTTATGGCACTAGCTGAAAGAGGAGCCTGTGCTACCTTTTTAACTGCAGCCTCTCCTAACACTTCATGGCAAATGTCCGTAGCGGCAGGCAGGATCAACTCTTCACCAATAGTAAAGGGCTTTTTATCCTTGACAATGCGGTGAGCTACTAAGAATGAAACTCTCAGTGCAGACACATTTAATGATGTGGTGGCCTTCAGTAATTTCTTTTGTCCTTCATGTTCATGTTTTTTTAATCTAAAAAACTCCAAAGGCTTGTCTTTTGTTGCTGAGTGTTTGGTCGCTAAGTAGCAAAACAGTTTTGAAGCTCTCCATCCACAGACAGTCAAAGATTCAGTCAAGCAGCCTCTACACACAGTGGGACTGCTACCTTGTGGCTCCCTTTCTGTGTTTGTATTACAAATACATAATTATGTGGATGGCAGTGGGAGGGGAACCTATCTCATAACCTGCTTAAGGTCTGCTGCTGCTCCCAGCCCGCCCATGACCCAACCCCTTCACTGGCTATTTTTATTTAAGCAGCCTCCACACACAGTGGGACTGCCACCTTTCCCTCCCTGTATTGTGAAGCAGGCAGTCCTGTGTAAAATATGATACTTTACACAGGACTACCTGTGTTCCCTTAATAGAGCTCCCTTAAAGGGGTTGTCCTAGATAACCACTTTTTTAATACAAGGCAGTGTGGCCTCAGCGGTGACGTGCAGTGGGGACTTCCGCTAGAAAAAAAACACTGGAGCAGCAGGACCGGACCATGCTGGGTAACACCGGATTGTATGTTTTTTTTTTCACTTTCCCTGGCCTCATATTAAAAAAGTGGTTATCCTGGATAACCCCTTTAACAAAGTATAGGTAGGGAAGGGGGAACCATTACATAGTTAAAGGCCCAAACCGCACTACCTATACTTTATAGGATGTGAAAAGAGCTCCCTTTCTGTGTCTGCATATACATAATTATGTGGATGGCAGTGGGAGAGGGATCCACCTCATACCCTGCTTATGGTTTGCTACTCTGTCCTCAGCCCACTCATGACCCAACCCCTATTTTTATAAAATTTTATTAAAAAAAAAAAATTACCTGTCAGCTCAAAACTACTTATATGTAGCCTGTCTGGATGTTTCCATATTGCCACCATGAATAAACCGCATATGACGCAAAAAAGGTCTATCCATCACATTATGAATACTGCTAAGATGTTGAGATATTCGTCTTCTCAATTGTTGAATGGTTTTGCCCACATACAGCTTTGGGCATATATACTGTGCTGCATAGATGTGCGGCATGTTATAAACTGAGGGATTTCATATTCTTTTCCATTCAAAGGATTATGAAACATCTTTTGTTTAGAGAGAAACTTGCAAAATGTACAGTCTCCATAGGAAAATTAATCTGCAATACTTGATTTAAAGGGGTATTCCCATGTACATAACCATTTTTAAATTTGTAGATAATTAAAAGTTAAACATTTTTGCAAATATAAATAATTAAACATTTTGCAGAGTTTAAAAGATTTTTGCTAAATATCTTGTGGTCACAGTCTTGTTGAGATCGGTTGCCAATGGATACGACCATGGATGCAGGATCTTTCTAAGGTCAGAAAATCAGCAAAGATTTCCTTATTGTGGTCTGGATATATTCTCCTACATGTAGTGTCCCTGCCTGATAACTCAACTACAATCAGAAAGTTATGGCTGGGTTTTTCACAAGTCCCAGACCACATAAAGTTTCTGCATTCGTGGTCATATCCATTGGCAATCTAATAAGACAACAGGCTGTCACCATTTAGATAGTTAGGGAAAATATTTAAAAATCTGCAGAATTTTTAACTACTTGCATTTGCAAAAATGTTTCACTTTTAATTATCTACAAATATAGATATGATTATGTTCATGGGAATACCCCTTTAAGCCAATTAATAGAGTTAGATGATTCTATTCTCTGGTAATGACTATGCACCAATGTCTCCCTAATGTTTCTACCTCTACGATATGTAGTATTCGCCTTTTAGTTAGTACACCCTTAAGATTATCATCTGGCAACAAAAGTGGCCAGTATTTTTTTTTTTTTTTAAATATCATATACAGCTCCATGATGTGTGTCGTAGGTTCCTATACACGGAATGATCTGTTTAGAGGATATCTGAGGTTTACATACCAAAAGGTCAGATCACATTGTGTTTTATACCCCCTATTTTTGGTTAGTTGCGGGCTCTGAACTTCTTGTAAAGCAAATTGCATTCTTTTAAAAAATCAACCTCATAAGCATAGTTGCAACGTGTCTGCAAATATTGCCCTACTGGTAAGCCTTTTATCAAAGCCAGTGGATGAAAACTATTCCAGTGTAAAAGGACATTAATCGATGTGTGCTTTCTATAGATATCTGTAGAGATCCTAACACCAGGCTCCAGGTTATCCTCAAATCCAAAAAAGTAATAGTCGTTTTGTGAAATTTAGACATGAATTTTATGCCGATGTCACTATAATTTAATATGGATACAAAATCATAGAAGAGAGTTTTTTTCTCCTTCCCATAAGATGATGATGAAATCTATATAGCTTCCCCAAAAGGAGCTATGACTTGTGTAAAAAAAATGAAAATAAAAAAACGTAAAAGTGCTCCCACCACCCTAAAAAAAAGATTAGCATAAGTTGGTGCACAAACTGTGGCTATAGCGGTACCTTTTATTTGATTATAGAAGGCACCATTAAACATAAAAAAATATAATAAACTAAGTACAAATTGATTGTGCCTTTTAAATGAAATACTTTTTGTGTTTAGATAATGTGATGCTGCCTGGATCCCTAGCTTATGGGTGATATTCTTGTATAGGGATTCTACGTCCAGGCTAGCAATCAACACGGTGGGACACCTTTTGCGCATGTGCCTGTACTGGAGCATGCGCAATGGATATATCATTTCTTCTGAAAAATGTTAATGCGTTTCACATGCACAGGCGTCCGCGATTTATTGGCATTTACATGTAAATCTCGATGACGTTGCCTGGGAGGGTTGCTGTATCCTTTGAGCGATGATTCGTTTAGAGACATTGTCAATCTTAGGGAGTCTCTTGTGATTGGCAAAGAGAGTTTTGACATAACTAATGGATCCTTTATAAGGGCTCTGTGTGAGCAATAGCGCTTTACCTTGATGACACCCATGTAGTAGGTGAAAAATGTTGCAAGAGTGTTATTTAGTTTTTTTTAGAGCAGTTTGTTCTGTCTCTTACTGCAAATATCTCCATGTCGTCTCTGGGGTACACTGCAGGCACCTTGTTTCTATAATATGGAGTAAATATATAGTAAATACATATAACAATGAGGACATCACTATTTAGGATATAGGATCTAGGCTATTTAGCATTACTCCTCATATATATACAGTACAGACCAAAAGTTTGGACACACCTTCTCATTCCAAGAGTTTTCTGTATTTTCATGACTATAAAAATTATAGATTCACATTGAAGGCATCAAGACTATGAATTAACACATGTGGAATTATATACTTAACAAAAAAGTGTGAAACAACTGAAAATATGTCTTATATTCTAGGTTCTTCAAAGTAGCCACCTTTTGCTTTGATTACTGCTTTGCACACTCTTGATGAGCTTCAAGAGGTAGTCACCTGAAATGGTCTTCCAACAGTCTTGAAGGAGTTCCCAGAGATGCTTAGCACTTGTTGGCCCTTTTGCCTTCACTCTGTGGTCCAGCTCATGCCAAACCATCTCGATTGGGTTCAGGTCTGGTGACTGTGGAGGCCAGGTCATCTGGCGTAGCACCCCATCACTCTCCTTCTTGGTCAAATAGCCCTTACACAGTCTGGAGGTGTGTTTGGGGTCATTGTCCTGTTGAAAAATAAATGATGGTCCAACTAAAAGCAAACCGGATGGAATAGCATGCCGCTGCAAGATGCTGTGGTAACCATGCTGGTTCAGTATTCTTTCAATTTTGAATAAATCCCCAACAGTGTCACCAGCAAAGCACCCCCACACCATCACACCTCCTCCTCCATGCTTCACAGTGGGAACCAGGCATGTAGAGTCCATTCGTTCACCTTTTCTGCGTCGCACAGAGACACGGTGGTTGGAACCAAAGATCTCAAATTTGGACTCATCAGACCAAAGCACAGATTTCCACAGGTCTAATGTCAATTCCTTGTGTTCTTTAGCCCAAACAAGTCTCTTCTGCTTGTTGCCTGTCCTTAGCAGTGGTTTCCTAGCACACAGTCTCCTCTTAACAGTTGTTGTAGAGATGTGTCTGCTGCTAGAACTCTGTGTGGCATTGACCTGGTCTCTAATCTGAGCTGCTGTTAACCTGCGATTTCTGAGGCTGGTGATTCGGATGAACTTATCCTTCGCTGCAGAGTTGACTCTTGGTCTTCCTTTCCTGGGACGGTCCTCATGTGAGCCAGTTTCTTTGTAGCGCTTGATGGTTTTGGCCACTGCACTTGGGGACACTTTCAAAGTTTTCCCAATTTTTCTGACTGACTGACCTTCATTTCTTAAAGTAATGATGGCCACTCGTTTTTCTTTACTTAGCTGCTTTTTTCTTGCCATAATACAAATTCTAACACTCCATTCAGTAGGACTATCAGCTGTGTATCCACCTGACTTCTGAACAACACAACTGATGGTCCCAACCCCTTTTATAAGGCAAGAAATCCCACTTATTAAACCTGACAGGGCACACCTGTGAAGTGAAAACCATTTCAGGTGACTACCTCTTGAAGCTCATCAAGAGAATGCCAAGAGTGTGCAAAGCAATAATCAAAGCAAAAGGTGGCTACATTGAAGAACCTAGAATATAAGACATATTTTCAGTTGTTTCACACTTTTTTGTTAAGTATATAATTCCACATGTGTTAATTCATAGTTTTGATGCCTTCAATGTGAATCTACAATTTTTATAGTCATGAAAATACAGAAAACTCTTGGAATGAGAAGGTGTGTCCAAACTTTTGGTCTGTACTGTATATGGAATTAGAGCTAGAGCTGGACTTCTACAAGACACAAATCACACCAAGCCCTAAAGCTGCTCGCTGAGGGGTTAGGGCAGGGGTTGCTGCGGTGTGCAACCCTGCAAAGGCTCCCCGAGAAGGAGGAAAGCTCCTGCCAGCAAAGTTAAAGTAAAAAAAACACCAGGTATACAATGGGGTTACTATTTCTATTAATGTCAGGCATTTGGGGTTATAAATTTAGTTTTAGTAACTCCATGCTGCAATTAACAGAATATGCTGCAATACAGAATTCCCACCAGGAAAGCTAAAAAAAAATAAAAAAAATGCAAAAACATTTTTTCGGTGACACATAGGGCTTTATTTTTATGTTCTTTTCATTTTTTTTATTTTATCTGGGAAAATATAAAACAAAACAAACACCAGATTCAGAAATTTTTTCCAGCTTCCCAGTACATGGCACCACTAAGAAAAACAATTTGTTCCACAAACATTAAGCCCTCATATGGCTCTGTGAATGGAAAAATAAAAGTTATGAGGTTTGGAATGCGAAACAAAAATTGAAAAATCCCTCAGACGGGAAGAGGTTAACAGTAATTTTTTTTTTGGTGGAGGGCTGATTTCCCCTGTAACTGGGGCTGGACATTTAATCCCATCTACAGGAGGAATGCAGCCTCCTGACCATAACTGCTGAGCTGATCTGGGTCCTCTATGACGCAGCAGCTCTAACAGTATCTGATCCCCGGCGGATCATGTGACCACTGTGTCAGAGGGGAGCCCTATCATGATGGCTCCAATAGCTGTATACACAGCTCTCATTGAGCACTGTGACTAAAGCGATTGGGAAGGCAGGGACGGTAATAAAACATCCCTGCCGGCTCCCCACTTCTCCCCAGTTGTTTACAATCACATATAGGGTATTGCTGTGCTCTGGAGAAATTGTGTAACGAATCATAGGGTGCTTTTGCAATTTTAACCCCTTGTGGAGATAAAATATTTGGGGCTCAAGTGATTTTTCATTTTTACCACTCATAGTTAGTAACTTCAATGAAATTGCTGTGGAGTGAAAATGCTCATTTTACCTCTTGATAAATTTGTTGAGGGATCTAGTTCACAAAATGGGGTCATCCACTACTACAGTACTGGTAATTTAGGGGTTCTGCAAATGAAACATGGTACCTGAAAATTATTCCAGTACAATCTGCCCTCCAAAAACCCCAGTGGCACTCCTACTCTTCTCCATCCTGCCATGTCCCCAAACAGCAATTTACATCCACATGTGGCTTATTTCCATACCTGGGTGAAATTGCATAACAAATTGTGGAATGCATTTTCTTCTTTAACCCCTTATGAATGTGTAAATTTCAGTGCTAAATTAACATTTTATTGGTAAAGTCTCCATTTTGTTTTAACTCCAGTGAAATGCTAAAAGGGTAAACAAACTTCTGAAATGATGTTTATCTCTGGGGTGCAGTTGGGGTTTTCTAACACAGAGGCTGTGTAAACTAAAGTGGCCGCTGAAAAATTTGGTTTTGGAAAGTTTATAGAAAAGTAAAAAATTACTCCTTGTAAGCCTTCTAACATCATAAAAAAATTAAAGGATGTTTCAAATTCAATGCCAACATAAAGCAGAGATATTGTACATAATATTTATGAAGAAATTTAGGTGTCTAAAAAGCAGATAATTTAAAATTTTGAATAATTCAGAATTTTTCCAAAATTTCACCATATTTCCTATATTTTCATTAATAAAACGCAAAACATCAACCAAAATTTACCACTAACAAACAGGACAATATGTTACGAAAAATCATCTCAAAATAACTTGGGTAAGATAAAGCATTCCAAAGTTATTACCACATACAAAAGATTGCAAAAGTACTCATACCCCTTGAACTTTTTCACATTTTGTCACCTTACAACCACAAACTTAAAATGTATTTTATTGAGATTTTAAGTGATAGACCAACACAAAGTAGCACATGATTGTTAAGTGGAACGAGAATGATACATGGTTTTCAAAATTTTAAAAAGTGTGAAATGCAAAAGTATTCAGCCCCCTGTACTCTGATACCCTTTAATAAAATCCAGGGCAATCAATTGCCTTCAGCACAATGTCGGCTTTCTAGTCGTCCTCTTTAATTAATCAATAGAATCCAACAGTGTGTAATTTAGTCTCAGTATAAATACACTTGTTCTGTAAAGGCGTCAGTGGTTTGTTAGAGAACACTAGTGAACAAACAGCATCATGAAGACCAAGGAACACAACAGACAGGTCAGTGATCTAGTTATGGAGAAGTTTAAAGCAGGGCTAGGTTATAAAAACATATCCCAAGCTTTGAGCATCCCAAGGAGCACCGTTCAATCCATCATCCAAAAATGGAAAAGGTATTCTACAACTGCAAACCTACCAAGATATGGTTGTCCACCTAAACTGACAGATCGAGCAAGGAGAGCACTGGTCAGAGAAGCAGCCAAGAGGCCCATGGTCACTCTGGAGGACCTACAGAAATCCACAGCTTAGGTGGGAGAATCTGTCCATAGGACAACAATCAGTCGTACACTCCACAAATCTGTCCTTTATGGAAGAGTGGCAAGAAGAAATCCATTGTTGAAAGAAAGACATAAAAAGTGCCGTTTGTCACAAGCCATATAGGGGACACAGCAAACATGTGGAAGAAGGTGCTCTGGTCAGATGAGACCAAAGTTGAACTTTTTGGCCTAAATGCAAAGTGCTATGTGTGGCAGAAAAGTAATACTGCTCATCACCTTGAACACACCAACAGGGACAGGGAAGCTAGTCAGAGTTGATGGTAAGATGAATGGAGCTAAATACAGGGCAATCCTGGAAGAAAACCTCTTGGAGGCTGCAAAAGACTTGAGGCTGGGAAGGAGTTTCACTTTGCAGCAAGACAATGACCCTTAAAATTTTGAAAACGTATCATTTTCATTCCAATTCACAATTATCTGCTACTTTGTGTTGGTCTATCACTTAAAATCTCAATAAAATACATATAAATTTGTGGTTGTAAGGTGATAAAATGTGAAAAAGTACAAGGGGTATGAATACTTTTGCAAGGCACTGTAAAGGAGAAAATTAATTCCACAACCTGTTATCAATTTCTCCCGAGTATGAAATTATCCTACATGTGGATGTACACTGATTTATGGACACACAGCAAGATGCGGAAGGGAAGGAACGCCATTGGGATTTCACAGGGTAGGTGTTACCGGAATCATTTTCTGCTGCCTTGTTGCATGTACATAGCCCCTGAGGTATCAGAACAGTACAAACCTGCAAGAAGTGACCTTATTTGACTCTTCAAGGAATTTATCAAGGGGTATAGTGAGTATTTTGACTGCATAGCTGTTAATTACTTTTTTACAATAAAATGTCACTTTAGCCCCAAATTTTTCCCTGTTTCAGACACCATGTCGCATTTCCAGAGCTCCTGAAGTGCCAGACCAGTGGAATTCCCCCCCCCAAAGAAAAAAAGACCCCATTTTCAAAACTAGACACCTCAAGGAATTTATCAAGGGTTATAGTGAGCATTGTGACCACATAGCTGTTTAACTGAATTTTTTACCATTAGAGCGTGAAAATGAAAGATTACTATTTTTATAATTAAACGTCACTTTAGCCCTAAATTTTTCATCCTCACAAGGGGTTAAGGGAGAGATTTCAATCCACAGTTTGTTACACAATTTTTCCTGACTATGGAAATGCTGCTGTAGAGGAGATTTTGCTGTAATAGTTTTCAGGAACCAAGTCTCTTTTGAAGAGCCACTGAGAAATTCCCAACACAATACCCCATTTTGGAAACTAGACTCAAGAAATTAATCAGGGGGTGAGCATTTTGATTCACAGAATTGGGCAGAAAATTTGAAACATATTTTCCAATAAAAGGGGTTAAAGTAGAAAATGCACTCACAATCTGTTAAGCAATTTCTCCCGACTACAGAAATGATCCATATGTTGATGTAAACTGCTGTATGTGCACATAATGGGACAAAATTCAATTTGTAGGGCAGATTTTTCAGAAATAGTTTTCAAACACCATGCTGTATTTGTAGTGCCCCTGAAGTACTAGTACAGTGAAAACCCCCTACTAATGATCTGTTTGGAAACCCCTTCAGAAATTTATCAAGGGATATCGTGAGTATATGGATTCCAGATATATTGAATTAATTTATTTTCCAGAAATTGATGCTCAACACAGGTTGAAAGGAAATTCTGTGCAGAGTACATGATGGTATAAGGAGGTGATATAACAGGGAAAATAAATTATAAAATTAATCATCCATGGAAGTGTGGTACAATCTAAAGCACTGCTTCATGCACAGGCCCCTTTTTTCAGGGCAGGTGTCACATTGAAAAATGGTGTCTTTCCTTATCCCTCTTTTGGAACACACTACACTTTTTTTGGGGTGTTCCCTTTCTTTGCAGTTTGTAGAACTTCACTTGGAAAGTGTTGCCCTGGTACAATAAGGGCACCTTCAATTCCAGAAGTACTGGGGCCCTGCCCTTCCTGGTCCCCACATATCAGGGTTTTGATAACTTTCTTCTGTAACTGAAGAAATGTTCCTGTCCTGCCTGCACATCGTGATAGTACGTAAGCAGGGGCGTAACTATCGGGGTAGCAGTGGTAGCGGCTGCCACAGGGCCCGGGACATTAGGGGCCCCGGAGCCCTGTGGCAGATGCTACCGCGAACCCCACAAACCAGTAATGATCGCAGTCACAGGGGGTATGACCGCGAACGGACCCAGCAGGTTACGGAGCCCGCGGCCAGCTGGAGATGGCCGGGCCCCGGACCATTATGATGGCGGTCGGGGAAAGCCTGGTTCCCCGACCGCTATACATACTGTTATTGGAAAGGGACCCTGGCATATTGCAGGCCCCTTTCCAATAGATGGCAACCCAGGGGAGGTGACTGAAAATAATAAACATATATTCTCATCTCTCCTGGATGCAGCGTTCTCTCCGGCGCTCTTGCGTCATGACTGAGGCCTGTGATTAGGCCCCAGCGCTCACATGGGGCGCGGCCGCGTAATGACGTCAGTGCGCCCCCATGTGACCGCTGAGGCCCAATCACAGGCCTCGGCAGCGACGTTGGAAGAGGGCCTGAAGACGGCAGGATGGAGCGAGGATGCCAAGGAAAGGTAAGGCAAGGTGAGTATGAATGTTTGTTATTTTTAATCACCTTCCCTGGGTCTCCGATTATTATACTCTGGGGTCTGAGGAGACCCCAGAGTATAATAATAGCACTGAAGCGGAGGGGGGGCTGTTGGGAGCTATAATACTGTGTGGGCCACTGTAGAGCATATAATACTGGGTGGGGGCCCCTGTAGAGCATATAACAGTGGGTGGGGCCACTGTAGAGCATATAACACTGGGTGGGGGTCACTGTAGAGCATATAACACTGGGTGGGGGCCACTGTAGAGCATATAACACTGGGTGGGGGCCACTGTAGAGCATATAATACTAGGTGGGGCCACTGTAGAGCATATAATACTGGGTGGGGGCCACCGTAGGGAGGATATAATACTGGGTGGGGGCCACTGTGGGAAGCATATAATACTGGGTGGGGACCACTGTGTGGAGCATATTATACTGTGTGGGGCCACTGTGGGTAGCATATTATACTGTGTGTGGGAGGAGAAATGTAGAGCATATAATGCTGTATGGGGGCCACTGTGGAGCATATAATGCTGTATGGGGGCCACTGTGGAGCATATAATGCTGTGTGGGGGCCACTGTGGAGCATATAATGCTGTGTGGGGGCCACTGTGGAGCATATAATACTATCTGGGGCCTCTGCTGAGCATATTTTACTGTTTGGGGACCCGTAACCGGTTCGGGGGGATATATATATATATATATATATATATATATATATATATATATATATATATATATATATATATATATATATATATATATATATATATATATATATATATATATATATATATATATATATATATATATATATATATATATATATATATATATATATATATATATATATATATATATATATATATATATATATATATATATATATATATATATATATATATATATATATATATATATATATATATATATATATATATATATATATATATATATATATATATATATATATATATATATATATATATATATATATATATATATATATATATATATATATATATATATATATATATATATATATATATATATATATATATATATATATATATATATATATATATATATATATATATATATATATATATATATATATATATATATATATATATATATATATATATATATATATATATATATATATATATATATATATATATATATATATATATATATATATATATATATATATATATATATATATATATATATATATATATATATATATATATATATATATATATATATATATATATATATATATATATATATATATATATATATATATATATATATATATATATATATATATATATATATATATATATATATATATATATATATATATATATATATATATATATATATATATATATATATATATATATATATATATATATATATATATATATATATATATATATATATATATATATATATATATATATATATATATATATATATATATATATATATATATATATATATATATATATATATATATATATATATATATATATATATATATATATATATATATATATATATATATATATATATATATATATATATATATATATATATATATATATATATATATATATATATATATATATATATATATATATATATATATATATATATATATATATATATATATATATATATATATATATATATATATATATATATATATATATATATATATATATATATATATATATATATA